>JABTTQ020003085.1:0-72059 GCA_016081115.2 Rehmannia glutinosa
TTTCTAACTCCATACAAAGGATTAAATACCTTGAATGATTGGCGGAAATCCACCATTCCACAAAAATCCGCATGAATTTTCAACACGTAAACCACTCGAAAGCTCGTAATGTTATTGGAACGACTTTTGGTCTTCGAAAAACGATGGGCCATTCTTCTCGAGTTCAAACATTTTACGATATAAAGATCGAAAACAGATGATTATGGCATGTGCTCTTCCTCGATAACTTCATCCGCATGAGTTGTCTATTGATCCAATGGAGTGATGAGTTAACCGAAGGAAGAGTGGTGATTTATGGAAGAGATGATGACATGCGAACATCGAATTTATTGATGTCATAGAGGCATCGCAGCCTGGTCTTAATGGAGAGAGAATTTATCTCATTCCATGTACAACGAGTGGAGAGGTTTAAACTAGATTGTAGTGATTTTAGAAAAGAAAGTGTACTTAAATATTAGTCTATCTGCTAACAATTTCCAAAATATTTTGGCTTGATGACTATTACATTCATTTTATCCTATGTTCGGTATTTTCATTGGTAATGTTTGTCTTTAATAATTTAATCGCTGTTTTTATCGTGAACTTTACTTGGTACCAATGTATCGATTTGTATGTGTAGATTTGTATAGTTTGGCAAAGATTCTCGAATAATCTGGTTTGAGATTTTGTGGATGTTTCTTAAATTTTGTTCATTAGGTGGTAAGTCATGGAGGGTTTCACTTGCAAAGGCACCAAAGGCACAACGTAGAAAAAGAATGACAAGGGTAGAAGAAATTGGGAAACCAAAGAGAGAAGAAGAGAAGAAGTTTTAGTTGCGGTTTTGAAGGAAATTGTTATTACCGGATGGAAGTAAGAAAATGGGTTTAAGATGGGTATCTACAAGCATTAGAACAAGAAATGGCGAAGGCCTCTACTGATCTTCGATCTTAAAGGGATCCCGCACATTAATTCCAAAATCCATGTGTGGAAGTTAAGGATTATGGGAGCCTCGTCTCAATGTTATCACGCGAAATGGTATAGCCGGAATGACACTACGAAGATGATTGAGGTGCACAACGAGGCGGCTGACTACGTAAAGGTAATGAGTTAAATTTGGTGGTTACTTATTTTTTAGCTTTTGCAATATCATACAAATATAGGTGTAAATACTAGGTCTGTTACTTATTTTTTGGCTTTTGCAATAAAAATAGGTCTATTACTTATTTTTGCAATATCATAAAAATAGCACAAACCACGCCTCGTAGTCTGTTCTCTCGATTTATTGTTTGTGGATGAAATTGAATTTGGTTTGAATCTGGATTTTGTAGGTTGATGCAAACGCTCGGCTTATGAGGTTCAAGTCCTGGCCATTTTACAACGATTGGCTTAATATTTTTGAAAAGACAAGTGCAACGGAGAATAAGGTAAGGATTCACCGGCTGTCAATAACGTGTTAAATGGTACAACACCTGCATTTAAGAGCCCCCAAATCAATTTCTGAAACTTGTTTGATGAGAGCCATGATGAAACCTAGAATATGCCCGCTTGTCAACCTGAAGAAACACCAGAATTCCGGTTCCACAAAGGAGAAGAATGCTAGTAAAAAGAAAGTCAAAGAGAATGCGAGGACCCTTGGTTGAAACCATGGGCACATTTTTGTCGAACACCGACGCCCAGGTTAGGCGATATAGCCAAACGTATTGCCCGAATATGATATTTCTATGGCTAGGAAGGAGGTATTTGGGATGGTGAAAATAGAAGGGGCTTCTTTACAAGAGAAACTCACGGTCTCAAAGCTTTTGGTTAAGAATACGGAGGATCTCGAGTTATTCTTCGATTTGCCCATCAAGCCAAAGCCGAGTTAAATGCGATTGCAGAAGCGGATTTGGGAATTTGTAATGCTTTAGTCGAGAAGTATAACATTAAAATATTTTGTCGGTTCCATAACTTTAGCGATTCTATTGAATATGTCTCAAACCGGTCATATTGAGAATTTGTAATGTTATTGGGTGAATTTGTGATAACTTTTAGTGGGAATTTGTAATATTTTGTCAGTTCCATAACTTTAGTGGGAATTTGTAATGTTATTGGGTTCTATTTAATATGTGTCAAAACTGTTGTAATGTTGTGTCAACAAGTTGTAGAAATTTGGGTTCTATTAATTTGGGTTCTATTTGTAATGTTGTGTTGAACAAGTTGTATGAAATTATTGTGTTGAACATGTTGTATGAAACATCTTTGTGTTGAATGTATCAAACATATGTATCACCTTGATTCGATAACTTCAATGGTTGTTTGTCAAATTTTTAATTCTTGCACTTTTATTGCTAAAAAATCAACTAAGGAGTGGGGTTCTGATTTGTTCATTCAAAAAATCATTCCCAAAGAACATAACTCAAATTAACTCTATTGACACTATTGACACTATTGACACAAGGAGGGGTTTAACCCAATTGACAAAAATCATTCCCAAAGAACATAACTCAAAAAATCATTCCCACAGGTAGTTCAAATTAACTCTATTGACACAAGGAGTGGGGTTTACAGAGATTTTTAATTTTCGTGACTTTAAACGCCCATATTGTGATCTCATATTTGTTGTCATGCTACAAATTAACTCTAAATGCACAAATAGTTCAAAGGTAGAAATAAATAGCAACATAACTCTCATAAATAGCCAATGCATGGTGTAAGGTTAAAGTAGACAAAGCCATACATCAAGGCAATCTAGAGAGACAGACCCAAGTGACTCAAATAAACTAATGCATTAAGACGCAACAAAATCATTACCTAAAATACAACAAATCGGACACAATATCACGACAATGATGACACGAAAATACAAAATAACTAACACGGAAATACGACAAGCAAACTAAACAAAGGACCATACAACGTAGATTCCAAGGCATGATCCGCTAGCAATTCCACCTAACACACTCGAAGTTTCAATGCTTATTCGTAGATGAGTTTGAAGCGCTTTGAGTCGGGTTCCTTTAGGTAGAGCGGTGGACGGGCATTCATGCCGGGTTTATCCTGCGTTGTTTCTTCGCTTTGCTCAATATCACATCAAGAGAAGACAATCTTGATGGGGGGTTGTTGGGTCCTGCTGCAGGATGAACCTACGCATGAGTCTTCTTGATACCACGCCAACTCATCCTTAATGAGTTATTTGTGTTGTCGAAGCACTTTCGAGACCCACTATCCACTCGTGTGTAGCCATTATCTTCCTGGGTTCCTTGTCATCATCATGATCACTCGATATCTCGATGATTTCTTTTCGATTGTTCAAAATCGCATTCTCCTACATTGACACTCCTGAGTCACTACCTTCTTGAAAATGCAAAGCAGAGTCCATCAAAATCAGCTTCCCCTTGTATCATGTAAGCCATTCTGACTTCTTCTTATCAAACCCACAAAATATTAATATGAGATATATAACATTGTTGTACAAACAAAAATGCACTATATCAATAAAGTAGCCTTTATCAACACATACCCTGATGATGTAGTCCTACAAGAGTTGGTCACACTCAATTTTGTTCGAGAAATGATTGTAAACAACCCCGCTCAAATGAATGATCCAGCTTGAAAACTTGGTAAATAGCATTTACTAAACTTTTTTCCTTGAACGCAACAGTATAGTCGAACTTTTGTACCGAATTTCTTATTAACTCCGCTTCTATTGCTTCGAAATAGCCAAAGTGTTTATGTCTCCAACTTTGAAATTCCCTCAACAGTTTGTTCAACTAAGGAGTGGATAAATGTTTGATCCACATCTTTAGTCCAACTCGCACAGAAGACTTTAGCTTGGGAGATGGCACCATTTGGTACATTCTTTTTTGGAGGCATACCGTATGGTGAATGATCGAGTTTTGATGCACTACGTTGAGTTACTCGCCTCGATATAAAATAGAGTTCTCTCCACACATCCATGGACAAAGATATTTGTACAATAAATCAAAGACGCAGGGGCTATATGACAAAAACATTATTCCAATTTGATTTTGTATATCATGACACAACATCCAAATCATAAAAATAGAAAAAGAAGGTCCGGGAAGGCAAAAGAACAAAGATGATCTGATTGAATATGGAAAATAGAAAGAAAACCGAAAGTGAAAGATTCATGGATGCAATATTTGATTCTGCGGTTCTCGATTATATTCTGTTTACAATATTTGATTCCATTTGATTTTGTAGCCATGCACCTTTTTCGTTTACAATATTTGATTTCTATTCTGGTTGCAATATTTGATTCCATTTCGCTTTGTAGCCACGCGGCATCTTCTTTTTGTATGCTTTGTCAAATGCATGCTTTAGAAAAGTTATTTGTATGCATTGTCACATGCATTTGTTCACTTATGTCATTGTCACATGCATTTGTTCACGCAGTGCAAATTTATCACTTTCCGGCTAAAAGAATTTGTGAAAGGCGCAAATAAAATATTTACAACAATCAAAAAAGGTGTGCATGGCTACATAGGTGCAAAACAATTCAAATATTTGATTATTGGCTATCTTAAGAACATCAAAACACGCTATGCAAACAGTCTAGATCAACAACCCCGCCAAATATAAAACCAAAAGTGATGAACATCTTAAGAACATCCAAACACGAAAGTGCAAATAGTTTAGCACAACAAAACACCATTTCATTACTATACTATTTGGAATTATAGAACATGGATAATCTATTACAAAACAAGGATGATAATTTAATTATCCAACTTTAGAAACTATAGAGAACTTAAAATAGTCTATTACAATAATCCAGTTCAGAACAAGCCCATTAAAGAAACAACATAGGTGCAAATAGTCTAATTAATAATAATAGCAATTCAAACCCTTCACATGTGCAAAATAGTCTAGATCAAAACCCACAAAATCTCATCACTTTCAACAACTACCAATGCTGGCCTCATCATTTGTTCCTCCGTTCACGCCCTCGTCTATTTCATCTTCATCATCGATCAAAAGTGGATTTTCAGGATGACAGCCAATCTCATTTGAGAAGTCAATTGGAGCCGCTTTTCCTATTTTGACTCAGACATGGACAACTCATTAGAAGTTTTCCGCACATGGACAACTCATTGGGGATCAGACACACGAATTCATAGTAATGGACAACTCATTGGGATCGTACACACGTACATGCATTAGAAGTTTCCTGCACATGGACAACTCATTAGAAGTTTCCTGCACATGGACAACTCATTAGCCGCTTCATAGTAAGGAAAACAATTGGTCCGAAAGTATCGTTGTTCAGAAGTTTCCTGCACATGGACAACTCATTAGGATGTACACACGTAAATTCAGAGACAACAAATTAAGTGAAAAAATCTCTATTTAGTTTCCAATATATTTACCTTTCTAATCAGTTTCCAGTAATTGCCGTCCACGTGAACGACGTTCCATTTCTCATCAAATTCAGCCCCAGATTTCTCAATATATCTTAAAAATGCATCAAAATGGTTCCAGAATAGTTGAATCTGATTTTCACCTGGACGACACTAAACTCTTTTTCAAATTGTCTTCTAAGTTGCGAAGGTATTAAACGAATGAACGAGTTAAACTCAGAAGGGTCATCCACACGGAACAAACGAGTGGAACAAGCCAACATTTTGTATAAGTAGTCTTCTTCTTTAGTTTTCCAATACGGTGATTGGTACAGATTCGTAATTATCTGATTTCTTGTCCTCGACATTGCTAAGACTACAATATATTAAATACAATTCCGTTCCTAGTTGTTGTGAGTAATAGTACACATCACCAAATACTTAACCACGCCTACAAAGAACAAGTACATAATACTTACCACGCAAACCATATACTCAAATAATCCAATTCAAACATGTCATAATTTCTAAGATAAGTACTTAATACAACTACAAAGAACAAATACATGGAAAGTCAGTAAATACTTGATTAAAGCGCATACAAGAACTAATCAAATCATCTGGTACAATGACTATTAAATAAGATAAAATTCAGCACTTAATGATTCCATTACAATCAAAGATCCCAAAAAAAGACTTGGTTTAAACTAGAGGCGCACTTCACTTCAATCGATTGATGTCAAGTTGCAAAAGAATATGACAACACCGAGACCCAAGAAACTATCAACGTGATGATATATTTTTATTCACGGTGCTTCATTTGATTAATGGTGTCGACGGCCGTTTATTGTCCTTATCATCCCGGATGATTTGAGTAGATCGCCGCGCACATCATTAGGTCAAACCACTCAAAAAACCACACCTACGATCCCCGCAATGGTTTCGTTATTTAGATTTCACTTTCAGAGGTCAATTATTCTAGTTTATATCTAAAATTAAGCGGCGTAATCACGAAAAATAAACGACAGACAACTATGAAATCTACGGCCAGGATTTTTCTCACCACGATGTCTTTAATGGTACTTCAATGCCACAAATCACAAAACTTGATAATAGGCGAACTTTCGTATGACCGACCAATTGAGTTTGAGTTGCTTGGGGATACTACATACCACAAATATTAAAACAAATGGGTATTCTAGCAACTACACGAATCACCCTTTAGGATCACAACATTTGACAAACAAATACAGAATTATATAGAATCGAAAAACAAATAGCAAACTATTTATGAAATTGAATCACCTATGAAATTGAATCACCCTATGAAACTCGAATTATAGAGAATCGAAACAAATAGTAAATTGAAGTGAAATTGAACATCACTAAAATTATGTAATCAAAGACAACATTGTGAACATCAATGTGTATATATACAAAAATAATACATGGAAATGATTTGTACAAAAACGAAATACAAGTAGATGGAAATTGATACTCTTATGCACGTAATCTTACTTTCAACGTGAAGTATAAGCAAAGGTGAAATTTCCGTAGTAGGATTTGATTATGAAAAATGAAAGAAATATCCAAACCGAAAAATCAAGACACATTGATTTTTAGGAACAATCATGTAACAAAAATTAAACAAGAATCTAATAAATCAAACGGGTGGAAGAAGGGGAAGAATTACCTCGGGTTCGATTTAACTCGGGGATGCAAAAATGGAGTTCAAGGCGCACTCTCGGAGGGTTTCGGTTGGGAGTAAATGGAGTTCTTTGGTAACAGATGAATGATTTGGTCGAACAAAATAAATGGGGATGGAAGAGGAAGACAAAAGTGTAGAAAGAGGGACAAATGTGGAATAGTCATAATAAGTTAAGGACATATATGTAATATAACAAAGGTATCGACATTATTACTTAAGTTCAACCAAACATTTTATTACTAAACCCACCCAACTTCAATCAAACGGATTATTGGGCCATATTATATCTATGGGTAAAGGTCAAAAAGTTAGAATGGAAATAATCAAGCCCATTAGTTGAATTCAACCAAACGACCTCTAAGTATAAACGTTACTAATGTAAATGTAATGATTTATCCATTTTAGTCAAATAGTAGTCTTTGTTGTTCTTAAATCATTCAATTAAGTGTTACCTAATGATTCTTCTTCTTCCTTAATTATTCAAGAATAAAGATTATATTGACATAATTTGATATAGAAATAATAAAAACATGCATGATTGGTAATTGCAAATATGTGATTGGGTTGATAGTAATATTTTTGAAAATTGTGTAATAAAGATTGATGATTTGATGGTCCATTTGAAAAAGTAGGTAAATGTGATTGGTGAGATAAAAAAAGATTAAATATTGTATTTTCTCAAGATAAAAATCATAAGCATTGAGATAAAAAAAAAAATCATAGTGGAACCAAAATGGAAAACTTTTGGTATCCAATCATACCCACAGATTTCAATTACAAGTCATTACTCTTTTGTTCAATCCAATTATAATAATATATATCCACTTGTATTGTATAATCTATCGAAATAATTGGAGTACTTTTAATCTTATTTCGAGAGTCAAGAACATGGGACCTTATCCATGCTACACGGATAGTACACTCGGTTCATATATGAATAACAAGTGATGTATCACTTTTTACATGGGAGAGTGACAAGTGTTATAAACTTTTAATTCATAAAAAAGTGGGGACACTTATATGGTATATATACATCGTGTAGTATCTATTCGTCAGAATATGGTATCACTTTGTTTAGTAGTTACAAAGCATGCATTTAAGGTTGTTATGAGTTACTATCACCTCAAAAATTAATGGTATCATGGTTGACCTAATTAAGACACTTCAACGCTTAAATTACTTCCAAAACCAAAAATATAAATTAGAGTTTTCATGAGGACAAAATCTTTCGTCGGGACCGCCTAACGGGTCCGCGTTGAAACAGATGATCTAACATGACGACCCGCAGTCATTTTGTATTTCCACGCCAATGGCATTTTTGTAATTTTCAAGTGGCGAGTTTATTATTTGTTACGTAGCCTTCAATTCCCCAAAGGGTATTTTTTTATGTGGTGTTAAAATTGTTAGCCCCTGTTTTTATGTTGGTAGTTTTTGTATTTTTGTATTACTTGTAACTCTTTCAATCGTATTAGTTGTTACATTTAAAAGTATTAGTCCAAACATGTTTTACCACGAAATTGTCCTTTTAATTATAAAACGAGAATTGCTACGAAGTTGTAAAGTCTAATACATGTTTTTAATACATCTAATACATTAGAACGCAACGTAATACTTTTCTACAAAGTTGTCTCTTTAATATAAAATGTATTAATAGCTCTTCCGAAAAGTATTAGCCATCATTCTAAAAAGATAGAATTCTTCTAAAAATGTATTAATAGTTCCCTCAAGAGTTTTTAGTATTTCTCATGAATATACTCCCAAAATGTATTAACCCTCCTCAAAAAAAGTATTAGTAGTTCCTTGAAAAAGATTAGTAGTTCTCGAATATAATTAAATTTTCTCCATAAATGTATTACCAAATTTTCCAAAAGTATAGCCGTCCTTCTAAAAAGTATTGATAGATTTTCCAAATGTAGTAGTAGTTCCTCAAGAGTTTTTAGTATTTCTCATGAATATACTCCTTAAATGTATTAGCAACCCTCAAAAAAGTATTAGTAGTTCCTCAAGAGTATTTTAGTATTTCTCTTGAATATAATTAGATTTTTTTTTTCCGGAATGTATTAACAGTCTTCAAAAGTATTAGCCGTCCTTCTAAAAAGTATTAGCAGTTTCTAAAAATGTATTAGTAGTTCCTTCCACGCCTCGAGGCTCATGGACATTCAAGAAATCTCGTTTTCTCCACATCCGATTCATGGACATTCAACAAATCTTGTTCTTCTCCACCATTTTCCACGCCCGATTCAATCAAAAATTCTTTCGATTGAAAATCCTGGCAACCACGCCTCGGATTTGGCCGAATCGGGTGGAGTGAGACGCAGTTCTTCATGACATTCCCTCATTTCAAGATGAGTTTGACCACGCTCTCGACCTTCTAGAATTTTCCCTTCCGAGACCCACTGCTTTGACGAATTTGAAACCGTCACGGATCGATCCAGACGAGAAAGCCCCATTCCACACCTCATTGCGGATCCCCGCCCGGTCGGGCTCGGTGAGTTGTACTTGCAGACGCCTGCGATCGCGCGTTGGATTTGGAGCTAGGTCTCAATGCTTGGTGAGGGAGGAGAAGCGCGAGGAAGAAGAAGATTAAGGTGCACAAAGAGGGAAGAGGTTTTTATTTTATCGATCCGGTCGATCTGCGAGATGAGTAGGGATTTAGATCCGAATCTAACGGATCGAGATCCGTTAGACAGCTCTTAGAAGGAGACTAGCTCTTTCATGAGATTTCGCTTCAGGGCTTAACTTGAAATTGTAGTCCAATTGTGTAGTGATATATGTATAATGTATATTATGAATTGGCTAATAATCTGAATAAACTTTTTAAACTTATCCTATTAGATAGGCCTATTTTGGACTCATGACCCATCGATCAAAAATAAAAAAAATCTCTCATCGATCATATTATTATCATTATTTCAAAAATAAAAATATTTCATCGATTATATTATTATCATTATTAAACAGCATTGCCTTTAAATAACAAATAAATATTGTTTGCAGTTATTTATAAATTCAGATTAAATAAAACCCTAAAGTAATTGCTTTTAGAATCTTCTTGATAATCATAAAAAGTTACTATTGTATGTTGCGATCATTTTTCTAACCCAAAAAGAAAATAAAGCAAATGATGTTTCCAATATCGTTCGTGTTACCATCATAAATATCTTATCTTTTATTTCAAAAGTAAAGACAAAAATAATCTTGATTGATGATCCCCATAAATAAATAACTAAAGAAGAATGTTCTGAAAAAGTTGAGGCGATCGATCAGAAAGAGAAAACAAAGTGGGTGGGGGTGGTGGTTACAGACTTCTTTTGCTGCATTTGTTTATTTGCTTTATCCTTTCTTGATCTCAAAGGATTCCTTTAAGTACTCCAATCCCATGATAATTTTTGCTTTTTATCCATTACTCCTTTTTTTTAAATGGGTCTTTATCGATTTTGATATGTGATACTATTTTTTCTTTTATGTTTCTACCCTTTAATGAAAATAAAGACAAAAAACAAAAGAGCAACATAAATTTTCCCATGATTTTGCATGTCACAGTTTTATTCATCATTTAATTACTATGAGCCAGCCGCACGGGAGGTAAGGATATATTTTTTTTTATTAAGAACATATTGGTTTACTAAAATAAGGGGACGTGAATAAATTATGTATAGAAATTATTAGTGTGGCGGCCATATGAAGTATCGTGAAAATGCTATTGCAATTGAGTTTCGATTTTAAGTTTTTTTCTTTTAATTCAAGCCAATTCATTAAGATGCAACATGGATTGTTTCTCAACCTTAAATTAAAAGGAACGTGAAAAAATGTAGGACAAGAAAATATGCCTACCAATAAGAAAATGTCGTAATTTCAATATTATATATTCACCCGCTCAAGTGGTAAGTTGTACTCAATAAGTTTTAAATGGTGGTTTTATGCCTACATTGGGGGCAAAAGTGTAGTTTTAACATTTTAATTATTAATCGGATTATGATTACCTTTAGTTAAAGTGAAAGTAACACACGTGTGGCCCCTGTGCTTATTGAAGTGGGCCGGGGAAGAGATGGATTGGGCCTTTTGAGGAGGAAAATGTGATGTAAACATGCCGTCTTTTCATGAATTGAAACTGAACAGAAATATTGGAATTTTATATAAGAGTAGAAATTAAAATTAGTGGTCTTAAATTTTAAATTTAAGCAGAAAAACATACACTGCATATAATGGGACGTTATTTATCGGAGGCTAAAGGATGAAAATTTGATGCTAGATGGAGTATATGTCTATACCTCAAACTTCGATTATGTTTTGGTACCATTTTTAGATATTCTGAAAAAATATTATTTGAAAATTTTTGCAGAATGTACGTAAATGTATAAACTGTTTTTCAAAATAATTGATGTGATATACATTTAGAAAATAAAGTTGTGTTTGATTCCAAAATAGAGCAAAGCAATTTCCATCATGATTAAGCGTCATGTTATATAAAAATCGCTACAACAAAAATGATATTAGGAACACCCAAAAATGTTACCTAATGGCCATAAAATGTTACTATAGATAATATGTAGAAGACTTTTATGGTGACGATTTGCCCGCTTACCTATAGTCTCCTATAGTCTAAGGTATCACTTTTATTAGCTTTTAGTGATGCTTTTCTAAGTGTTATATGAAGTTCTCTATTGGTAACACTTTGAAGAATATTTCTAAAATGTTAGATATGAATTTTAAATAACACTTTAAAAATACTTATACAAATTTTTACATATGAATCTTATGTAACACTTTTTTGTAGACTTCGTAGAAATACTTTTTTTTTTTGCCACAAAAGTAGATTTGAAGCCACGACTGTTATGTGTGGAAGTGACAATTTGCCACTAAGCTAAGTGTTAGAGATTTTTCTTAACGCAAGTCTACGGTGTCAAGTTTTAATATAGTGAAAGTAAGGTTGTCGTATCCACATGGAATAATTATCGATTATTGCTAAGTACTATAATATAGTAGTCTAACTTTATTTAGAAATTCAATAATTGATGGAGTTTATTATACTAGAATAACAAAAATAAATTAAGAATATGAGAATAAAAATGAGTTTATCCAAATGATTAAATGAATTCTAGAGGTGTGATGAATCTAGTTATCCCTTATGTTATCAATATGGTTTATCAATCATCAATTACCAATTTATAAGTCAAGATTTCTACAATAATCATTTCTCGAGTGCCAAATGATTTTAGATCTTAATTGAGAAATCAATATCTCTATAAAATTCACCAATTGAAATCTCAATAAAAGCTATGAATCTTGATAAATGACTTCAAAGGATTCACAAATCTTTCAATTTATGAAATCCTAGGTTATGCTATTTCAAGGTCATGTATTCAATTACCTCTCTCAAATGTCAAATCAAATACACCAAACACTCTAAATTATTGATCAAGTAATTTAGAAGAATAGATCCAAATAGCACAAATAAATTGATAGATCTAGATTGACAAACCACAATCTCAAAACATAAGTTCAAACATAGATTACATCATCCCTCACAGAATTATAGAGTTTAGCTCATGATTAAAGAAAATGAATCCATAAGAATACAACAATACATCTTACAAGATATGAAGAAAACAACAAAATAAGAACAAGAGTTGAGGATCTTCTCCATTTCTAGATGATAGAGCCTCCAATCTTCTTTCTCCAAGCTCTTCCCAAGATGTCCCAAACCTTCTTTCCTTGTCTTGTAGATGTTTTCTTGTCTTCCAAGGGTCCAAGATCCCTAATTTCAAGCCCCAAGGCTTCCATTTATAGTCCCACAAAAGTCCAAGAACGAGGGTAGGTGAACATAAAATTTCCGGTCTTTGCGCGCGCCAAAGACAATGTTGGCAAAAATCCCGCTCGAACGCCGGGCGCTACAGCGCCCACAATCATCGCACACAATTTCGGGCCGCAGCTGCAGCTGCCCAAACATGCCCTCGCTAATCCGCCAACTGACCGGGCGCCGCATCGCTAGATGGTCGCGGTGGCGCCCGCCCCGTCCTTAGGCCAAAATGCAATTTTTCCTTCTTCAAACGCGATTTCTTTTTCTTCGCACCGTTTTTCATCGTTTTCTTCATTTTTCGGCTACCAAATCTTTATTGACTCTTCATCGACACTAAATGAAATAAATTGGACTCTAACGACTCTAAAAACACCCAAATATAATACCAAATCCTAATCTAAAATACTCAATTAATTGGTAAAATACCAACTTAACACTAAGTTGATTCTTATTAGAACTTTTACTTTGTTTTATATATACACATACACATATATATTAAAATTATATAAAAATTATATTATATGTATATATAATGTATTTTATATATTAAAGATTATATTATATAATTTATGGTAAATTATATTATACACTCGTATATATCAAATTTTATATTATATAGTATATAGTTTGAAAATAATATTATGTTATATATTAAAGGACATAAAAATTAGAAATATAAAAATATATAAAATAAATTTATCGACTATTCAATATTCAATCGGTAAAAATAAAAATATATAAAAATATAAAATTATTCATTGGTAAATAAAGAATGAAAAATAATTTACCGAAAAAAATTTCTAAGTAATTACCAACAACATCAATTTTCATTGGTAAATTTTTTCTTAAAAAGTAAAAAAAAGGTTAACGATGAAATTGGTCTCCGTTAGTAAAAATTAAAAATAAATAAATAATAATAAAATATATACATGCATATTTTCCATCGTATTACTATATAATTAATTACCTCCGTAAAAAATATGAAAATAAAAGCAAAACTAAAATACTTTATAAAAAGAAAACAAAAATTCAGCAAAAAAAAAAAAAACAGAGTACATTATGTCTACAATTTTTAGGTTTAGTGATTTTTTTTTTGTCTTCAACTATTTTGTGACATCAATTAATTAAATAAATCGTTGACATGGTTTAATGATAGTTATATAATTTTTTGTTACTAAAATATATCCTAAAAAGTGTTACAATTAATAAAACATAGTGTTATCAAGAGTGCATCTTAAATAAAGTGATACCTATTTGCGTTATAAAAGAAATAACAAAAAAAGTGATACTTAAAAAGTGTTACTTATTTAAAAGTGTTACATATAAGCGTTACATATTGATAAAGTGCTACAAAGGTGTTACATATATATTGTAATGTAAAAAGTGTTACAAACACATGTTACATATGTACCTTATGTAAAAAATGCTACAAAATTTGTGTTACTTTATATCATTTATCTCAGTAGTGAATGTCGTATAGTTAGTGATGTTAGACAAGGGTTGTGTTACGGTCTAGTGTGGCCACATGGCCCCAATTTTTCAAACTAGCATAAGCCCCCCTTTTTTAAAGAAAAAAAAAAAGAACTGTTTGAAATTTCTTAAAATTTTAATTTTGTAAGCTTATAGGTATTTAAAAAAAAAAAATTACCAAACACATTTAAAGGGCTTATAAATTCTCAAACTAACATCTTATAATATGTTTGGAAGAGCTTCTAAAAGTTAATTAGAATTCATTTATAATTAAACAAAAGGCAAAAAGTATTAATGGCTTTTCGATAGGTATAAGAACCTGCTAATTTAATACTTGGTTACCTAATAATATCGGTTAAATCATATTTTTGTCTGATTCTGACTCGGGGACAACGTGCTAAACTAATAATTCGCCAAATTGATAAGATAATACATATACGAGAATTAATGTAGGCCTATGCAATATATAAATTAATAATTCCTTAATATATAATATAGTTATGATTAATCTATGACAAGCCTTAAAAAAATGACTCAATTGTTATTTATTTCTTGTTGAAATTGTTGTCACCTTGAATCTCATCTCCGATGTTTGTTAATGTAATAAGAACTTATATTGTGGTTTTCTCATAGCTCAACGAAAAAGATACAATATCATTGTTGTTGAGCTTCATTTTGATAAAGAGTTCTACAGTGGAATGATATATTTCAATTTCACGATTCACATGTTACTCTCAATCATCTGCTGGTCGGTCAACAACTCTACAATTTCAAAATCTCTGCAATTATACATATATTACCCGCATTATAAGGTTGAATCTTTTGATATTCTGTTTAGGTGACAAGAAAAAATAATTCATTATTTTGTTATCCTTCAATAGTTTTAGATGAGTATGCATCACGCTTATCACAAACACTTTTTTTTTTTCTACAACCCGTATTTCTATAAATTAAAAGATTTTTAATTTATTATTTATTTAATATCCCCGCTAAATTAATAGATTTTGTGTAACTCTAGAACTTGCAATGATATCGTTATCAAAATCACATGCATGTGTGTGCATATAGCCTAGACGTGGAAACAAGCACATATTTGTGCGTCATCGATAATTCACAAAGGGGTGGCGCTATTGGCACCCCTTTTCTTCTAAATACACACATCTTCTAAATACATCACCCCACTTTTCAAAATATGACCCAATTGTTAAATACACCACCCCTTTTTTTCCAATTTTACCCTTTCCTATTTTTCCTCCCGGATACACCCAAAATGATAAACCCAGCATGCAAGCATGTGACGGATTTTAAGAAATTCCGCCAATCTTATTTGTTCCGACAATGAAAGAAGATGTAATATCTTTTGATTTCACATTTTTATTTTATTTTAATTTTAAATTTAATATCTTACTTTAATTTCGCATTTATAGTTGGATTACTTTGGGTAATTGTTGGGTATAAGTGTTGGGTAATTATATTTGGTTTGAATTCTAGAGTTACATAACTTCTTTTTTTTTTCGCTTTTTGTGCGAGTTTGGGGAATAAGACGATGGATGACACGATAAGGGCACGATGGTATAGTCGATCGTGCCGCAAGGCACGATCGAAAAGTAACTACGATCGTGCCATCGCCAAATGGCACGATTGAAAAGTAATTACGATCGTGGCAGGCACGATGGCACGAGAATAGTTTTAAGCGACCGCGATCGTGCTAAATGCCGCACTTTTGTTATTCAACAAAGAAATTTTCAATCTGTAAAAATAGAAAAATAACACATTTTTAAGTTGCAAATTAAGGATATACTTATATTATTCTAAGCAAAATTAATTTTTTTGTTGTTCATATCCAGAACAATGATGAGTGTTTGAAAATCTGGGTTTACAAAAATAAATTCAGCTTTTTACAAGAATGTGGTTGAGTGTGAAGAAGATGAAGTGTATTAGAACTTATTTATTTAAGTATGGATATCATAGTCTTTTAAACTAATGACATTTTTGAAATTATATGAAAGTGGGTGTGATTAACAATTTTGGGGTGTGAATAGGGTCACCCTTCACAAATAAATAACAATTTTGCTTACTGAATGTAACGTGGCATTCTACAAGCCGCTCTTCTCTAACAACTAATCAACTATATATATATATATATATATATATATATATATATTGACTATTGTCGATTTGTTGTACATGGATCTGTAGTAGGATTACGACCTCAGCTGACTTAGAGAAATTTCAATAGGACAAGCCTAAGGTCATCTCAATTTAATGCACTTCGATTTCGTGGCACTCTACAGCAAAATCAAAGGAAACTGCCAATGTACAAGGTTTGCAAATGCTAAGTAGGTGATGCATAAAATAGCCCCACATACACAAAGATAAGAGTAAGACACCACCATATCTCAATCACATTAATTTCATTCGATAATATGGCAACATTTTTTTATCTCATTGTCACATACTTTTCCTTTTTGTATTTGGATTATTTTATTAAGGTCATTTAAAGTCCGTCTCAAAATCAACAGTCACGACATATATATTTTTACATTGTAACGTATCATGTGTAGTGTGTACATAAAATGTTCAATCAATTAGTTTTAAAATCTTACTTGTACATTATCACGGAAAATAGGAATAAATAATTCACATTTCTGTATTTTCTGTACGTGGTAGTGGGAAGAAAATTCTGGATCAAACCGATTTGATGAATTCAATTAAATTTAAGAGACTAGTAAATTACGGCTTGTCGCTCATAACATCAACTAATTAATGACAAGAAATGCAATTAAACATTCCATAAATTAATAGGTTCGTATACATCAATTTGTACCCCTAAAAATATCATTAAAGATTTTATAAAAATAATTCATATTGATGTCCAAAATCGCGATCTGGTCCCCGAAGGCCCACGAGAGTGTCTCTCTGTCACAACTATGAGCCCACTTCGTGGGTCTTTTTCTTCCATGACTTGAACACCTTTATCACAAAGTGCCACGAATAGCAATTTAGGTGGATTATTTGACCTAGTTGTACAAAACATATATAATTTGTTTCATGTTAATTAGCACACATATTAATTTATATATGTGTTTTATGTACAAAGGTGGGCGGGAATTTCAGAATAAATAATTTCTCGACATTGTTCAAAATGGTGGAATATATTAATAAGTTGTAGTACAATTTTAGCAACACCAAATATAAGTTGCAACAAGATCGAATAATCTGAAAAACTCTTGCTTGGTT
Organism: Rehmannia glutinosa; assembly: GCA_016081115.2. Lineage (NCBI taxonomy): Eukaryota > Viridiplantae > Streptophyta > Magnoliopsida > Lamiales > Orobanchaceae > Rehmannia > Rehmannia glutinosa. Next base: position 17,537 of record JABTTQ020003085.1, read on the forward strand.
AGATAAGGTACGCTATAAGACATATTTAGATTAGATGTCCATTATTATTGCATTAAAAGATTGGTTCAGACAAATTGAAACTTCTCATTAAAGATATAATGAAAAATATACCTAAAAACTAGCTAGGATTGAGATTTTTGGTTCCATAATCTTATACCACGTCTTGGTCCATTTTATTGGATGAATGTCACGTATAAACGATGATGTCATAATTGTACACGTGTCTTTTATCAAATACAATTGAATAAGAAGTGGAATAGGAATATGAGAACAAGAGATCTGAACTCAAAATGGTCCATATTGCCACGATAATGCTCATAATGTCCATTTTTACTAATGTACACCATAATCAAACACTTAAATAATTGGGATCATAGATGGAGTCAGTGTAATTGGGAGATCCCTCTTAAACATATATCTTATGTATAAATTTATTAGTAAATTCTAAACTTCTATTTCTCTAAAAATAGCTAAATTGTCCATCATAGGCTTAATAGAGTATCTTTTAAAAAAAATCAATCTCACCAAATTTAGAATTTCTAGCTCCAATTAATTAAACCAATACTTTTAACCTATGTGGCTAAAACTGTAAAATCTAAAGCTCTACTGTTTCAAAAAGTAGTTAAAAAGAAGGTGAAAATCGACAGCAGTAATATCCATTTTGGTAAAAATTTCACTCCCAGGTGGTAAAATTTCTGCTCAGTAATCATCAGTCACATGATTGGAAAAATAGTATATTATTGATTTCATTCGATTTCAAATATTTCAATCTGGGCATAGCGTGCATTAATTATTTGATTTTTTGGGTCAATATTTACTGCGCTGTAGTTTTCTGGAAACTATGGAGACAGGTTTCGTTGTGAAGCACGCTTTCATACGTATTAAGGAAGATTTCAGTAGCAGACAAGCAGACAGCCTGAAAAGGTTTCATTCGAAACAAACAAACAAGATGCAGAAAACGCGTTTTCAGCTAAAATACTCAACCAAATTTATTGTTTCTACTGTTGTTGTCACGGTTTAATTATTGTATATAATGTTGTTGCTTAAGAGTATATTAGGATTGTAAGGTTAAATATTTAAAACAAAAGTTGAATTTTTTTGAAATGAGAAAGCGGAGTTGTGTGATGCACGGTGTTTTCCCATTCCATGATATACATAAAACTATTAAAATATGAAAAAAAATTGTATGCAATTTTAACGTAATATAATAGTACTTTGTCAAGCAACGTTGCCAAGCTACACTACATTTCAATTGGTGTGGACTAGCTATTAAAGCTACTTTTGTCCAAATGCAAACTCGCCACTATTGTGGTAACATATGCTAAAAAGATTTTTTTAAAATAGTTTTTTAAATACTATTTTTTAATTTTTAGACCAAACTCGATCCATTTAAAATTTTATTTGTTGAAAAAAATATAGGATTTCTGATACTTTTTAAATTATAAAATGGATCGAACGGGTTTATCATCCAATTTGAATCTGAAGTGAATTTTGGTTTAGGTCCTTAAAACTTTAGTGGGTACGGATCTGGTTTTTTTGTTTTTTCATTAGACGATAATCCGACCATTTTGAGGTCGAGACAATATATTTTTATGACTATTTTGAGGTCGAGACGATAATCCACCATTTTGAGGTCGAGACAATATATGATTTGTGACTATTTCTTTCGACAACAAGAAAATTATATTTTTATTAATTATATTAAAATAACCAAGATATAATATCCTCAAGCCGTAAGAGAAAAAACTCAAATAAACTATCTTCTTTCAAACAAGAGAAAATGGGAAGACAATCAAAAATTTAAACTAAACAGGATACAATAGATCATAAAACAAAGATCAAATTTAGTGGGTTGTAATTTTTGGTCGGATGAGTGACTGGTTGCACTTCAATCAAGGTTGAATGATCCACACTAGACTTCTTTCTGATCTGCAAATTTACCAAAACGATGAAGAACTCGAATGAGGTGGGAAGAACAAATCTACTAAGATCTAAATAGATCTAAAAAACAAACGAAAAACAACAAACTCCCACAAAACTACTTCCATATAGGAGAAACTTCCTTGTAAGGGAGAAACCTACTCTCACATAAGAGATAAATTGAAAAAAGACGACTAGGAATAGAAAAAGAAGAAAACAACAAAAAAAAATTAATTTCATCTCCTCCCATGGCGGGAGGAGTTAGAGAGCATATTATTTTTGGAGAGAAAGAAGAGAGGGGAGGCGGCAGTTAGGGTTATATCACTTGTTAAAATTTATACTCACTCCTATTCATAATAAGTGTCTTTTTTATATATAAAAATTATTCAAAAATAATGTCTTTTTGATATTTTCAAGACTAATGAAAAAAGTGTTTTCCCAAATCACCCTTATATTTATTAACAATAATGTCTAAATTTTGTTTTCTTTCAAAGCAATATTTATGATTAATTAATGGTATATTGGGTATTTTAATATATTTTTTAATATGTGAGTTTTTTCTTAGAAAGACGAATATGAGGGAGTAGATGATTTGTGACTATTAAGAAAATACAAGTGTGTGTCAATATTTTTATTGAGTATTGGAGCAATAATTTGGTAAAAATCATAGTCAATTCAGATATAAATAACTTGTCGTTATCACGACATTAGGTTTATTTGACATTGCCTATGCAAGAGTATACTTGGCCTATGACATTTAGCAAGTCAATAGTGGTCCATCACACATCATATAAATTGATACACAAACTACTAATTAATTAAAACGACGATCACGTAGATAAAAAATATTGTAGGTGAAGTCCTTATGTTATTCTTTCCCATATTTCTAACAGCATATCAGAAATGTGCCTAGCTAGATAATAGGTTGAAGCCAGCTAATTTTCAAATTCAAGAATTAATCGATTCCATTTTTTCAATTGAAGTTGTAACAATGGTATCAATCATCCAATCATAGCAGAAAATTCTTCGTCATTTTATTTCCCATATTTGTTTAATTAATAATAATATAACGACTAAAAATTTTCTAAATCCCATAGAATTTTTTCTTTAAGGAGAAAAGCAAAATATTATTAGGAGATCATCTCCGATATAACCAAGTCTACAAATGATCGGAAATATCCCCAAGCACTGATTCATAACAATGTAGACTAAAAGCATGTCTAGCTAAAAAATGGACAATAGTATTACCCGATCGTCTAACAAAACTAGGAAAAACATAAACGAAAGAACTAAACAGATCGAAGGTGCCATCTATTCGGCACGAAAGATCCTCAGCTCGATGTTTCAGTCTGTGGAAGAGGGAGATGTTGCCTGTTTCAATGTGTACCTTGGTCAGTTGCATTTCACGTGCTAATTTCAATCCTTCCCTACACGCAAGTACCTCCGCTATCTCCACTGCTCCGACTAGGTCCATTACGTGAATAATCGTTTTAAGAACTTCACCCTTGTGGTTTCTAACGACTACGCCAATCCATGTGCCCTGACCCTCCAAAACCGAGGCATCCGAGTTTATTTTTGCAAATTCACTTGGGGGTGCCATTTATCATTCATTTTCTGATGTGCGTGCATCATCCCACTTGTAGACGCCCTTTCAAATTCCTCCATCCTGGACATAGCTAAAAAATAGCAATTAGTATGATCCACTGTAACATTACTAAAATTTAGCTTATTCCTGGCAGTCTAAATCGACCAAAGCAACATAGCAAAAATGGGATGACTATCTCTTTCCCCTTTACCATCATGTGCGTGAACCATTCCCCTATTGACCAACCTGCCATATCGTTTGGATGCAACCAAAAGAACTTAACTCATTTGCAGTCCCTTAGCATGTGTTCCCGAGTTTCCTCTTCAGAGCCACACCAACCACAGATTGGAGAAATGTCAACTCCTTTTCTTTCAATGCCTTTCGGGTCGGTAGTATGCCTTGCACACACTTCTCATAGAAAAAGATGTACTTTAGGTGGGATAGAAAGTCTCCAAATCCATTTCCATAGCATGTTGTCTGAACTAGAGGACGATGAGTATCCCTTGTCGCGCTCCACTGTCATTTTTGCTAGTTTATACCCAGATTTAACCGAATACTTGTTGTCCTTCGTAAAATGCCAAACCAGCCTGTCCTGAGGTCTGTTGTAGCATATAGGGACAGAAAATATGGTTTTGTTGTCCGTAGGATTGAAATTTACCTGCACTTTGTCTTTGTCCCATTTAGGTTTATTTTGTCAAATTAAATCCTCCACAGTAAGGTTAATATTGGCTCAATTTGGTACTGTGAGATTTAAAATTGGGATTATCCAAAATCCACTCGAATACTTTGCCCATCTCTAATACTCCACCGAATACCTCTGCGAAGAATTTTATGTCCTCTACTATGCTTCTCCAAATATAGGATGGATTATGGCCAATTATGGCAAATGGCGCCCGAGCTCTTCATTGAATCTCGTTCCTCTTTGATTCTTCGATCTTTCATCCTTATTTTCTTTTTACTCTCCATAGCTCATATCTCCGTGTGCCCAATTCTTTGAGCGCCGCAGCTTCAATTTGGAATCCTAGTGGTTCCATGGATTTGCAAATCGCCGCCCACCTCTGTTTTGGATCGCAGCTAAAAGATCCGGATGATTTTCCTCCTCTTCATCACAAATTGCAACCTATTGACATCACAATTTCTAAACCGCACTTATTTCTCCTATCCAAGCTCCCCAAAATGTTACACATGCCTCGCAAATTACAAGCACTAACCCCAACCCGAAGAAATTTACGTAAATTGTTGCCGATAAAGCCTCCGTAAGACGCTAAAATCCACTCTCTTCAGCCCCCCATCGGAAGTTCGCTCAATATTGATTGAAGATGATAAGGAGATTCTATCATTTTCCGAGGTGGAGTCCAAAAAGTTGGCTTAGAAATGGGAACTGGCTCTAGTTGGGAAGTTTTCTCAAGGTAATCTCGCATATTAAATCCATTAGAGCTTTTATTGATAGTTTAAAGTTACTAGGGTCTGTGACCATTCGTATTCTCAATCTTAGACATATCTTTCTTCATTTTAGCCATGAATTCGACCTAGCTCGGGTTTAGTTAAGGCCAATTTGGATGATCAATTCTCCCCCCATGCATGTTTTTAAATGAATCCCTTCCTTTTCTGGAAAAAGGAGTCTTCTGTAGTGCCGATTTGGATCAAACTACCTGGTTTACCTATTCATCTATTTGATAAAACAGCTCTCCTAAGTATAGCCAGGTTGCTAGAGCACCCCCATACAAAATGATAAAGCAACTACTAATTTTTCCAGTTATCCCTAGCCAGAATGTGTGGGAATTGAACTGTTTCTTCCTAAAAAAAGAGGTTATATACTTAAAATAAGGTTCGTGCTGCGTGAACAAAAAGTCATCTATGAGTCCTCCCTGGCCCGCAAGGATGATCACACATTGGTCATGCTATTGAGCAGTGTTATATAGTTGGGAATGCTTCCAAGCCGTAAAGGAAACAACCTAATAACCTCAAGACCAACCAAATCATCAATCTTAGCCTTGCCTTCCACCGACCGATAGTGAATCCCTTCAACAATGATCTACACCCTTTCCACTTTCTATGTCTCACCTTTGAATGCTCGTGTGTCCACTATTCCTCCCCAAACAGACAAATCTCCATGACTCCTCCTCGGGATGAATGGATACAAAGACTGGGAAAACGACTATGCAGAACCCCGCATTTTGTCCCTCCCATGACACATAACACTTTTGAGATTCTCAAGTAGAGACATCTCTACTTGCCATTATGACAATGCGTCGAACATTCTCCTCCGTAGCACTCATTCCTCGATCACATTGAAAGGGAATCTCAAACTCAGTTGCCATCATTCCTCTCGACCTCACACTTCCTCCCCTCTTGCCATTGTGCAAATCAATGACAAGGACTCACAAAAACAAATAGCCTCGCATAGAAGGGTTGTTTCGATCTCACCCGTCTAAATAAGAAAGGCACTTCGGAAGCTCTTCGCTAGGCCTTTAAGAAACAAACCAAAAAAACAAATATGAGTGTGCACATACTTGTTTGGAATCTGAGGGGCATTGGTAATGCTCCCACTCTTAATCATGTCAATTTGTTGTGTAAACTCCATAAGGTGTCTATCCTTGCTGTGTTAGAACCTATGATCCCTCCTTATTTTCCTTTTTCTGTAGAAAGTTGGGTTTTCAGCATGGTGCTGCTAATAAGGCCAACAAAATTTGGGTTTGCTGGACCTATGCTTTCCAAGGTCATATTCTTCATGATTATGATCAGCTCATTCACTTTGAGTTATCTTCCCAAAGTCTTCCTTTTCCCATTCTAGCTTCCTTTGTGTATGCAAAGAGTACTAGAATAGAGAGAAGAGACTTATGGGATAATCTTAGAAGCTTGGCCCATGTTTCCCTTGCTAACCCTTGGATGGTTGATGGTGATTTTAACTGCTTCCTTCAAAATAATGAAAGGATTGGCAGTGACACTAATAGAGCCTGGATATTGAAGAATTAAGGCTTATGGTTAGTGACACTGGTTTGCATGATGCTGGATTTCTGGGTCCTCATATGCACACTTGGGTTAGAAATGGACTTTACGAAAGATTGGATAGAATATTTTATAATTCCAAATGGCCTGATACTTTTTTCTCCTCCTATGTTTCTCATCTCCCTAGAGTCAAATCTGATCATGCCACTATTCTTCTTCATACTACCTTCTCTGCGGTACTAGAGCCCCGTAGCTTTCGGATACTGAAAATGTGGGGCAGGCACCCCAATTTCCCTCCTCCTCGTGGGCTTAGGTCCAGGATTGCCTAACTGGTGCCAATGGCCTTGATAACCAGACGTAAACTCCTCGAGTTAAACAAAAACTAAAATGGTGGAACAAAAAGTTTTTGGAGACATTTTCACCAATTTAAAGAATGCTGAAACACAAAGTTTATGTGGTTGAATAGTCTTATGACTGTGACCCTTCATCCTCTAATTTGTCTGCTCTTAATTTGGCCACTGCTGAGTTAGTGTTAGCCACTAGGATAGAAGAAGACTATTGACATCAAAGATCTTCTTGTAAGTGGCTAGTGGAAGGGGAAAGAAATACTCAGTATTTTCATGCTTTAACTAAGCAAAAAAGAGTGAAATCCAAAATCCACTGTATCACTAATAATGGGATCACTTATACCTCTGATACTGATCTGCAAATGTCTTGTGTCAAGTATTTCTCCTCCTTTTTGGCCAATGATTTTAAATTCCCTGACTTTGTTTGTCCTTTTCCCATACCCAAGCTCCCTCCTCATGTTGATTTAAGCAAGCTCTGTAGCCTTTCTTCTGAGGAAGAGGTGAAAAACACTTTATTCTCTATTTGCCCTGACAGTGCTGCTGGCCCTGATGGTTTCTCAGCACACTTTTATCAAAGTTGCTGGGAAATGATCAAATCTGATGTTATTCTTGTTGTTCACACCTTCTTCAATGGTCACCCTCTACCCAAAAGCTACACTTCCACCATTGTAGTTCTCATTCCCAAAAAGCCCAACCCTGTTGCTTGGAGTGACTTCAGACCAATCAGTCTTTGTAATGTGTCCAATAAGATTATCACTAAAATCCTCAACAATAGACTGGTTGTCCTCCTCCCTATGCTTATCTCTCCAAACCAAAGTGGTTTCATTAAAAACAAGATAATTAGTGATAACATCCTTCTTGCACAAGAGCTTATTCACTCTATCACTGCCAGATCTAAGCCTAGTAATGTTGTTTTTAAACTTGACATGGCTAAGGCTTATGACAAAGTCCAGTGGCAATTCCTTAGATTCATGCTCTCTAGCATGGGATTCCCTGATGGATGGATATCCTTTGTGGATAATGGCACTTCCAACTGCTGGTTTTCTATCCTTATTTTGGAACCCATTGTGGTTACATTAAATCTGAGAAAGGATTAAGACAGGGTGACCCTTTGTCACCCTCTCTTTCCATCCTTGCTGCTGAGTTTCTCTCAAGAGGGCTTAATCACTTGTTTTCCACCCACTCTTACATGGCTTATAATTCCCAAGGGGGTCTTCCCATTTCCCACTTATCTTATGCTGATGATATCATCATATTCTCTAATGATGATAAAGCATCCCTTCAGAGCTTAGTTGATTTCTTGGACCTGTACTGTGAGATTTCAGGTCAAGTAATCAACAAAGCCAAGAGCTCTTTGTTGTGGCTCCTAACCCGCCCATCCAAAAATCCATTCTATTGCTAGTTTAACCGTTTTACAATCAATCACCGCTATCACCTACCCGGGTGCTCCTTTATATAAAGGGCACAAACAAGGTGACCTCTTCTTGAAACTCTTAACCTCCATGTCTGCTAGAATTCAGGGGTGGACTTGGAGGTTTCTTTATTTTGGTGGAAGACTCATGATTATCAAAAGCACTTTGAGTTCCATGATTACTCATCTTATCCAAGTTATCAAGCCCCTAAGTTCATTGTCCATAAGATTGAACAAATTATGGCCAGGTTCTTCTCGGGGTAGAACCGACAATGACAAAAAATCCATTGGATATCTTGGAGGAAGATATGTTCCCCTATTGATCAGGGGGGACTAGGCCTCAGGAGTATCCATGATCTCATCACAGCCTTCTCCATGAAACTATGTGGAGGCTTAGGGAAAGATCCTCTCTTTGGGCTGATTTCATGCCCTTAAATATGTTCAGTCTACCCATCTATATCGCTCATGTCTCTCCTTTGGACAACCTGGATGGAAAAGACCGATTAAGTTAGAGAGATTATGAAACCTAATATTATTTGGGCCATTGGTAAGGGGACCATTAGCTTTTGGTATGACATCTGGTTTGGGCATAATGATCTACTCAATACCATTATCTGTGATAAGACTGGGGTTGAGCATGTTGACATAGCCTATTTGTGACTAATAGGAATTGGGATTGGACAGACTTAATGCTATTGTTGGCCCTGTTTGGGCTTCCCAACTTTGTCAAGTTCCCATTGCTGATAATGCTAAGGACTCCATGAAATGGAAGCTTTCTTCCAATGGTATTTTTACTCTCTCTTCTGCTTCTAAAAGCCTTCAGCCAAACCATGAGCCACTCCTTTATTTCTCGACTCTCTCGAACCCCTTCCTCGCACCTTATATCTCCATTTTTCTTTGGAGGCTGATCCAAAACAGTCTGCATGTGGACAACCTGTTGCAAAAAAGAGGAATCTCTTTGGCTTCCAAATGCAACTGTTGTGCTCATGAATCAGGTCACCATACCTTTGAAACTCTATCTCATCTCTTTCTTAATAATGAGCAAGTGAAAAAAGTTTGGGAGCATTTTGCTAGTTGGTTGAGATGTAATCTTCCACACACCACACAGCTAAATTTGTTCTTTTCTTTTTGGAAACACATCACACCATTCACACACATTTCACATATATAATCTTACCTTGCTTGATTTTTTGGTACATATGGAAGGAAAGAAATAACAGCAGACATAATAACCCTCAATTTTCTCATTATGGCATCATTAAAGCTGCACAGAAGTACTTTGGGATTACAATTTAGGCTGCCTGCAACGCTTCAACATCTACCAGTGTTATGGAAGAAGCCAAAACCACCATTGCAAAAACTCAATATAGATGGAGCTTACACCATAGCTACTCATACAGCTGGCATTGGTGGAACCCTTAGAGATCACTTGGGTAATATACCTTGGGCTTTTTCTGGGCACCTTTCTCGCTGCCCTTCCTCCTATATGCTGAATTCAAAGCCCTGGAACAAGCCTTCCTGTTGATGAACACAAGGAACATCAGCAACCTATGGATTGAAAACGACTCAACCATTCTTTATAACACTTTTTTAAAGCATGCCCCTGAGCATTGGTCTGTCAAAGATTGTATAGTCAATATCTCTAATAACTTGTCTAACAAAAAATTTGTAATCTCCCATATTTTTAGAGAAGGCAACAAGGTGTCTGATCACCTTGCCCGTGTAGGTCTTAATTCTCATAGCTTGAGTGAATACTCCCCCCACTCTTTACCTAGAATCGCGAAAAGTTTAGCTAGGATAGATCAACTAGAATTACCATCTTTTAGAAGAAGCAAAAGGCCGCGACAGATGTAAACACACTTGGTTGTTCCTTTATTTCTGATTTCTAATAAATCTGGTTGGGGTCCCCTAAATCCCCCACCCCCATTTAGGGGTGTTTATAGAAAAGAGCTTCGCGGATAATATTTGTTTTTTAGAATTTTGGATAGAAGGATCTCTCATTGTGAATAAGCCTCCAACTCTGTTTTGCAATCATCGCTTCGCTAAAATATTTGATATCAAGAAATCCCAATCCTCCATCCTCTTTGGACTGGCACAATTTGTTCCACGCCCGCCAATGAATCCTTTTTTCCTCTTGTCGTTGTCCCACCAAAAGTTACTAACAATTGAATTAATATGATTACACACACCTGTAGGGAATACGAAGGCACTCATTAGATAAGTGGAATCGATTGAGCCACATATTTAATAAGAACTATTTTTCCAGCCGCCGAAAGAGATTTGCTCTTCCAATTCTTTAGTTTTTTCCTCACTCTATCCACTATAAGCACAAAATATCTTTTTTCAATCTTCCCACAATCGCTGGACTCCCAAGGTAAACCGCGTGTTTATTTACCATTGAAACCCCGAGAAGGCTAGCCAATTGAACCTTTCGAACATTGCCAAGACTTTTGCCGAAAGATATTTCAGATTTTTCAAGATTAATCTTTTCTCCCGATGCTCGCGCATAAGACGAAATAATCTCCCGAGTTGTTGCAATCTCTTTCTCGTTTTCCCATCTGAAAATGATGCTATCATCGGCTAAAAAAAGATGTGAGATTTTCGGAGCATTACGGCTGACTCGAAATGATTCATGTAAACCAAGTCGAAGCATAACCGTACGTGAAAAGTACCATTTGACACGATCATAGGCTATCGACATGTCTAATTTGAAAGCAAAGGAACCACATTTTTTCGCTAAACTATTCTTCATGTGGTAAAAAATCTTAAAAGCAAGTAAAGCATTGTCCGTGATCAACCGACTGGGTACAAAGTGGACTGTGTGTGATATATAAGGTGAGGAAGAACAAGTTTTAGTCTATTAGCAATTGTTTTCATAATCAATTTAAAGATAACATTGTAAAGGCTAATAAGTCTAAAATCAGTCACATATTCCGCTTTTTTCTTTTTTAGAAATGAGCACAATGAAAGTATCATTAAGAGGCATATGGCTTGAGCCTTCATTTAAAATCCTAAGTACAACATTAAAAATATATGATTTAATAAGAGACCGGAATTTGAAATGGCGAGCATACATCTGGTCTAGGAGACTTCATCAGATGCATTTGAGAAAGGGCTGATACCACCTCATCAACATCGAAATGATGTGTCAATACCTCGTTCATTTCGCATTTGCTTTTCAGTCCATAGTGTCGAGAAGTTTAGCCATGTCCAGTTGAGTTTCGATTGTGAGAGGTTTTCAAGTATTCCCTGAATTTCTTCTCAATATCTTGTTGTTCCTCCAATCCGATACCCTTTGTATTTTGTATTCCCTCAATCGTGTTACGAGTTCTTCTGCCACTTGCAAGTTTGTGGAAAAAACCCGTGTTTTTATCACCATCCTTAATCCAAATGGCCCTCGACCGTTGTTCCCTTATTTTTCTTGCTTGAAATATAGGTCTTAGAGTCGTTTTCCAAAAATATTCGATCCCTTAAAAATTCTGGAGAAGGTGTTGACGATCGAGACTTGCAATTGCTCCTCAAATTCTCGAATTTGGCTATGAACATTGCCAAAATGATCCATTTCCACTCTTTCAAATTAATTCCACATTGTTGGACTCTTATTTTAACTGAAAGCAACACGTCGCTATTCGGTTCTTGATTCCATGCATTTTTAAAAATGTGTTGGCATGATTCGTCTAGCAAACACATTGACTCGAATCGAAATATTTTCCTTTGCACTTTCCCTATGTTCCCTACCCTTGCCGAATCTTTCCTCCATCGAATCAAAATGGAGCAATGTTCCGACGATATTCGAGAGAGGTATCGGATGTCATAACCTAGAAAAAGAGAAACCTATTCTGAATTGGCAAGGCAAAATTCAAGTCTTTCCTGAATATTATGCTCTCTGGTTTGGCCATTAGTCCACGTAAAAGAAAAGCCGGTGTATCCCAAATCATCAAGTCTGGCTTCTTTTTTGATGACGGGGGAACCCGCAGCCGCTACTCTTCGAGTGCGCACTGGATAAACCCTCGGTGGATGTACTAGCCCGCAAACTACGCCAACAGGTAAACCACACTAGGCAAGCCCCGTGTGATGGCTCAACCAAGAAAGTGTTGGTAAGGGAATCGAACTCGTGACCTTTGATCCGCGCTCCTACTCCACCAACTTGGCTACCCTTGCGGGTATCAAGTCCGGCTTCTTGCATGGCAAAATGGAAGTTTTATTGTTTGGCCGAATCACGAATTCGACCCCCAATTTTTTCAAAATTAAAGAGAATCTCATTAAAATCGCCCACACACAGCCAAGGTAGAGTTGAACTGTGTGAAAGCTCCTTAAGGATATTCCATGTAAGATATTTCTTGTCCTCTTCAGACCAACCGTATATGCCCGTGAATCTCCATTCCAACAAACCATTGTGAAATTTCCCTCAATATGGTGTGTCGAATCTGATCGAACTTCGAACGCAAATTCTGTCTTCCAAAATAAACATAGCCCACCACGTCTCTTTCCGTTAGACATATCATAATCCACTCCAAACCAACTATCAAAACCCAACTTTTTCCATTATCATCTAATTCTTTACGTAAGAGTTTTGTTTCCATTAAGAAAACCAGAGAGGGATCTTGAGAATAATTTTGTCTTCTCAGCGCACTAACTGTCGATGTGTTCCCAAGTCCCCGACAGTCCAGCTTAGGCAACTCATTGGTCCTGGCAAGATTGCTTAGTTGTAGTCTCCGCCATTATAATAAAATTGCGAGGGATGTCAAATAATCCAAATTCTCGAGATTTTTTGTTACTGTTCATTTCAGTCTCATTGGGGGGTTAGGGTCAGAGGTAGCTTGGCATTTGGAAGGGGTATGTGAAGTGGATGGTTTTTTTGTTGGGGTCCATTGCTTTAGACGAGTCCAACGATTTTTGGATTTTTTTTCCTTGGTTGTTAGAGGTTGAAGAATGTGTGGGTTGATCATTTAAAAAGAGGGGTTTGGAGGTCTTATGAGAGTCACTGGCTAGTTGTGTTATGGCTAGATTAAGGCTAGTGATTTTAGTGGGGTTATTTGTAGTGGGGGTTAGGGTATCAGATATGAGAGGTTGTTGAGGACAAGAGATGTTAGTGTTGCTGAGAGGGGGTTGGGGTGGGGGGCATGTTCGATAGACAGGGGTTTGGAAGGTTGTTTATCAACGGCTATGGTAAGTTCTTTTTGTCTGGTGATATTAGAATTGATATCAGATTCGGTTGATGGTTTTGAGAGGGGCTAAAGTTTAGAAATTTTTGTGGGGAGGAGGTTAGGGATAGGCAGTCTAGGGAATGGTGTAAGAGATTGTTATCGGGATTGTTGGGGAAATTTTCAAGGGTAGTTTGGTGGTGTGTCGATTTTACATAATTTCGTTGTTGTCCAGGTGATATCGGGTCTAGGAGAGAGCGAGTAGGAGTATGGGTCCTTTAAGATGATGCAGAAGAGGAGGAAGGGCTATTGTTACCGAACATGGTCTGGGCAGGAGGATTGTGGGTGTTGGAAGAGTTCTCATGGATGGGTAAGCTTCGTTTGAGGGGAGATGTTCTGAGCCACAACCTGTACTTCATACTTGCTCCGTCTTGGCATTTGTTGTGGTTAAAACTCTCACAATTGCGGAAGAAATGCCCAATAATCCCACACCAATAACAATATATCGGGAGAGCTTTATATTTTAAGGGCAATGTGAGTTGTTTCCCTTGAATTCTGATAGTAAGCACCGTTATCAACGTCTTAGTAATGTCGATGTTGATTTTGAACCTTATGAATTTTGCGAACAGACCTTCCATCGTTGTGTCAAGCGTATACAACTCTCCAATTTGTCTTGCTAATAATCGTGCAGTATTCGGATTCATACATGCCATCAGGGACATCAAATGCGCGCACCCATAGGGCAGCCTGGGTAACTTGGATGCTTGATGGTTGTTCATTTTCCCTCAACCTTCGAATTGCAAAGTGCCCTACCTCATAATGCCATGGTTGGTTCTCTAATACCCATTCCATTTCAGCCTCAACTTCGAATCTGAAGAGAATTAGACCACCACCCAACTCTCTCGCCACTATCAGATTATTTGCTCGCCGTGATTTTTTCATCACTTCAATGAGATAAAAGGTCTTCCAACCTTTGTCAGAGAAAAGCTTCGCAACTAAGCAATAGGATTGTTCTTCAGAGTTGTTATGATTGTCTGCACAAACCCCATCCAAATCTACCACCACTCCATCCATCTCTGTTAATTCCTACATAAATTCCCAGAACCGATCTGACTCCGAAACTGAATATGCTTGTCGTTCTAGCGCCCTGAACCTGTAAGCAAGCACAGAAAAAATAAAGTTAGAATTGCACTACTCATTCGACCCTCCAACCAAATGGGAGCCCCTACTCCGAATGAATATAACGAAGAAAGAAGGACCAGAAGTTGTGAAAAAGAATGAAAAAGAGAAAATAAAATGGGAATAGAGAAAGACTAAACGATCGCAAACCCTAGAAGAGAAGAAACCCTAAAAACTAACAAAGAACAAACAAACTTAAGAGAAACAGAGAGAAAGTCGAAAGATAGAACATGTAAGACGTGACAACGAGGTTCTATAAGAGGCGATAAACATCGGACGACACCGATCAAGACACTGTAAACGAAAAGGAAAGCCCTAGCAGAAACCCTAAGGTGACGAAACTCCTTTTCAGAGGAGAACTCTTTAATTTGTGAACTTTGAAAAGTATTTTTTAAATCCCACAGTAAATAATTTAAGTTGTAATGGACCGACCAGACCACCAGTACCGAGAAGAACATAAAGTCGACCAGAGCCCAACTAGAGGCATTACAAGGGATAAAAAGCCCCCATCTTTAAAGTGTACGACCACCAAGCTGGAACCCCAAAGGGCGGACTAATATGACACCTGGCAAAGCAACAATGGGACAAGTCAACAAGCTCTATCTACCACATGACTATCATGCAACTCATGCATAACAAGAAGGAGGCAAGTGTCCCACTCACATTGTAGATATAATGATTGCTAGACAATTAAATATAATAGTATAAATAGAACTCATTTATGTGGAAAAAGACAACAGAAAATCATTATATAAACTTGTAGATTCAAAACTCGCAAGCCGAGATCGACCGATAATTCTGCTCCGATATTCAATAAAAATCATTTTTCTATCGGTTTTTATGTTTCCAAGTCAGTATTTAGGCCTTTTATTTATTGTTGAGCAAAAATAGGCATCAACAAATTGGCGCTAGAAGGAGAGCTTGTTGGTCTGGTTGCATTTTCGAAGAAAATTCTAGCTAGGTAATTCATTTCATGTCCGTCGAATTCCATCATGAGTCAAGAAGACAACACACAGAACCCCCTAGAGGCAAGATCCACCCCAGGATAATCATAATCCACCCCCGGCCGAGGCTAGGGGAGCGACATTGCTGCTCATCCAGCAATTTTTTACCAATCCAGAGTTCATACAGAGGATGGCACAAATTGTAACACAAATATTGGGAACTCCCCAGCCCCAAATCCAGACACCTACTCCTCCCCAACCTGTGAATCTTGTGCAAAACATCTAGCCCACGGCCTCACAAGATCAAGACAATCAGGAGGTGAATTCACAAATAGACGCCTAGACAATAGACGAGAAAGAAGAAGAGCACCAGACGACACTGGCGCCATTAGCCAAATGGATGAATCATCCCCCTAGATCCAACGTGTTCGGCTGTTTCAATTAGTCTTTGGCTGCCTGGAGGCGGAGCCCCTTCAGGCCAGCCCGTTCTATCCATTCCAGGATACAATATCCTGGGAATTGCATTACCCCAAGAGACAACTAAGCTCAGGACCCAAGACGCCAGAATGAACGATAGGCTGAAATATGTGCCTCAGACATTGCTTGAACAAACTAGAAGACACACCAGAAGAAGTCCCTCATCAGCCCAACCCTGGTACCGACATTGTGTCACCATTCGCCCCATATATCTTGACCACTCCACTTCCTGCTAAGTTCAAGGTACCCTAGATCGGCTTATATGATGGAAAAACCGATCCGGTTACTCATATCCATAAATATCTCGCCTGGACCGAGCTCTACGGTCCTAGCAATAGCACACTATGCAGAGCATTTCCATTGACTCTCGGCGACCGAGCTCACCAATGGTTTCTTACCTTGCCACCGGGTCGGGATCCATTCTTGAACGATCTCTCCCCAGCTTTTACCACTCATTTCTTGGCATCTCGGGTATGAGCTGCCCCGAAGGATTATCTTGACACGATTAAGCAGAGCAAAGATGAGTCACTTAAGAGTTACATTTCGAGGTTTAACAAATAGGTCCATGAGATGGAACCTGTGTCAGATGATGCCATTCTCATAGACGCGATATCGGGACTATCAACACAATCTCAATTTTGTTTTTCCATCCATGAACAGGGGGTCAGCATGTTCCAAGAATTCCTCATCCGAGATGAAAGACACATCTGCGTCGAGGAGGCTATGACAGGCCCGACGGCCAACCAAAAGCAAAGGCTCCCAAAAAAGATTTCAAAAAGGACTCTATCTCGGGGTCTGGTTTCTGCTTCAAATCCTTCTCCGACATCTCGACTATGGACTATAAATCCTTTCAGGAAATCCAGGACGAGGTCGCAACTATGAAGAGCATGTTTAAACAACCCACGTCTATCACGTTGGGAAAATTTAATTATATAGATTTTGATGATGAATGTAAAACTTAGATTAGAAAGTTGGCACCCCATTTTCTATTGTAATTCAACTATGTAATAGATAGGATCTATAAGCTGAGCATTGTAGCAGCCAAGTTAAAGATCGCAAAAGTTGACTGAAGGACACAGTGAATAATCAACTGAGTTCAGCTGAGTGTCGAAGAAGAAATTCAGTTAAGTACCAAAAAACTGTGTTTGTAAGCACACTAATAGCTGAGTCACTCCTAGAAGCATGGTGAAGACTTACAAATGGGTAAAGTAGAAAAAGGAATCGAAGATAGCTGAAGAAATCCGTTGGAATAAAAAGTCAAGAAATTACCCAAAGTAGAAAGGGGACAGACTGCAACCTTAAAACTGTCTTGCTGAAAGAGTGCAAGTGGTTGGGAACCAATGGGAAGTTCGCAGAAAGCTGCAGTGTTTCAGGCAACCTGCAGGGCATTAAATTAAAGTTGAGTCAACATCATTTTCTGCATAACAACACAAGCGAACGATCAAGAAGTGAAGTTTAAAAAGTATCTATCTCTTCAACGGACACTTTTTCAAACTGTCACTATAATTGGCTGAGGAACTTATGTGCGGTGGCGGAACCAGAATTTGACACTGAGGAGGGCCAACATTTGGAAGATCAAATATTTATTATGTATAATAATAAAATTAAGAATATATTATATTTTGCATCTAATACAATGTCAATATTTGTCATTAAGCATCTTAAAATATATAATTACAATCCTAATATATTAAAATTTAGAAAGCCAAGTTTGCATACACATTAATATTGAAATATGAACTTAAAATATTTTTCAAACCAAAAAAAAATATGAACTTTAAGCGTGTAAGATTGTTGCCTCCAAAGTTTTGACTCTTTTAGAATTTTTATTAGCAAATTGGGAGCCCAAAGGACATGATGTCCAAAATTGATATAAACATTTTTTTTACAAAAAATATTACCCAATATACACATATAAAAAATATTATACTGGAAATATTTGGGGGGAGGCCCTCCGCCTTAACCCAGGTCCGCCCCTGCTTAAGTGAGAGAGTATGCATGACACAAGTGATAATCTGAGCAAAGAAAGCAAGCAAAAACACTCTCGAGCAATACGTTCCAAATCCCCAAATCCTACATTCAAATTAAATCTATCCAACACGCTCAGTGAAGGAAGAAAAGCTTCAACCAGTTGAAGAGAAAATTTATTTTAAAGAACAAAGTGGTCTGCACATCCAAGGATTGAAGGAAGTACAGTGAGGTTCATGTTACAACCAGCTTTGAATCCGTTGGAGGGCTTCGTGATCAATTTCAAGGGTTTGAAAGAGTTAAAGTAGTGAGACAGTTATCTTGCGAAGAAGCTGAGTCCCAGGAGTAGAGCCAGCTTGTGATCAAGGCTTACTCGGACTGTTGTAT
The DNA here is from genome assembly GCA_016081115.2 of Rehmannia glutinosa. NCBI lineage: Eukaryota > Viridiplantae > Streptophyta > Magnoliopsida > Lamiales > Orobanchaceae > Rehmannia > Rehmannia glutinosa. Next base: position 35,848 of record JABTTQ020003085.1, read on the forward strand.
CCATCTTGTAATAGTTGTTGAATTAGTGGATTACCTCCAGGAGTTGGAGAAGAGTGGATTAGAGGAATTACTCCATCCTCGAACCACCATAAATTGCCTCGTGTCTTTTATTTTTCAAAGACTTTAATTTCTCGCATACTTTTATCTTTGTGATTGATATATTTGTCAAACTCAACTGATAATAACTTAATCAAAACAAGTGTTGTAAAACTTATTTAACAAAAAGGATGTAAGACTTCCGCTGTTAAAAACCAGGTAAGCTGAATTTTTAAAGAGCTCAATTCATTCAGCTGAGTTACTATGTCAACAGCTCAGTCAAGTTTGTTGAGTGGTTAACTCTCCTGTTGAGGATGAACTAAGCGTCTCAAAAGGACTAAGCTGCTACTTGTGTGAAGCTTTGATTTATAGATCAAAAATTGAAAATTAGTTAAGTCTATTCAACCCTCCCCCCTTCTAGACTTAACATAAATTTCCCTTAAGACATACAAATGGTATCAAAGCGGTTGGTTCGAAGAACCTTCCGCACTGGTTACTGAACTAGATCTCAATCTTTTAAAAGATTCAACACTTGACTCTTTTAAATTTTCTTTCAAAACGTTATTATCATGGAAGCAAATCTATCCCACATTCTCATGTTCACTTTTGAAAAGTTTGATGATTGGAAAATTCTTATGCATGCACATCTCTCAGCACTACATGATGAAATGTGGTTCGTCATAGAAGATGGACCCATACAAATCATGGAAGTGAATACAACTGTGAGTGATGTTGATGTTGCTGAAGAGGGTGTTGCTGCTGCTGAAAGGCCTGCTATGGTTGAAAAACCAAGAAGCAAATGGACAAATGAGGACATAAAGAGATATAACTTAGACAATGTGGGCAAGAAAATTTTATATAAAACTCTTGACAAAGCTATGTTTAATGAAGTTAAATCTTGCAGGACTGCTCGTGAGATATGGGAAAAGCTCACCTAATCTGCGAAGGCTCAGAGCTGATTAAGGAGAATAAGCTAATTGTTGTTGTACAAAAATTTGAAAATTTCAAAATGCTTGCAGGTGAAACTCTGGTTCACCTGGATGCCGATTCTTGAGATCACCAATGAGGTTTTGAGTTATAGGAAAATAATAAACACAGAAAGAAATGTGTATAAATATTCTAAGGTCGCTCCCTGCTGAGTGGGAAATGAATGTAATGGCCCTTAGGCATTCAATGAACTTGACAAGAACCTCCACCCATGAGTTATTCTCCGACATAAAAGCATATGAATTCGAGCTTAGAAGGAAAGATCAAGAAGAGATAGTTATGCCCAAGATAGCTGCTCTATTGGCTGGAGAATTAAAGAAAGTTGAATCAAAGGGCATCATTGATCAAGAGGAAATATCCCCGATGGTTAAAAGATTCAACAAGTTCTTTAACAAGAACTACAAAAGAAACAAGGGTGAAACCTCTAGAAGACATTCAGCCCCTTCCAAGAGCAAGGAAGAAAGAACTCCAAAGAGAGTTGACAACCAGAGAGCTGAATACCATAAAGCTGGGAACCTATGCTAGAACTGCAGACAGCCAGGATATTTGGTTGTTGACTGTTCCTATCCACCAGTCAACAAATACAGAAATGAGGAAGAAAGAAAGTCTTCGGGGAAAGAAGACAATAGAGAAAACAAAGTTGTGGTGGCTGCTGAACCTGACACAACTAAGTGCAAGGAGACAGCTGAGTCAGACAACTGTGAAGCTGACTATTCCTTAGACACAGAAGAAAAGGCATTGATATGTCTCATGGCCAAGGAATAAGAAGATGAGGTAAACTCTAACTCATCGGCTCACGATACGATGATAGTAATAGTGAGACACACACTTCATCACCCACAGATCTTTGTGATTCATTAGGTAAAATGATGAAATATTTTGAACACACAAAGTCCTCACACACACTTTTAAATGAGGAGACTAGCCAGCTCAGACACCAAAACTCACAGCTGATTGAAGAGTTGAGTACTCTTAGTCACATAGTTGATGAGAATAAAGAGCTGAAGGCTGAGATAGCTAAGGTCAAAGAAGACTTAGCTGAAAGAGAAACGAGGGAAAAAGAATTGAAAAATGTGATTGCATAACTCAGTAAGTCATCCAAAACATTGGATGAATTAATGATGATTCAGAAAGAGATTGGAGATAAGGTAGGTTTAGAATTTAATTCCTTTGTCAATGCTCAAACTCCCAGAGTGACTTTGGAAAAAAGATCCTCAAGAAATGGAGGAATCCAAAAGCCAAAAGAGCCATATGTTGCACCCACCTACAATTACAAGCACATACATGATGGCCTAGGTTACAAAGGCAAAGGCAAAACGTCAGCTGAGTTTGTTGAAAGGGCTACTGAAACTAAATTCAGAAGAGTCCATCAGCAGACTCCAAGTAGAAAATATTATGTGAAGTCAAAACAGAACTACCAAAGGTCCCAGAGGTTTCGACATAGAAATCCATATGAAGGAAATGGTAGAAAACTCTTCTGATATGGTTTTCTTCCATTTTTAACTCTGTTGAATTAGTCTTCTGAGATTCTAACATAGCTCAATCAATCCAAGCTCATTCTTAAGCTCTTCAAATCATGATTCACATAAGGCCTTTGTGAATATATCAGCTAATTACTTCTCAATCAATATGTATTCCAATGTGATGTCTTTCTTTTCAACATGATCTCTTATAAAATGATATCTGACATCAATGTGCTTGATTCTTGAGTGCAATACTGGATTCTGAGTAATTGCAATGGCACTTGTGTTAGCACACATAATTGGATTCTCCTTTTCTTCTATGTCATAATCCCTCAGATGTTGCCTCATCCATAACACTTCGACACAACAGCTGCCTCCAGCAATATACTATGCTTCAGCTGTGGATGTAGCTATTGAATTTTGTTTCTTGTTGAACCAAGAAACTAATTTGTTTCCAAGCATTTGACAGGTACCATATGTACTTTTTCTGTCAATTCTACATCCAACATAGTTTGAGTCTGAGTATCCAATCAACTTAAATCCACCTTCTTTTGGATACCATAAGCTAACTTCTTGGCTTCCTTTAAAATATCTCAGGATTCTCTTAGCTGCAATCATATGACTTTCCTTTGGAGCAGGCTGAAATCTAACACATACACCTACAACAAAGGTGGAGTCTGGCCTGCTTGCAGTCAAGTAGAGCAATGATCCAATAAGTGCTCTATATCTTGTTTGATCAACTGATTTTCCTTCTGCATCCATATCCATCTTTACAAAAGTATTCATGGGAATCTTCACAGATGACTTCTCTTCCATAACAATTTTTTCATTAAATCTCTGGTATATTTGGTTTGACTTATGAAGGTTCCATCATTCATTTTCTTGACTTGAAAACCTAGGAATAAAGTCAGTTCTCCCAACATGCTCATCTCAAACTTCCCTTGCATAAGGTTTGAAAATTTGTCACACAACTCTTTGTTTGTGGATCCAAAGATGGTATCATCCACATAAATTTGAACAAGCAGTATAGTCTCTCCATCTTGAATTCTGAAGAGTGTTCTGTCAACTTTGCCTTTGGTGAATCCATTGTCTATAAGAAACTGAGACAATGTATCATACCATGCTCTTGGTGCTTGCTTCAAACCATACAAAGCTTTCCTGAGCTTGTAGATTTTGTCTCCAATAGTATTCTGCTCAAAACCTGGAGGTTGTTCCACATAGACTTTTTCTTCTAAAGGTCCATTCAGAAATGCACTCTTCATATCCATTAGATACACTGTGAAGTTCTCATGTATTGCATAAGCAAGAAACATACTTATTACTTCCAATCTTGCAACAGGTGCAAAGGTTTCATCAAAATGTATTGCTTCTTCTTGCCTATACCTTTTGGCCACCAACCTTGCTTTGTTTCTCAAAACAGATCCTTCCTCATTCATCTTGTTTTTGAATACCCACTTAGTACCAATAACATTTTGGTGGGTAGGCCTTTGAACCAGTTCCCAAGTTTTATTTTTTCAAATTGATTCAGCTCTTCCTGCATAGCTAGAATCCAATAAGTGTCATCCAATGCTTGTGACACATCCTTTGGCTCAATTTGAGAAATGAAACAAGTGAACATAGCTTCATGTTGAGTCCTGGATCTGGTTCTTACTCCTTCTCTAACATCTCCAATGACTAGCTCAGATGGAGGTCTCTCAGCCATCTCACATATGGTTGGAGTACGTTTACTGGATTTAGTCTTCTTTTAGTTAAGTTGTCTTGAACAACTTCTTTTTGATCATCATCATTTAGCTGCATGCCTTCCAACTGTCTTTGAGATTCACCTATCTTATCTTCATCAGGGTCGAGTCTTCTGATACTTGCTTCAACATAAGGACTCTTCTGAATAGTCTGGTGATTCATCTTTTCAACTAACTCATCTGTTGGGAAATTTATTGTTTAGATTTTGATAAATGCCATGTAAAACTTAAACTAGAAAGTTGGCACCCCATTCTCCTTGTAATTTATATTGTAATAGATAGGGCTAAATAAGCTGAGTCAAGTCAGCTATGCCTGGGAATACAAGAAGTCAACTGAAGAAGTGAAGTGAAGACTCCACTGAGGAACATCTGAGTATGGCCAAGAAAGAAGATCAAGGACTCCACTGAAGGAGTATCGGCTGTGAAACAGTTGTATGAAGAGTCAGTCAAGTCAACTCAAGAAGCCATATCACAAGTTGAAGTGATAGATGAGTCTCTCAATCATTGGAGCAGACTCAAGTCACCTAGGAAAGGGAAAAGACAGCTGCAAAGAGGAGTTAACTGAAAAGAATCCGTTACACAAAAGTCAAGAACATTACTTAAATAAGTAATATTTCCATGATGCCATGTCTTAAAGTGCTCAGTCCCAGAAGCGTGAAAAAGGAATAAACCAGTCTACATCTTAAGACTGAAGACCAAGAAAAGACAAGCCAACGAACAAAAATGACTTTTGAAAATCAGCCTATCTCTTCAACGGGCAGATTTTTGAAAGTTCACTGTAAAAGGTTGAGGAATCACATTGAGAAAAGGTAACCAAAATATTGCACACCTGAGATATCAAGCAATATTCAAACTATAACCTGCAAAATATTCTCAAGTTATTCAAGCAAAATCCTCAAGCCTAAGTCTCGAAGGAAATCGATCCAACACCAAGCTGTGAAGAAAAGACAACTTCAAACTGTTGAAGAGGAAACTTTTGAAGAATCAAAAGGGGTCTACTTTCCAAGGAGGATTGTAGGAAGGTTCAAGGTCGAACCAATCTCAAGTTATTGGAGGGCTTCGTGATCAAATCCAAGAAGCTTGAGAAAGTAAGCTGAAGTAGCAAGGCAGCTGCCCTATGAAGAAGCTGAGTCGGACGAGAATCCAGCTGTATGACCAAGGCATCTCTAGTCTGAGTCCAAAGAGCAAGTCAGCTGCATAATCAAGACTTGTCTCTAGACTGATAACCACTTTGTACTCTGATCATTACTTAGTGGATTCCTCCAGGAGTTAGAGAAGAGATGAGTAGAAGAATTACCCCATCTTCGAACCTCTATAAAATTTACTTGTGTCATTTACATTTCAAAGATATTTACATTCCCGCACACATATTTTATATCTGCTGATAATTTGCTATCCAACTGATCAAATAACAAAGTGCTAAAATCAAGTGTTAAAACAAAGTTAAATCAAATTCAAGGGTGTTAAGTGTTCCGCTGAAAAACTCATCATAGCCAAGTTAAGGTTTAGACTAAACAAAGTGAGTTATTCTATCATGACTCTATGAGTCCGTTGAGTGGCTAACTCGGTGATTAACTAACTTAGTTGTCCCTCAAGGACTTAGTTGTGTTTTAACTCTGTAATATTTTAAAAGGACTAAAATCAAAAAGTTGGTAAGGTTTATTCAACCCCCCTTCTAAACCTTACTTACACCCCTTGGGACCTACAAGTGGTATCAAAACGGTTGGTTCATTGAGCCTTCCGCACTGGTTACTGAACTAGATCTCCAATCATTCAAAGGAACTTTTAACACTTGCTCTTTCAAAAGATATTTTTATTCAGCAAAGTTATTATCATGGAAGCAAATTTGACACGCATTCCCATGTTCACTATTGAGGAATTTGATGATTTGGAAAATTCGTATGCGTCTCATCTATCTGCTTTACATGATGAAATGTGGATAGTGATAGAGGATGGGCCACCGCAAATCGAAAGTGAACACAACCGTGCGGAGAGCGTATTTGACTAAAGGAGAAGAAGTCTGTCATTGGCAAGACCAGCCCTAGTTGAGAAACCAAGGACTGAGTGGACAAACGAGGATAGAAAAAGATACAACTTGGACAATGTATCCAAGGACATACTTTACAAAACCTTGGACAAAGCAATGTTCAACAAAGTCAAATCTTGCCAAACCGCAAAACAAATGGGATAAATTAACTTTAATTTTTGAAGGATCGAGCAAATTAAAGAAAACAAATTGTCCGTTCTTTGTCTGTAAATTTGAAAATTTTAAAATGCTTGCAGGTGAAACCTTAGATCAGCTGGATGCTAGATTTACTGAAATCACAAATGAGCTATCAGCACTTGGGAAAGAATATACACAGAAGGAAATGTGTATGAAGATTCTGAGAAGCCTCACAATGGGAAATGAAGGTCATGGCTCTGAGACATTTAATGAACCTCACAACAACATCCAATCATGAGCTATTCTCAGATCTCAAGGCCTATGAATTTGAGCTGAGAAGAAAAGATCAAGAGGAGACAGTTGTACCGAGCAGTACCGCACTTATAGTCAAGGATGGAAAAAGAGTCAAGTCAAGGAAGTCATAGACCAGGAGGAGATTGCCCTGATGGTTAAAAGATTCAACAAGTTCTTTAACAAGAACTATAAAAAAAACAAGGGTGAATCTTCCAGGAGACATTCAGCTCCCTCTAAGTCAAGGGAAGATAGGCCACCCAAGAGAGCTGAGCATCAAAAGGTTGAATATCAGAGAGCTGATAACCCAAGAATGGAAAGAGCTGATCAAAGAGCTGAGAACCTGTGTTGGAATTGCAGACAGCCAGGACACTTCGCTATTGACTGTCCATATCCAGTAGTCAATAAATACAGGAATGAGGAAGAAAGAAGAGTCATCAGAGAAAGAAGACAGGAAAAGAAAAAGGCTATGTTGGCTGCTGAGACTGCTAAGTAGAAAGAAGCAGCAGACTCAGAGAGTAGTGAAGCTGACTACTCAAGTGATTCCAAAGAAGAAGCAATGATCTGTCTAATGGCTAAAGAACAAGATCAACCTGACCAAGAAGATGAGGTACACTCTAACTCATCTCACTCAGATTCTAGTGATAGTGATAGTGATTGTGACACACACACTTCATCACCCACTGATCTTTATGATTCATTAGGCAAAATGATGAAAGATTTTGAGCACATTAAATCCTCACACACACTATTAAACGAGAAAAATAGCCAGCTCAAAAGCCAAAACTCACAACTGACTAAGGAGCTGAGTACTCTGAGTCACATAGCTGATGAGAACAAAGAGCTGAAGGCTGAGAATGCTAAGTCAACAGCAGAGATAGCTGCTATAGAAAAGAGGGAAAATGACCTCAAAAATGTGATTACATCATTTACAAAGGCATCTAAATCATTAGATGGCCTTATTATGTGCCAAAATGAGTGTGGAGATAAGACATGCATAGGATTCAATTCCTTTGTGCACAGTCAAGCTCCCAGAGTGTTTTTGGAAAAAGGATCTACAAGCAACGAAGTATCTCAAAAATCCAAGACACCAAATGTTGCACCCACATTCACTCCAAAGCACAATCACAAACAAAGCGGCCTTGGATATAAAGGAAAAGGAAAATGAGCCGATTGAGTATCTTTGAGAGGACAGTGAGAAGAAATCCCAGAGTTCTCAAAGCAAACTCCAACAGGAAGTACTGTAAAGAATAAACAGAGCTACCAAAAACCCTAGAAGTTTTATCAAAGAAACACACATGATGGGAATGGTAGAAATTACCCAAGCCAAGCTGATTGGAATAATATGAAATATCAGCAAAGACCTATGAAATACAAGCCTAAATGGCAAAGACCTAGAACTCAGCAAAGGTCATTCCAAAGACAAAAGAGCTATCATCAACACACATATGCACCCAGACACTACACTCAGATATATCACAACTACCCAAAGAAGGCAATTGCTAAAACACACACACACACAGGCATACAGACAAAAGAGACAATTGTATGAACCTAAAGACCCCAAGCAATTTGCCAAAGTGAGTTATGATTATGGCACAGATAGATGGCAACCTCTTAGAGTCAATTCATTTGGCTATAGGTCTCAGGACCCAGACAAGCATGGGTACCTAAAAACTAATTTCCTTGATTGCAGGTTCAAGGAACAGCTGAGTGCCAAGGAACCTGGTACATGGATAGTGGTTGTTCCAGACACATGATAGGAAATAAGAAAAATCTGTCAAAATTCAAGAAGATTGGAGGCGCAAAAGTCATATTTTGAGGAAATGAAGCTCCAGGGGAAATAAGAGGCACTGGATCCATCAAGAAGAATGGATTAGAAATCACAGATGTTGCATATGTTGAAGGCCTCAACTTCAACCTGTTAAGCATCAGCCAACTATGTGACAAGGCCTACAATGTTGGATTCAATATGGGAGTGTGCCAAATTAAAGATACTGAATCAAATGAAATAGTGTTGCAAGGATCCAGACAGAAGAACATGTATGTGGTAGATTGGTCTACTGCCACACCAAGCACTTGTCTGTTAGCAAAGAGTACAACCGAATCAAGTTGGTTGTGGCACAAGAAGCTGAGTCATTTGAATTTCAAGACAATCAATAAGCTTGCAAGGAGTCATCTTGTGGAAGGATTTCCAGACTCAGTATACAAGAAGGAAAGTGTTTGTGATGCATGCCAGATGGGAAAGCAGATCAAATCATCATTCAAAGAAAAGTCTGATTCTTCACCAACAAGATACTGCATCTGCTGCACATGGATTTATTTGGTCCTGTTGAACCAGCCAGCATAAGTGGAAAGAAGTACACTTTAGTTGTGGTGGATGATTATTTAAGATATACATGTACAATCTTTATGTGCAAAAAGAAGGAAACCTTGCAGAAGTTACCTCAACTGATGAGAAGAGTTCAAAATGAGAAGAGTCAAACTATCATAAAGATAAGGTCTGATAGAGGAACTGAGTTTGTAAATGGGATAATAACTCAGTATTGTGTTGAAAATGGTAATGCTCACGAATTATCTGCAGCAAGGACTCCACAGCAGAATGAAGTAGCAGAAAGAAGAAACAGAACACTAAAGGAAGCTGCTAAAACCATGTTAGCTGAAGTAGGATTGCCTAAAAGATTTTAGGCTGAAGCCATCAATACTGCATGCTATACTCAAAATAGATGCATGATTAATAGGCATCTGACAAAGACTCCCTATGAAATATGGACAGGGAGAAAGCAAAATGTTGGGTACTTTAGAATATTTGGATGTAAATGCTTCATCCACAACAATGGCAAGGATAATTTAAAGGCTTTTGATGCTAAAGCTGATGAAGGTATCTTTTTGGGATACTCAGCTGAAAGTAAAGCCTATAGAGTCTTGAACAAGAGGACTATGGTCACGAGAAGAGTCTATTCATGTAGTTTTGATGAACCTAATGTGAATGGAGAAGATATTGAAGAGTTAGCGATAAAAGTTGAATCAACCAACTATGCGAAGAGTTCTATGTTGAAGAAGTGGAGTAATCAATCAAGATGAAGATGAGATAGCTGAATCTCAAAGACAGCTGGAAAATCTGCAGCTGAATGATAATGAAAGAGCCGCTCAAGACAACACAGTTGCAAGACGATTGAACCCAGTTGATTTACTTCAACCTGATGTGAGATGGCTGAGAGACCATCCACTAGAACTAGTCATTGGAGATGTGAGAGATGGTGTAAGAACCAGATCCAAAGCTCGGAAGAAGCAATGTTCACTTGTTTTATTTCCCAAATAGAGCCAAAAGATGTGTCCCAAGCATTGGATGACACACATTGGATTCAAGCCATGCAAGACGAGCTGAATCAGTTTGAAAGAAACAAGGTATGGGAATTGGTGCAGAAACCAACCCATCAAAATGTTATTGGCACAAAATGGGTCTTCAGAAACAAGATGAATGAGGAAGGATCTGTGGTAAGAAACAAAGCAAGATTGGTAGCCAAAGGGTATTGCCAAGAAGAGGGAATAGATTTTGATGAAACATTTGCTCCTGTTGCAAGACTAGAAGCAATAAGGATGTTTCTTGCCTATGCTGCACACAAGAACTTCATTGTATATCAAATGGATGTGAAAAGTGCATTTTTAAATGGATTGTTGGAAGAAGAAGTCTATGTTGAGCAACTTCCAGGCTTTGAGCAAAAGACCATTGGAGATAAGGTGTTCAAACTCAAGAAAGCTCTATATGGATTGAAACAAGCACCTAGAGCATGGTATGACACATTGTCTCAATTTCTAACTGACAATGGATTCACCAAAGGCAAAGTAGACAGAACACTCTTCAGAATTCAAGATGGAGAAAGTATACTACTTGTTCAAATATATGTGCATGACATCATTTTTGGATCCACAAACAAAGAGCTGTGTGATAAATTCTCAAACCTCATGCAAGGAAAATTTGAAATAAGCATGATGGGAGAGCTGACATTCTTCTTAGGACTTCAAGTTAAACAGCTGAAGGATGGAACCTTCATAAGTCAAACAAAGTACACCAGAGATTTAATGAAGAAATTTGGTATGGAAGAGAAGTCCTCTGTGAAAATACCAATGAATACATCAGTCAAGATGGACATGGATGCAGATGGTAAAGCTGTAGATCAAACAAGATACATAGCACTTATTGGTTCACTGCTCTATCTAACAGCAAGCAGGCCAGACATCACCTTTGTAGTAGGTGTATGTGCAAGATTTCAATCTGCACCAAAAGAAAGCCATATAACTGAAGCTAAGAGAATCCAGAGATATTTGAAGGGATGCCAAGAAGTTGGCTTATGGTATCCAAAGGAAGGTGGATTCAAGCTTATTGGTTACTCAGACTCTGACTATGCCGGATGTAGAGTTGACAGGAAGAGTACTTCAGGTACATGTCAAATGCTTGGAAACAGATAGGTTTCCTGGTTTAGCAAGAAGCAAAACTCAATAGCCACATCCACAGTTGAAGCAGAATACATAGTTGCGGGCAGCTGTTGTGCCCAAGTCTTATGGATGAGACAACAACTGAGAGATTATGAAATTGAAGAAAAAGAGATTCCAATTATGTGTGATAACACAAGTGCTATTGCAATCACTCAGAATCCTGTGTTGCATTCAAGAACAAAGCACATTGATGTCAGATATCATTTTATAAGAGATCACGTTGAAAAGAAAGACATCACTTTGGAATACATCTCAACTGATAAACAGTTAGCTGACATATTCACCAAACCCTTATGTGAATCAAGATTTGAAGAGCTTAAGCATGAGCTAGGGTTAATTGAGCTGAGTTAATACTCAGAAGACTCAATCAGAAGAGATGGAGAATAAGAGATGAACAAGTTTTTCACATCAGCCAAGTGAAACAGCCATATCGGAAAGTCAGCTGTATCGAGTTAGCTGACAGCTGAGTTGCTTATGAAAAGAGAGAAGAAGAGTTGAGTCATTTGTGGAACAAGCTAAGTCATTTATGAGCTTAATGACAAAAACGCAGTCGTTTTTAATGAGCGGGAATGTTTTTAAGAATGATGTCAGCGTAATAATGACGGGCACAGTCAAAAGCTACACAGTAAGCATATGATTGGATATAAATGCTGTCGCATTAAAAGCGAGCAATTAAATGCAGTGTGACGTGCTAAATCTGAGCCATTGATCTCGATCAAAATTCAAAAACCGAAAACATGTCCTTTCATAACCCTTATATACTCATTCTTCCAGTTTTCTCTCTCACGCTTAAAACTGTTCATCTTCAAACATTCGAAAGAAAGTCATTTTTCTCTCAAAAACCCTACAAGTTCACAAGCAGTTCATCAAGATTTAATCGGTAGAAATTGTAGGTCCCAAGGGGTGTAAGTGTAAGGTTTAGAAGGGGGGGTTGAATAAACCTTACCAAAATTTCGATTTAGTCCTTTTAAATCTCAGAGTTAATTCTACATGTTGTGTCTCCGATGGTCGAATTAGTCACTCAGTAGAGTTAATCTCTCAAGAGACTCGGTGAGTACATTGATGGAGTAACTCAATTTGTTGGCTACAATTTAACTCATTTTGTGGTTTTATTCTCATTGGAAGACTTAACACCCTTAAGTTTGATTAAGCAAGATATTAGAGTCTAATTTAGTACTTATAAATTATCAAATGGATAGCAAATTTATCGTGAGATATAAGCAATTAAAAGTGCAGAATTTAAATGTTGAAATGTAAATGACACAAGAAAGTTTTTATAGAGGTTGAAGATGGGGTAATTCTTCTACTCCTCTCTTCTCCAACTCTGGAGGAATCCACTAAGTAATGATCAGTTTACAAAGTGGTACAGTCCGGATACAAGTCTTGATCACAACGGCCCCGACTTGATCCTTTGGGACTCGGTCCGAGACGCCTTGATCACTCGGTGGCTTCTCGTTCGACTCAGCTTCTTCACAGCAGGCATTTGCGCACTTGCTACTCTGACTCACTTGCTCAAGCTCTTTGGATTTGATCACGAAGCCCTCCAAATGCTTAAGACTTAGTTCAACTTTGAACTTTTCTACAATCCTTCCGGAAAGTAGACCCCTTGTTTTCAAAGCTCGTATGAATTATTCTTTTCACCTTTTCGGAGTTCGACACGGTGTAGTGCTTCCCATTGGTTCATTCCTTTTGCACGCTTCCTGGGACCGAGCACTCCAAGAAAGGTTGTATGGAGATATTACTTGTTTAAGTAAATCTCTTGATTTACGGCTGCGGTTCTTTTCTGATTATCTCGACTTGACTACATTTCCTTGCTTTCCCCAGGTTAGTTACTTGAGTCGACTTCCAATCATTGGATGACTCTTGTCACTCAACTTGAGACTTGGCTTTTCTTGAGTTGACTTGACGATGCTCCACTCATTGCATCTCACCGCTTCTTGATAGTGTTCCGTCTACTCTTCTTTGCCATACTCATTTTGTCTCACACAGAGTCTTCCTTCCGTCTTGATTGTCTTCTTGCATGTTAGGGCGTAGTTTGTCTTGACTCGGCTTGGCCAGCTCTATTCATTACAATGCATTTTACAACAAGAATTGGGGTGCCAACTTTCTATTCTAAGTTTTACATGGCATTCATCAAAATCTAAACAATAAAATTCCTAACAATTTCCCCCTTTTTGATGATGCCAAAACTTAGATCATACAAATATGTAAATAACAAAGATACATACTGGATAGTGTATTGACATAGAATGTATCGTGAGAATCATCTTTTTATTGATCATATCATTCTTGTACTTAACACAATTTGTTTTACAAGGTGTATCGAGTATATAAGCTGTCTTCACAAAAAAAAATTTATAATTCTATTACGAGAAGACTTACATTGTATATATTTACATAATAAAATACATGAAGGGTTGACACAACACTTCATCTCCTTATTATCTCCTTCTTTCATCTTGATTAGCATCTTCTTCTCTTCTTCTCTTTTTCTCGTCGTCATTTGCCTTCTTTTTCTTCTCATATGCCTTCTGGCAGCTTCATCTTTCCTTAGTCTTTCTGTCTCTCCTGCCATAGCTGAGTTTGTCTTTTGTTTTCTTCTATTCTCTTTGCATACTCGGCGTTAGTTTTAGCCACTCGCAAATTTGCCACTTGGTCAAGCCCAGCCCAGCCCAGAGATCCCTCCTTTCTTTCCGGGATCTACGTATTCGATATTCTTGGGCGGAGGCCTAGGGGTGCAAGCTTCTTCCTCCATCGCCTTTTCTTCCTCTACCTACCTGGGCGTATCTTTGTCTTGGGGTCTTCTTCCCGGTGATTGACTAGCGAGTGACCAGTAGAGTGATAGGAAGTCTCATTGTCTGTCGCCTTCTTCACACAATGTGAGACCCTTTTCAGTACAAGTCCCAAGCTTGAGCCATGGACATATTTGCAAAATATCCTTGATTTGAGCGTTTTGAATTCGTCAAGCGATCTTGGCTCGATCCCGGCATACGAAATGGCATACGTGTCTCTGTCCATTGGAATGCCTCCATGTTCTTTCAAGATGTTCATCACCCTGGCATCCATTCTTCCTTCCACTTCCTTCATCCCCTGCTTCAATTTCTTTTCTCTTCTCGGCTATAGATACACAGGAGAGTCTTGGAGTGGCGAGAGTCACGGGAGTTTCTTTGCTTATAATGTCGGTTTGATGAGGACCTGTTGGGGGTTTGTGCTATCATCAAGGTCATATTTTTGTTCCTTCCCCCTCGTGATTTTCCTTTCTTTAGTTTCAAAATTTCTTGGTGATTTTCCCTTCTCACCTTCTTTCTTTGCTCCTTTTCTTTTCGACAGTTTTTCTTTGCTTTAAGGTATTCCTCTTCCCCTTTTTGGCATCATCAAAGGATAGAGGAACCCGAGGAACATCTTTGGCAAGCATGAAGTCGAAGTCTTGTTGGTTGAATTTCGCTTCAAGTCAGCTGCGTTGTATGCGGCACGGAATTGACCGAGTAGCGTTGGATTCGCTGAAATCACTTCATCTCGGCCATGAGAAGGCTGAATTTTTCGTCATGTGTTCTTCCAAACGGCGTATATCATTTGCATTACGCTCACGCGGCGGCTTGATCTCGGCGGTGTGAGCTTCATGCATATGCTCAATGTGTTCCTCGGCCGTTTTCGCATCAACATTCTCGGCTCTCCACACACGACTTGTTGAACAAGGTTCAAGTATCTCACATTCCACACGCATGGATTTTCTTTGTTGCCACCATTCCCTTATCCCCGACCGTGATGCCTCTCAAGTCAATTTGTCGGTTGGCATCTCTGTTGTCGGCGCATATCCAAAGAGGCACGATGCCTCTCCATCTTTTCAACTTGAAAGAGTGCCTTGAACACTTCTCGAACTTGGTGATTCTTACATTGCGGTGATGGCCAAGTCGTTGTCGAAATCAAAATGTTTGGAACAATGGTGCCCGAGTGAAAAACGAGGAGGTGGTGCGTGATATCGTACTTGCTCATTTCGACTCTTCGTGGAGTTAAGTATCTCCGGTGAGAAAGGAAAGATTCTACAAAAGATTCATCACCGCCGGTAGGATCTGTTCAATGATGAGCGGTGCGCGTGGAGTTCTTTTGGAATCGATCGGTATGTAGCTTGAGGAGCCGGAGCGATGGTTCTTTGGTTAATTTGGGTTTGGTTGTGAAATAGACTCGGCTTCTTGAGCCTCGGTATGTCTTAAAACCGTTGGTCTCGGTGATTTTTCCTTTTCGATAGACTTGTCCTCGGCCTTATCGGCAGCGTCATCGGACGATGATGAGATTTCTAGAGGTGGCTCATCATCAAAATTAAAAGTTTGTGAGTAGTCTTGGGATCAGACTTACTCGTGCTTGGAACACCTTGGTGAGTCTTTTGGATTTGTCATGGGGTTGACTCGAACTTCTTCCGTCTTGATCCCGGAAAAGTGACATCGGGGTTGTCTGGGAATCATGAAGTGCCCGATCTCCTTCTCGGATGGGTCGATGATTGCGGGGAGGGATGTTACAGCAGACTTGACCTCTTTACCCAGGAAGTCTCAACCTCCCGTGGCCTTCATTTCTCCGGCGGTCTCTCTGCTGCGAGGTTTGGTCCTCCCTTTCGACGAGTGTCGGTATGTCTTAGGGTCTTCTCTGATGGCATCCATTGGAGTCTCAACCCCATGGATTGCACTTTCATTGCCAGTGTTAACTCCGGTACATTCCTTCTGTGCCTCGACCGCATCGCGGCGTCATTAGCCTTCGGAAGCGGTTGGCACCTCGGTGAGGCAGTCTCAAGCATGCGAGCTTCGTTGATGGCAACTTGTTGTTCTTCTTGTGATTGTAATTTCTTCTTCGCCTCCTTGCTTCTTTGTGGAGTCATCTGCAGCATCTCTCCGACCTTGCTGCGGTGGAGGGAGTTTCCCCCCTCGGTAGGCGCACCCGGTGAGTGACTTGGAGTGGGGTCACTCATCTCGGACTCCGGCTGTTGCAATTGATGGTTCGGCCGTTGGGGCGGTGGTAGCACACCTTCAATAGGGGTTGGCTCGTGGGGTCCCCACTAGCCCGATTTCATCGCCGATTCCCTTATTGCCTTCTTCGTGAGTGAGTGGGAAGTGGTAGCGGCAACATCGGTGCTATTTCTTGAACCACTCCCATTGGATCGATTTCAGTGTGTTCGGAGGACTCTCCTGGTCCCTCCATCGGTCTTTGCTCGTGAAGAATTCTTGATTCATGTAATGCTTGTGCATTTGTAACTCTTCTCAGCGGTGACATTCTGCAGTTCCTCGTCACTTTCGGAGAAGACATCAAGAAGAGGATGGAAGTGTTCGTGGTGCGGAGATAGGCGAAGCTTGCCTTTTCACGTCTTGGCTTCATCGACTTGCTTTGCTCTATCCCCTGTCCTTGTAGATTTGCGGGATGTCTAAGCGATTGTCCTCATCAAGTCTTTGGGAGTACGGTAGTTAGTCGAGAAATTTAGCAGTTCCTCTTCTTCTTATGAACTCGGGCCGTTGGAACTGTTCCATTGACTTGCTCAACTTCCATTTTCTCCACTCACGCAGACGATTTTGAATGTCGGGTAAGGTGGAGATAGGATCATTACATCACTATCTGCTTGGGCTGGTTCTTCTTGTGTTTTGTTTGTGTGAGCTACAGTTTGTGTCTTGAGTTGCCTCTGTGATCGCCTTGACGAGACTTGGCTATTTCATCAATTACATCCGGAGACTCTACTTCTCCGGAGTCTCCGTATTTGTCTTGCTAGGTGAGTAGCCCGACTCATTTGGTTTCTCTGTTAATTTGCTTGACTAGTCTTCTTCGTCTCTGGTTTGTACCGGGGAATTTACAGTTCGAGGCGGTATCCTGCGAGTCTTGGGCGGGGGGCGTCTTTGGTGTTTGTTTACGAGGAGCTGGCCGTGCGGGCATCGGTTCTCCTCCTTTTGACGATCGGAGAAGGTATTTGTGAGTCCTTCTCGACCTCTGCTGCGAGGGGGCGGGTGACATGGTCTTTGGGGCGGTGACTCTGCTGCGAGGGCGAGTGCATGTTTGGTTTTCTTTCTTTGCGGGGCATCGATCTTCTTGGCAGGGTGACTTTTTTTTTTTGGAGAGGAAGCGATTTGTATCTTGAGGTCGGTGATTCTCCTCTTTGGTGTCGACTCTCTTGGCATAAGCTCGCTTCCGAGCACCGAGGAGGTTAGCTCGAACATCCTTTTGTTAACATGGAAGGCCTTCCCATGTCTAAGAGGACTCCTTTCACCTCCAATAGCCGGCCAATCACTAGGCCATATCCGGGGGATCCTCCAAATGTGCCATCTTCTTTGAAGGACTTGTTCCCCACGTTAAAGCGACTGCTTTGTAGATAAACTCAGCCCAGATTTATCTTCTTTTCTTCCATGATTGCAGCCATCACAACTTGAGCTTTGCCTTTGATAGTTGGTCAAAGTTTTGCCAAATTTGATGTCGATACATTTGGCAACTATGTCCAACAATTTATGATAATCCTCCTTGTGATCTCTTGTTTCTTTGTGTATATAATTTTATCGGCAAGGTCGGGCTTGGCTATCTCTTTCCATGCGTCGCCCAAGTTTACATCAGCTTCCTTAATTTGGTTGCTCCTTACCGCGAGGTAGTGAGCAATATTCAGCCAAATCTTTGGCGGTAATAGTCATTGCTTCCGTGAGCAGATGACTTGATTCTTCGTCGTGAATCTCGGCATTCACGAGGGTATGCGACCTCCTCCACATAGGTCATAGGATATTCAGCGTTAGAAAGCGGTTTTGATCTGGCGTTTCCAACTTCTCCGCGATTTTCTTCACCAGGGTGTCGTCGGACCCTGCTTCACCATTAAAATTCGAAATCGGTCGAACCGGTGTGGATTTGTTTTCCCAACTTGGTAAAGTCATACGTTGGTGCCATTTCTCGAGAATAATTTCAAGGAAAAGTTCGAGAAATTTGATTTGAAGGTTGATAGGGTTTTCGAGAGTATTTGCCTTTGCCTTTTGAGAGAAAAAGATGAGCAGGTTTTGGAAGTGTGAGAAAGCGGGCGAAAATGGTTTAAATATGGTTTATGAAAGGGCGTGCAGGCGGTTTTGAATTGTGATCGAAATCAACGGCTTGGATTTTGCACGCCTATTGAGCATTTCCGTCTCGTATTTAATGCGGCAAAGCATTTATATCAATCATAAGCTTAGTGTGCGGCTTTATACCGTACACATCATCATTATCTTTGGCGTGTTCCTTAAAACATTCGCTAAGTTAAACCATTGCGTTTTTGTCACTTCGCTCATAAGTTATTGACTTATCTCTTAGGCGATTTAACTCTACTTTTCACATTTCTCTTAGCGACTCACTATCGGTGACTCGGTGTAAATTGTCTTTCCGTCTGGTGATTCTTGGTGATTTCTATTTCGGCTCTTTTTCACTTCTTTTCTGTTCTAATACTCTTCTTTGATTAAATGCAGTGTCGGCTCAGCTCAATTAACCCCAACTCATGCTTGAGTTCTTCAAATCTTGACTCACATAATGGTTTTGTGAAGATGTCGGCTAGTTGTTTATCGGTTGAGATATATTCCAAGATAATGTCCTTCTTTTCAACATGATCTCTTATGAAATGATATCGACATCAATATGTTTTGTTCTTGAGTGCGGCCGCGAGGATTTTGAGTGATTGCAATGGCACTTGTGTTATCACACATGATTGGAATTTCTTTTCTTCAACTTCATAGTCTCTCTGTTTGTTGTCTCATCCATAGGACTTGAGCACTTGTGCCTGTAACTATGTATTCTCGCTCACCATTTTGTAGAGGTGGCTATTGAGTTTTGCTTCTTGCTAAACCAGGAAATTAGTCTGTTCCTAGCATTTGTGAGTGCACGAAGTGCTTTTCTGTCCCTCTTGCATCGGACATAGTCGAGAATCGAATAGCCAATTAGCTTGAATCCACCTTCCTTTGGATACCATAGGCCTACTTCTTGACTTCCTTTCAAGTATCTCAAAATTCTCTTATTTCTTTGTCATATGGCTCTCTTTTGGAGCGATTGAAATCTTGCACATACACCTAAAGCCAAAGGTGATGTACGGCACCTTCTTCTTTGTGAGATAGAGCAATGATCCGATAAGTGCTCACGTATCTTGTTTGATCTACGAGGCTTGCCATACGAATCCATGTCCATTTTGGTGATGTGTTCATTGGTATTTTTACGAGAAGACTTCTCTTCCATACCAAACTTCTTCATTAAATCCCTGGTATATTTTGTTTGACTTATGAAGGTTCCATCCTTGTTGTTTCACTTGAAGTCCAAGGAAAAATGTCAGTTCTCCCATCATGCTCATTTCAAATTTGCTTTGCATGAGGTTTGAGAATTTTCACATAGCTCTTTGTTAGTGGATCCAAAAATGATGTCATCCACATATATTTGAACAAGCAAGTATACTCTTCTTGTCTTGAATTAAGAAAAGTGTTCTATCTACTTTTCCTTTTGTGAATCCATTCTCGGTTAGGAATTGTGACGAGGGTATCGTACCATGCTCACGGGTGCCTGTTTCAATCCATACGGGGCTTTCTTGAGTTTGTATACCTTGTCTCCAAGAGTCTTCGCTCAAATCACGGAGGTTGTTCAACATATACTTCTTCTTCCAATAAACCGTTTAGGAATGCACTTTTTACATCCATCGATATACAATGAAATTCTTGTGAGTTGCATAGGCAAGAAACATCCTTATAGCTTCCAATCTTGCTACGGGGCAAATGTTTCATCAAAATCTATCCCTTCTTCTTGGCAATATCCTTTGGCTACTAGTCTTGCTTTATTCCTTACCCACCAGAGCCTTCCTCGTTCATCTTATTTACGAATACCCATTTGGTTCCAATAACATTTTGATGTATGGGTCTTTGCACTAGTTCCCATACTTTATTTCTCTCAAGCGATTGACTCTTCTTGCATAGCTTGAATCAATGTGTGTCATCAATGCTTGTGACACATCTTTTGGCTCTATTTGCGAAATGAAGCATGTGAACATAGCTTCTTGTTGAGTTCGGATCTTGTTTTGACACCTTCTCTCATATCTCCAATGACAAGTTACGGTGGATGGTCTCTTAGCCATCTTACATCAGGTTGGAGTAAGTTAGTGGATTGATCGACTTGCGTTGTGTTCTTTGTGGTCGACTCTTTCGTGGTCACTTATTTGCAAATTTTTGTTGCTTTTGAGGTTTGACTATCTCATCTTCTTACGAGTTGATAATCCCGGCTTGACTTCAGCGTAGGGACTCTTACGTATGATTGGATGTTTCAACTTATCGGTGACTCTTCAATGTCTTCTCCATTTACATTTGGCTCATCGAATACTACATGAATGGATTCCTCGTAACCATAGTTCTTTTATTGAGTATGCAGGCTTTGCTTCGGTGAGTATAAGAAGATACCTTCATCGACCTTAGCATCAAAAGCCTTTAGGTTGTCTTTGCCATTGTTATGGATGAAGCATTTACATCCAAATATTCGAAATATGCAACATTTGGTTTTCTTCCAGTCCGGATCTCATAGGAGTCTTTGTCATTTTGTCTATTTATCATACATCCTGTTTTGGGTGTAGCAAAATTTGTGTTAATTGCTTCAGCCCAAAATCTTTTTGGTAACCTGCTTGACTAACATGGTCTCTGCTGCTTCTTTGAGGGGTTCATTCCTTCTTTCTGCAACTCCATTCTCTTTGTGGAGTCCTTGCTGCGATAGTTCATGACCAATACCATTCTCAATACAATCGAGTTATTATTCCATTGACAAACTCGGTTCCTCTATCCGATCTTATTTTGATAATGGTTTGACTCTTCTCATTTTGAATTCTCTTCATGTTTGTGGTAGTTTTTGTAGGGTTTCTTTCTTCTTGAACATGAATATTGTCCATGTATATCTTGAGTAGTCATCTACTACCACCAAGGTGTATTTCTTTCCACTTATCTTTGTTTGGTTCCTTTGGGCCAAATAGATCCATATGAAGTAGATGCGATATTCTTGTTGAGGATGGGCATGTCTTTTCTTTGAATGACGACTTGATTTGTTTTCCTTCCGACATGCATCACATATACTCTCCTTCTTGTAATCGAGTCCGGAAGTCCTTCTGCAGATGACTTCTTGCTAGCTTATTAATTGTTTTGAAATTGGGTGACTCGGCTTTTTTGTGCCCGGCCTGACTTGATTGGTGTGCTCTTTGCTAGTAGGCAGTCTTTGGGTGTTGCGAGTTGACCAATCCACTACATACATATTCTTGTCTATTTCCTTGCAAAGACAACTTCATTTGATTCAATATCCTTGATTTGGCATACACCCATGTTGAATCCAACATTGTAGCCCTTGTCATGAGTGGCCGATCGATACTTAGTAGGTTGAAGTTGAGTCCTTCAACATATGCAACATCTGTGATTTCTAATCCATTCCTCTTGATGGATCCAATGCCTCTTATTTCACCAGGAGCTTCATTTCCCCCAAATATGACTTTGGCTCCTTTGACTTCCTTGATTTTTGACATGATTTCTCTTATTTCTGTCATATGTCCGGAATGACCACTATCCATGTACCAGGTTCCTTGGCACTTTCACATTCTTGAACCCAATCAAGAAATTAAGTTTTAGGTACCCATACTTATGCAGGTCACGAGGGGTTAGAATTGTAAGATGATCCAACCAACCTATAGCCAAATGATTTGACTCTAAGGGGTTGCCATCTATCGTGCCATAATCATAATTAATTACGGCAAATTGCTTGGGGATCCCAGGTTCATACATTTTGTCTCTTTTGTCTGTATGCACTGCATATGTGTTTTAGCAATTGCCTTCCTTGGGTAATTGTGGTGCTTTTGAGTGTAGTGCCTAGGTGCATGTGTGTCTTTGATGAAAGCTCTTATACTTTTGGAATGGCCTTTGTTGAGTTCTAGGCCTTTGCCACAGGCTTATATTCCATAAGTCATCTTTGATAGTTCACATTGTTCCAATCGGCTTGGCTTGGATATTTTCTACCATTCCCATCATATGTATTTCTTTTATGGATTTTCGGAATTTTTGGTAGCTCTGTTTCTTCTTTACTGAGTATTTTACATTAGGAGCTTCTTTGAAGGACTCGGTGAATCTATTCTCACCGTGTCCTTTCAAAGACACTCAACCTGGTACATTTTCCTTTTCCTTTGTAACCAAGGCCGGTTTGCTTAGTATTGTGCTTTGGAGTGAATGTGTGTGCAACATTTAGAGTTTTGGGTTTTCACACTCTTCATGACTTGAAGATCCTTTTTCCAAAATTACTCTTGAGGT
Source organism: Rehmannia glutinosa (assembly GCA_016081115.2). Lineage (NCBI taxonomy): Eukaryota > Viridiplantae > Streptophyta > Magnoliopsida > Lamiales > Orobanchaceae > Rehmannia > Rehmannia glutinosa. The sequence continues at coordinate 58,301 of JABTTQ020003085.1, forward strand.
TTGACTTGGCACAAAGGAATTAAATCTAGCTTTGTCTTGTCTCCACATTCTCTTTGACTCATAATAAGATCATCCAACGATTTAGATGCCTTAGTGAGCGAGGCAATAACATTTTGAGGTCATTCTCCCTCTTTTCTATAGCGGCAATTTCAGCTACTAATTTAGCATTTTCGACCTTTAAACTTTCATTTTCAATGACTATTTGACTTAGAGTACTCGGCTCCTTAGTCGACTTTGAGTTTTGACTTTTAAGTAAATTTGTTTTCCTCATTCAATAGTGTGTGTGAGGATTTAATTGTTAGATAAATGTTTTTATCATGATTTTGATGATTTTATTAAAATGAGTTTTTATACCAAAACAATGTCTCTAAATGTTGTCCCAATACCTCCGATCGATCTAAAATGTTTTTACTATTTTTCGGAGTATTTCTTGGGGTTTATTTTCGATTTAAAATTGGACAACACTTTTGTTTCAGAGCTCGACCGGTCGCCCTATAGGGCAACCCGTACTGAGTTGAGTTTTAAAACAGAAAATGGGGCGTAAGAAAAAAAGAGCGGGCGGCCGGTCGACCGAGGTGGGCGGCAGGTGTGGTCGGCCGTCGGCCGGAGGGCGACAGTACTGCAAGTTGGATTTTTTGTTCCAGACTTCTCTTTCGTAAAAACGTCAAGGCAACCGGTCACGGTGAGCGCCGGTCGCACCCCCTTCGACCGGTAGGTCCCCCTGTGTAAAAATTCGCAGAATTCAATTTCAATCTTATCTCTGTGACGGTCGAACCCCATGTTTGTGACAAACTATCCGGTGCGTTGCATGACTTTTCCTATTTTGTGGGATTGATTTCTATGACTATATTGATGTTTTTAAATGGTTTCTTTTGCAGCAAATCACTCCCCGAGGAGGAGCCAATGTCCGGAAATCAAAGCCAAGACCTCTCCTATAAATAGAGGCTTCATTCAAGCAACAAGATACAACACTCCATACAAGCAAAAAGAGCAAACAAAGCAAACACTTTCATATATCTTGTTGTATTAGCCTTAGCACTTTCACTTGCACATATTTGAGGTCTAGGCTTTCAATTCTTGATTACACTTGCACTCATATTGTATCAATCATTATTGAGTTGTAATCTTGATTTTGGTCATCATTCAACACAAGACATCCTTGTGAGTATTCTTGTGGTAAGAATACACTTGGGTGATCTAGGTGATAGGTGTTTGAAGGTTGTGGTAATCTTCAAAGGTGTTGTAAGAGGGTTGTGGTAATCCTCGAGGTGTTGTAAGAGGGTTGTGGTAATCCTCAAGGTGGTGTAAGAGGATTGTGGTAATCCTCAAAGTGGTGAAGGAGGTTGTGGTAATCCTCAAGGTGTTGTATTAATTTTTGGTAAATTAATAAAATCTTTTCTTTCTTTTTGAAATCCATCCAGGAGATCTTGGGGTGGTAGAGGATTAGGCCCTAGGTGGGTTGAACCTCTTTAAATCGACGAGTGTTGTTTTATTTCCGCATTTACATTCTCGTCTTTGGTTGATTATTCGAAAAAGAGGGCAAAATCGAAAATCGAGATAATCTATTCACCCCCTCTAGATTATCGTAGCCACTTGGACTAACAAGTGGTATCAAAGCCAAACTCTTTGGCTAGCTCGTTCAGAGTAAAGAGGAAAGATCCATGGCTACGAATGACGCTTATCTCACCACCGGCGCCTCCACCAACAAGCCACCATTGTTCGCGCCAACAACTACGCATTTTGGAAAGACCGTATGGAGTGCTTTCTACAAGGGTGCGGATTTGACATATGGAATGTGGTTATTGAAGGAGTTGATCAACCAACAAAAAAAATGGAGGATGGCACCTCGACTCTAAACCTTTCAAGGAGTTCGATGAAAATGATAAGAAGGCTTTCTCTCTAAGCGGTAAGGCCTTAAATATTTTGCATTGCTCACTTACCGCCACCAGAGTACAATCGCATACGAGGCATAAGGTCGGCACATGAGGTTTGGGAAAAATTAGAGACTATATATGAAGGGACAAAGAAGGTCAAGCAAGCTAGAAAGACCATGCTTGTTAAAGACTTTGAAAACTTTAACATGTACGATGGTGAAAGCATCTCCAAGATGGTGGAAAGGCTTGACAACATTGTCAATCCTCTTGTGGCCCTCGGTAAAGTCATCTCGAAGAAGACAAAGTGACTAAAGTATTGAATGCTCTTCCCGGCTCATGGTCCGAAAATGTGACGGCAATCACGGAAGCACAAAATCTTGAGACACTCAAGTTTGTGAGCTCATCGGGAACCTCCTCATCTATGAAGTCTATCTCAAGGAGAGGAAAAATACCAAACCAACCATCAATCAATCGGGTATGCAAAATATTCCTAAAGGTCTTGCTTCCTCTTCTAATAATGCATACTATGATAATGATGATGATGATGAGGAGACGGCCGCACTTGTTCGAAAATTTGCAAAATTTGTGAATAAAAATAAAGCAAGAAAACCAAGAGATAATGCTTGCTTTAAATGCGGAAACCCGGGCACTTCATTGCCGATTGCCCAAAGCTCGATGAAGAGGAGCAAAAGAAAAGGAAGCCTTTTACAAAAAAGAAGGCTCTAAATGCGGAAGTCAAAACATGGGATGAACTACTCGAAACAACCGATGAGGAAGGAGAAACCGAACACGGTCTCATGGCTATAGGCGATGAAAACAATGAGGTACACTCAAATTCTTCTACTTCCTCCATAGTTGATGACTTGCAATGTGATTTTGATGAATTGCAAATTGAGTTTCAAAATTTAATCGTTAAATACAAAAATTTGAAAAAGGAGCATAAGGAGATTAAGGTTGAAAAGGAAAAATTATTTACCTCTTATGAATCTTTAGACAAAGCTCATGCTCTTACTCTTACTAGAATTCATTTTCTTGAAACCGAAAAGGAATCGCTCACAAAAGATATTGAATGTTTGAAAAATGGCGTGCATCGTTTCAACATAAGTACGGATAAAGTCACAAAAATTTTAGATGCACAAAGAGGTGAGCATTCCAAATCGGGACTTGGTTATAAGCCATTTCAAAGTGTTTTTAAGAAAAATAACCAAGGTCCGCTTTTTGTGCGTGCCAATAATTATAATACTCCTACTTGTTTTTATTGTGGCAAAGTTGGACATTATGCTAATAATTGCAAATTGAGAAATAGCTCAAGACATGTTTGGAGACCCAAAGGTCTCAAGACTAACCCCATGGACCCCAAAATTATAGGGTACCTAAAAGAAATGATTTTGTAGGTAATAGGGGCTATAACAACCATGGAGGATTCAAAATGGCTCGTGGACAGCGGATGTTCACGCCATATGACCGGGAGGAAGAGCTTTTTACCAACATCAAGCTCCAAGAAGAGGGTATGGTCATGTTCGGCAATGGCAAAGGAAAAATTCTTGGAAATGGAGAAATTGGTAACTCTTCTTTCTCTCTTTGTAATGTTCTTTTAGTAGAAGGGCTTAAGTTTAATTTGATAAGTGTTAGCCAACTTTGTGATTCTAATTATGATGTTTCTTTTAATAAAGAAAAATGCCTTATTCTTAAAAATGGTAATATTATTTGTGAAGCAAATAGAAAAGGCAATCTTTACAAAATTTGTACTAGTGATTTGGTTAGTCAAAATGTTTCTTGTCTTGTCGCCAATAATGATTTAACGAGTTTATGGCATAGGCGACTCGGACATGTTGGATACAAGAATTTGAAAAATATTTACAAAAACCAACATGTAAAAGGACTACCCAAATTGAATTTTGAAAATCTTGGCTTATGTGACACTTGTCAAAAGAACAAATTAGTTAAGAGTAGTTTTAAGCCCAAAAATAAAACTTCCACTACCAAACCCCTACAATTGCTTCACCTTGATTTGTATGGGGATATTGGTACGGCTAGTCTAAGTGGAAAACATTACACTTTTGTTATAGTCGATGATTATTCGAGATATACTTGGGCTCTTTTTCTTACCAATAAAAACGATCCGTTAATGAGTTTGTTAAGTTGTGTAGACTTATTGAGAATGAAAAAGAAGATACTATCAAGTCTATTGAGCGATCGAGGTGGAGAATTTGACGGTGAATTTAGAGTATTTTGTGAAACCAAAGGATATGCTCATAATTTTCGGCTCAAGGACACCTCAACAAAATGGAGTAGCGACGGAAAAATCGAACATTACAAGAAATGAGTCGATCCATGCTCAATGAATTTTCACTTCCAAAGTATTTTTGGGCGAAGCCGTAAGTACCGCTTGCTATGTCATTAACAGAGTTTATATTCGTCTAAAATGAATAAAACTCCATATGAGCTTTGGAAAGGAAGAACTCCAAATATTAGTTATTTCAAAATATTTGGATGTAAGTGCTTTATTTTGAATACTAAGGATCAATTGGACAAACTTGATCCTAAAGCCGATGAAGGTATATTTATGGGGTATTCAACCAAGAGCAAAGCATATCGGGTTTACAACAAGACTAGCATGGTTGTTGAAGAATCTATTCATGTCAAATTTAATGAAGCCTCGGGTGTTGAAAGAATACCCAATGACGATAGTGATGAAGAGGATATTGTTGAACCTATTGTTCAAAGTGATGCTCATAATGACAAACCTTATATTTCATATGATCAACCTTCAAGTTCAAATGTTCCTCAAGAAGATAGGGTGATATTTGAATCTTCCCGTAGCATTGAAATTTAAGGAGATCACCCAAAAGATCTTATTATTGGTGATCCCCTTGATAAAGTAATGACTCGAAGGAATTTTGCGAGAAAGCTCTTATATCTCAAAAAGAGCCTAAAAATGCTAAGGAAGCTATTGAGGATGAAGATTGGTTTTTGGAAATGCAAGAGGAGTTGAATCAATTTGAAAGAAATGATGTATGGGAATTAGTACCTTGTCCTCCATCTCAAACAATTATTGGTACAAAATGGGTATTCCGGAACAAACTTGATGATCAAGGCAACATTGTTCGAAATAAGGCAAGGTTAGTAGCTCAAGGGTATTGTCAAGAAGAAGGTATTGACTATGATGAAACTTTTGCACCGTAGCACGTTTAGAAGCTATTCGTATTTTACTTGCCTATTCTTGTTTCAAAAATTTCAAACTTTACCAAATGGATGTTAAATCCGCTTTCTTAAATGGTATTATTCAAGAAGAAGTCTATGTAAAACAACCTCCGGGGTTTGAAAATTTTCTAGGCCTAATGATGTTTATAAACTTAAAAGGCTTTGTATGGTTTAAAACAAGCACCCCGTGCATGGTATGATAGACTTAGCTCTTTTCTTTTGCAAAATGGTTTTACAAGAGGTAAAGTTGATACTACACTCTTTGTTTTTGAAAAAGGGCAAGATTGTTTACTTGTGCAAATTTATGTTGATGATATTATCTTTGGTGCTACTAATGAATCTTTGTGCAAGAAATTCTCCAAGTTAATGCAAGGTGAATTCGAGATGAGTATGATGGGGGAGCTAAACTTCTTCCTTGGACTTCAAATTAAGCAATGCCAAGAAGGTATTTATATTTCGCAATCAAAGTATACAAAAGAACTTTTGAAGAAGTTCGGCATTGAAGAAGGAAGAACCGTCTCGACTCTATGGCAACCAACGTCAAAATTGACAAAGATGAAAAAGGCAAGTCGGTTGATGAATCCAAGTATCGAGGTATGATTGGTAGTTTACTTTATTTAACCGCTAGTAGACAGGACATTCTTCATGCCGTATGCCTATGTGCTCGTTTTCAAAGCAATCCCAAAGAATCTCATATGAGTGCCGTTAAAAGGATTTTTCGATATTTGAAAGGCACCATTCAATATGGCTTATTTTATCAAAGAATGAAAATTTTTCTCTTAAAGGTTATAGTGATTCGGACTATGGGAAATATTGATGATCGGAAAAGTACTTAGGATCATGTCAATTTTAAGCGATTGCCTAGTTTCTTGGTTTTCAAAGAAGCAAAAGCTGTGTTTCTCTTTCAACGGCCGGCGAATATATTTCCGCCGCATTTTGTTGTACTCAACTTCTTTGGATGAAACAAACCTTAGCGGATTACAAATGCTCTTTTGAAAACGTACCTATCTTTTGTGATAATGTATCCGCTATAAATATTGCTCAAAACCCGGTTCATCATAACCGTACTAAACATATTGAGATTCGACATCATTTTCTAAGGGATTGTGTCTCAAAACGAAAAATTGAGATATCTTTTGTACCATCTCAAGATCAATTAGCGGATATTTTCACAAAACCGCTAACTTCCGAGACTTTTTGCGTCGTCGAGCTCGGTTAGGCATAATGCATATTGAATGAAATTTACGTTTGTATTTTGCACGTTTTTAAAACTTAGGGGCGAAAAATCGGATTTTTGGTTGAAAATTCGGATTTTGGAAAAATTGCAAAACAGTGGGCTGAAGAGGTTGAGGGCAACCGGTCGCCCTCAACGTCGACCGTCGCCTCAACCACGACCGTCGCCCTAAGCCATTTTTGGTTTAAAATTGTTCTGTCTTCAGCATTAGTCATTTTCACTCTTTTTGGCCATTTTTCGTCCCCTTTGCCAAATTCACACAAATTTCACTCAAAATTTGTTTTCATGAATTCAATTCATATCATACACCTTATATGACTTGTTTATCATCATCATCGCTCATCTTTACCGATCGAATGGTAAGAATTCTATTCCTTTTTGCTCAAATGGGTTGAACCCTTGAGTTTATGGCTTTCTTGTATATTACTTGATGAAATTATTTTGTGATCATGATGAGCTTAGTTATTATGTTGTATTGTATGATGTTTGGTATGATTTGGTGATGAAAATTTTTGGCTTGAATCTCTTACAAGGGTTTATACAATCTCTTTTATTTTTACACCCACAAGGTGTTCGATGAATTGTCGCAATGAATTGTTCGAGCTTTTACATGACTCTTATGCTTTCATATGTCTTATATACTTATTGAGATCATGTCTTGACACTTAAAAACGTGCTTATGGATATCAAATGATACTTTTCTCCCATTCTTTTTGGATTATAAGCTTATCTTCTCGAATGGTTGATAAATCGTCTCTTTGGCACACTTTGATATACTTGTATGATGTTTTTATTGTCTAACATTCTTTTGATGATTCCAAAGGGGAGAAACGGGGAAAATTGCTCGTTAGCTCAAAGAAGCTAATAAAAGCTATGGCTTGTTTAGGCCATAAGTTGTGAAGAAAACTTAGTCCAATGGTTGTTTTATGGACTTGTTTTAAGTACTTGTGTGAGGGGAGCTTCTAGCTCATGAAGTTGTTGTTTATTTTGTAAAAGCTTGTGCTTCTAGCTTATACAATACTTCTTATTGATATGCTTATTGATAGGGGAGCTTTTTGTAAAATGTTATTAAACGGATAGTTTACTCTAAAACCAGGAAAATTGTTTTGTTTTCAAAATCGTCCTCTTGTAAATTGTTTTGGTTTGTAATCATCAAAAGGGGAGTTTGTTAGATAAATGTTTTTATCATGATTTTGATGATTTTATTAAAATGAGTTTTTATACCAAAACAATGTCTCTAAATGTTGTCCCAATACCTCCGATCGATCTAAAATGTTTTTACTATTTTTGGAGTATTTCTTGGGGTTTATTTTCGATTTAAAATTGGACAACACTTTTGTTTCAGCTCGACCGGTCGCCCTATAGGGCAACCCGTACACTGAGTTGAGTTTTGAAACGAGAAAATGGGACGTAAAAAAAAGGGCGGGCGACCGGTCGACCAGGTGGGCGGCCGGTGTGGTCGGCCGGTCGACCGGAGGGCGAATGCACTGCAAGTTGGATTTTGTTCCGGACTTCTCTGTTCGTAAAAACGTCAAGGCAACCGGTCACGGTGAGGGCGGCCGTCGCACCCTTCGACCGGTCCCCCTGTGTAAAAATTCGCAGAATTCAATTTCAATCTTATCTCTGCGCGACCGGTCGAACCCCATGTTTGACAGCAAACTATCCGTTGCGTTTTCAGACAGCTTTTCCCTATTTTGTGGGATTGATTTCTAACAGCTATATTGATGTTTTTAAATGGTTTCTTTTGCAGCAAATCACTCCCCAAGGAGGAGCCAATGTCTGGAAATCAAAGCCAAGACCTCTCCTATAAATAGAGGCTTCATTCAAGCAACAAGATACAACACTCCATACAAGAAAAAGAGCAAACAAAGCAAACACTTTCATATATCTTGTTGTATTAGCCTTAGCACTTTCACTTGCACATATTTGAGGTCTAGGCTTTCAATTCTTGATTACACTTGCACTCATATTGTATCAATCATTATTGAGTTGTAATCTTGATTTTGGTCATCATTCAACACAAGACATCCTTGTGAGTATTCTTGTGGTAAGAATACACTTGGGTGATCTAGGTGATAGGTGTTTGAAGGTTGTGGTAATCTTCAAAGGTGTTGTAAGAGGGTTGTGGTAATCCTCAAGGTGTTGTAAGAGGGTTGTGGTAATCCTCAAGGTGGTGTAAGAGGATTGTGGTAATCCTCAAAGTGGTGAAGGAGGGTTGTGGTAATCCTCAAGGTGTTGTATTAATTTTTGGTAAATTAATAAAATCTTTTCTTTCTTTTTGAAATCCATCCAGAGAATCTTGGGGTGGTAGAGGATTAGGCCCTAGGTGGGTTGAACCTCTTTAAATCGGCAGTGTTGTTTTATTTCCGCATTTACATTCTCGTCTTTGGTTGATTATTCGAAAAAGAGGGCAAAATCTGTAAAATCGAGATAATCTATTCACCCCCCCCTCTAGATTATCGTAGCCACTTGGACTAACATTAATGTGCTCAAAATCTTTCATCATTTTGCCTAATGAATCATAAAGATCAGTAGGTGATGAAGTGTGTGTGTCACAGTCACTATCACTAGTGTCTGAGCTTGTTGAATTAGATTGTACCTCATCTTCTTGATCTTGTTCTTTGGCCATTAAGCAGATCAATGCTTCTTCTTCAGAGTCACTCGAGTAGTCAGCTTCACTTTGCTCTCTGAATCATTTGTCTCTTTTGACTTGGCTGTTTCAAAGATCTCTGCGACCATCATTGCCTTTTTCTTTTCTTGTCTTCTTTCTCTGAAGACTTTTCTTTCTTCTTCATTCTGTCTTGTTGACTACAGGATATGAGCGATCAATGGCATAGTGACCTGGTTGTCTACAATTCCAACATAGATATTCACCTTTTGATCAGCTTTTTTTACTCTTGAGTTGTCCCTTTGATACTCAACTTGTTGATGATCTGTTCTCTTGGTTGGCCTATCTTCCCTTGATTTGGAGTGAGCCGAGTGTCTTCCGGAAGATTCACCCTTTCTCTCTTGTAGTTCTTGTTAAAGAACTTGTTAAATCTTTTGACCATCGGGCTATTTCTTCGGGTCAATTGCTTCTTTGACCTCAGCTCTCTTCCCATCTTTGACAATTAGAGCGTATTGTTTTGGGTACAATTTTGTCTCTTCCTGGTCTTTTCTTTTTCACTCAAACTCATAGGCTTTGAGGTCTGAGAATAGTTCATGGTTGGATGTCTTTGATAGGTCCATGGAATGTCTCAAAGTGCCATGACCTTCATTTCCCATTGTGGAAGACTTTTAGGATCTTCATACACATTTCATTCTCGTGTATATTCCTTTCCAAGTGTAGACAACTCGTTTGTGATTTTCGTGAACGAAGCGTCTAGTTGATCCAGGTTTTCTCCCGAGATCATTTTGAAATTTTCAAATTTTTGTCTTTCGCTCTTCGACAATTTGTTTTCTTTGATTTGCTCACGAGCCTTCCGCAGTTAATGTCGGCTTGTCCCAGATTTCTTTAGCCGTTTTGCATGATTTGACTTTGTTGAACATGGCTTTGTCGAGTTTTGTAGAGGATGTCCTTGGCTACATTATCCAGTTGTATCTTTTTCTGTCATCATTTGTCCACTCGGTTCTTGGTTTTTCAACCATGACCGGGTCTAGGAGCAACATCTTCTTCTCCTTCACCGCAACTCTGCGTCAGGTGTGTTCACCTTTAATATTTGTAGAGGCCCATCTTCTATTACTATCCACATCTCATCATGTAATCTTTGATAGATGAGCACGCATACGAATTTTCCAATCATCAAATTCTTCAATGGTGAACATAGGGATGCGTGTTAGATTTGCTTCCATGATAATGACTTTTAATAAAAAGAGTTTTGAAAGTTTAAGTACTAAAGCGGACTTTGAAAAATTTGGAGATCTAGTTCATTAACCGGTGCGGAGGGTTCAATGAACCAACCGCCTCACGATACCACTTGTAGGTCCCAAGGGGTGTAAGTGTAAGGTTTAGAAGGGGGGTTGAATAAACCTTACCAAATTTTCGATTTAGTCCTTTTAAATCTGAGAGTTAATTCTACATTTGTGTCTGATGGGCCGATCGAATTAGTCACTCGGTAGAGTTAATCTCTCAACAGCACTAATTGTTGTTGATGGAGTAATTTGTTGTTGGCTACAATTTAACTCAGCTGTGGTTTTATTCTCGGAAGACTTAACACCCTTAAGTTTGATTAAGCAAGATATTAAGTCTAATTTAGTACTTATAAATTATCAAATGGATAGCAAATTTATCGTGAGATATAAGCAATTAAAAGTGCGGAGAATTTAAATCTTTGAAATGTAAATGACACTGATAAAGTTTTTATAGAGGTTCGAAGATGGGGTAATTCTTCTACTCCTCTCTTCTCCAACTCTGGAGGAATCCACTAAGTAATGATCAGTTTACAAAGTGGTAACACCCAGATACAAGTCTTGATCACAACGGCCGACTTGATCCTTTGGGACTCGATCTGGAGACGCCTTGATCACTCCCGGTGGCTTCTCGTTCGACTCAGCTTCTTCACAGGCGCTGCCTTGCTACATTGACTCACTTGCTCAAGCTCTTTGGATTTGATCACGAAGCCCTCCAAATGCTTAAGACTTAGTTCAACTTTGAACTTTTCTACAATCCTTCCTGGAAAGTAGACCCCTTGTTTTTAAAGGTTTCCTCTTCAACTGGTTGAAGCTCTCTTTCCTTCACAGGTAAGTGTTGGATTGATGTACTTGAATATAGGCTTGAGGATTGAGATTGTTTCAGTTTTCTAATGTGCTTGTATATCTCACGATGTGTCATTCATGCATTATTTTCTCAAACTAACTCCTCAGCCTTTTATAGTGAACTTTCAAAAATTTGCCCGTTGAAGAGAAAGGCTTATTTTTGAAAGTCACTTTGCGATCGTTGGCTTGCAGTTCTTGGAATTGCCGTTTCCTCGTATGAATTATTCTTTTCACCTTTTGAGTTCGACACGGTGTCGTGCTTCCCATTGGTTCATTCCTTTTGCACGGGGACTGAGTACTCAAGAATGGTTGTATGGAGATATTACTTGTTTAAGTAAATCTCTTGATTTCGCGGCAACGGTTCTTTTACGATTATCTCGACTTGATCTGCATTTCCTTGCTTTCCCCAGGTGACTTAGAGTCAGCTTCCAATCATGGATGACTCTTGTCACTTCAACTTGAGACTTGGCTTTTCTTGAGTTGACTTGACTGATGCTCCACTCAGTTGCATCTCATTTGCTTCTTGATAGTGTTCCCATCTACTCTTCTTTGCCATACTCAAATTTGTCTCACACAGAGTCTTCCTTCGATCTTGATTGTCTTTGCATGTTTAGGGCGTATTGTCTTGACTCACTTGGCCGGCTCTATTCATTACAATGCATTTTACAACAAGAATTGGGGTGCCAACTTTCTATTCTAAGTTTTACATGGCATTCATCAAAATCTAAATAATAAAATTCTAATGAAATTTTCAAAAATGGCACAAAGCTTGATTTCGTCAAGTTATCAAAGCAAATCCACTCTGGTTTGTTGTAGATTTCGAAAGAATGGTGAAGGGGTTAGATGAAACCCTAGTGAAGAAGATAGCCGATATCCGGAAAAGGCCGGCCTAAACCTTTTCTTACGTTGGAGTACTCGACACCTACGGAAGAGGTGGCGCGGCTACATGTGAATGCCGGAGTGCGGGGCGAAGGCATCAAGTCTTCCATCCACCGCAGGGACATCATGATTATAGCTAAGGACCTTGCGGAGCATCGCTTGTGCCGTCGGAGGGCACGCCGGAAATTTCTGGTGATGTCAACTTCTTGGCTGCATGGAAAGAAGTAGCCAAACCGGGAGTGTCTTTGCGAAGTAGTCTACACAAGCGAGAAGAAGTTCTTTGAAGGGCGACTACCACAAGCGATGGATGTCGTCTCAAAATGTGTGGATATGAAGTTTGGCGGTTTCAATCAATCACAAAGACTAAGCGATCCTCATGGTTGCGATCATGCAAGGAAAGAAAGTTAAGCTGGCCGAAGTTGAGTTAGGTATGATGAGACTCTGCCCGAGAACATTGTGAATAAATCTTTCAAGAAGATGGATCCTTTGGAGGATCACTCGGCTATGGCCTAGTCATTGGCCATCGATGGAAGTGAAGGGCATTCCCCTTCGACATGGAAAGCCCTTCCATGTAAACAAGAAGATGTTCAGGCTAACCTTTGGAGCCCAAGAAAGCCCATGCGAAGAGCGGATACAAGTGAGGGGGAATCGGTGACTCGAGGACATAGTTGTTTCCTCCCCTCCCAGAAGAAAGCTACAAAGAAGAATTTGCCCCTGTGATAAAATCAATGGGCCCGCCTGCCCTCAGTAAGTCACTGCCCGAGTTAGTCGTGTCTCCCGCTCAGTAGAGGCGGAGAATAAAGCCCAAATACCTTCTCGGTAAGTCGAAAGAAAGAAGGATCGCCAAGCTAAGAAAGGCAACTCCTTCATCGAAAAAATGCTCCGCCCCTGCCAGCCAAGGTACTGAAAAAGGAGGAATCCGAACCGGATATTCCTCCTGGTAAGGACAAAGAGAAGGAAGAGAATCTCCAAGCTTTCGAGCTTGAGAAAACGAGTAGTCAACCTTTCAGTGGAGAAAACTCTGAGGCTTTGAAGAAGTGCGGTCTTTATAAATCGTTAATGAAAGCTTGACCAATTCTGTTGAAGGTGATCACGAGAGGCACATAGAAGACCCAGCTGAAGTTAGGGCCAGTGAGGGAAGAAGAAGCAGCTGAGACAACAGAATCTCCTTTTGAAAGGATTGTGTCTCCACGTGCCACGAGATGTTGTTGAAGAGCGTACCAGTACTCTACCTTCCATTCCGAGGAAAAGGAAGGTCGGGAAGAAGAAAATGAGGATGATGATCTCATCATGTACTGCCGTATATCCGGATATTAGCCGTCTGGCATGCGTGAATGGAGGGCATGGAAGCTAAGCAACTCCAGTGCGGTTGAGCAACGCCCTGAATTTATAGAAAAGGAAGAGGAATTAATGCAATTCCTAGGGATTACCATTGCACGACAGGCTCTTGATGAAGAGAATTGCATGGACATCCTCCGAGTATCATAAAAGCGGACGAGAAAGACAAAGTTGAAGAGCAAGCCCGTGCACTGGAGAAGGCAAACATATGTCCTTTCACTTTGAACTCTAGAACACACTCACCCTCATTTTGATGTGTTCTCCGAAAGTGATGAAGACATGGATCCTCTGCGATCGAGCGCGGGTTAGGCTGTAAGGTGCTTTAGATGCTGAAAGTGCAAACCAAGGGTTAGAACTCCTTCGGATGCTGTAATCGAAGACCACAAGGCATTGCATGCTGTGCGAAAGGAATATAAAACCTTTGCGGTTGAAGACACTAAAAAAGTATTAAAATAAAGTTAAGAAACACCTGGGTAAAGAGAAGAAGCAATACCTT
>JABTTQ020003086.1:0-339252 GCA_016081115.2 Rehmannia glutinosa
TATTGCTTCGTTTCGGTACGTATTGCTATGATAAGAAGAAAAAAATAAAAATATTTTAGTGGTTTTGATATTAAATAAAAAGTAGAGAAAATACATAATTCTCCATGGTCGGAAAACTCCTCAATTAGTAATATGTAATTTTGAAAATTAATTTTATTTATGGTTGTTAAATAAAAAATATTGAAAAAGAGAGTTTCTTATGTTATTTTCATTTAAATCCCGAGCATATTTTGTTTTAATTAGCCATTTCTTGTAAAATAAAAATATAAAATAAAAGGAATGAGATTAACATGAAAAAAAGAGAATAAGGACCAAAACAAGTTTGTCGCAACAAAACAATTTACCTTTTAAATTCTAACTATATGTGTTAATATGACTTTTATTTAATTTTTTATATCTTACATAATAAATTTTAGTTTCTAATTTATTATTTTTTTTGAATATGTAATGATTTCAATCTTTTAATTGTTTTATTTCCTATAAATTAAAAGATCAAGTGCAAAAAAATATTAAAAATTGTGTATAAATATATTTATATAAAAAATCATAAGGAAAACTTAATAAAAAATCTATATGTATTAAATTGACATTTATGATAAAACCTGAATGTCGTTTGAAAATTACACCCTTAAAAAATTATAAGTTTAAAATATCAGTATGATATATATTTATAATAATAACATGTACCAAAATAATTAAATTTTTATGAAATAATGTGAAAGAGTGAAACATAAGCTAAAATCGGATTAAGTCTAAAAGATCATATGTGATACGCAAACGGAAAAAAAAAACTCATTTAACATATACAAAGTTAACATTTGTTGAGGAATTAATTTATTACTTAAATTGTATGTTAATCCAAATACTAATATAACATTCATAACAAACTAATTAAATTAAATACTTACAACAAATTAAAGTGAAAAACTAAGAATAAAATAAATTTTAAAAGAAATGGTTATATTTGACATTAATGTGTTGAGATTGGCCAAAATAATTTTAGGGTTAATTTAATATATATAGATAGTTCATGATTAAACCAAATGAAACATATTATAAAAAGTTGAAAGAATAAGTAAATAGTTAAAATAAAAATTCGTGTGTCATGGAAATTTAAAAAAAAATTAATTGACTTTCATAATATGTATAATTTGACATTTTGGGTAAAATATCGTTTATTATAAAAGTACACCTTTATGGCTTATAGAGATTCAAGAACAAAAACAATTGTTATAAAATTCAGATAAATTATTCTTATTTTTACAAAATGAAATATTATGAAAAAAATTGAAACTGGAATCGAAATGGAAAGTCACTATGTATGTGAAATTGTATTAAAATAAATAAATGAAATAAACTTATTTAATATGAAATAATTTGATATCTATGTCAAAGTTCAATATTTCTTAAATTACATGTTAATTCAGTGCCAATATAATATTAAAAATACTATTTATGTATCAAAGTTATTGTGTTAAACCATACCAAAATAAATTAGAGTAAAGTGACCATAATTAGTACTCATTGATATGAATTCTCTGGGCATAAGGAGGCATAAGAGAATAGCTAAGGGGCTTTTTACAACTTGATATCTAAATTTTTGGCAACTATATTTTTATTTGATCAAAAATTCAATAAAAATTTCAAATAATGATTAGGTACTATATACCTTTTTAGCAATAATAAACTTTAAAAATGGATTGATAATTATACTTGTCCCCAATATACATAACCAATAAAATAGAATCACATCCAATAGTGTACAACCCAAATATTCAAACTTAGGCTCATCAAGAACTATTATCTAAGTACAACACCTAAAAATAATAATAAATACATCGGAAGTCTATAACAAGTAATATATAATTATAATAGAGTTGTAACTCACCTAACTATTACAAGATAAAATAGTTATATTGATCAGGCGTGAATGGATACGCTCTTCAAACACAAACCGCTAGGTAGAGTCACTCTCGATCAGAAAGCCTTGTGTCTTTCGGCCTCATCGATCACAAATATTCGGTCTCACGAAAAGTTTTTATGAAAATCGTAGGGTGAGCCAAACGAGCTCGATGGGTTGGGGTAGAGGAATACATTATTTGTTTAATGAAAGATGAAGTGTTTCTTTGTGAAAAGTACTTAGTGTATCTAAAAATATTTATGTATGCATGATAATGATGCATATAAGAATTATCTGCCCGTTATGATCAAGAACATATATCGCAATTCAATAATGATATATAAATTTACGATGCCATCAGTGATCACGATGCACATGGTGCAACTGTGATTAATCAAGTACGGTAAATATTTTACTTTTCAAAGCGGCCCGATAGATATCCCGATTTTTAAAAACAAGCAGGTGGATATCTCATTTTAAAAACAAAGGATAAATAGTTAGTCAATTAGTTCGTCGGCTCGAAATAAGAAACGTAGGATCGGTGTTGATCGGACACGATCCTGCGTTCTCCTTGTTACTTCCAATAATATTTCGCCGAAGCCATCCACCTTATCCCTCCGGCTAGGCTCGGCGTCTCTTTGGCGCGGGCTTTTGCCCGAGAGATGCGTCATATTCATGAATATACCGTTCTCGACCCAGGATGCAGCCGCCGTCGCGAGTCTCACCCGACCCAAAATGGGATTAGCAAATGGGTAGTCAAACAAGGACCACGAGACAATATGTTCGATCCATTGTCCACCTACCCACACCTCGATAGACTCAAACAAATCAATATTTTTGTCAAAGAAAATGACATTTATTTGCCCAAAAGTCAGTGTGATTACAAGAGTTATGCAAATGAGAATGTAAATTCAAACCATGAATGATACATATTTATGTTTTCTTGAAAAAACTAAATTATATTGATGAACTTTATGACAATGGTTTATATAATGAAATCATAAAATTGCTTAACGTCGTGGAGTTCATGGAACATCTAATGTCGTGAAATTTATAAAAATATAAGCAAATCTAACTTTCCTTAGGAAACTGAAATTTTGCCCACCTTTATCACAAAGGTTGCCTTAATGATGCGTAGAATAGAGATCCTAGTTGTGAGGCTTGATCCGTTTCCTGCACTTTATCAGTTTTTATAATTTTAATAATCTATAATTCATTTAATACAGATTAATAGAATTGGTCTTTAATCACAAAGTAACAATGATGTCTAAAATAATAACAAAATTCAGGTTTTAAATATAATTATTAAAGGAGACATTTTTATATATAAATATTAAATGTCAGATTATATTATTATATATTATTAATCCCGTTGTCAATCCTTTGCTTATACACCAATTAATATACAAGTCATGCAAAAGTGTTTCTTGGTTACAGATTAAAGTTAAAAAAACGATTAGTAACTAATCGCAACTCCATCCCAACAATTACACTATATTTGGATTATTATAAACAAGATCAATCATTTACTGAAAACTTAAAATAATTATAATAATAATAACAATCCTTATACTCTGAACATATTTAATATTAGGGATTCATAGGTGTTAAACCTTGATAAACAATTAGTCCATTGTAAGCCAATTAATATGTTTAGTTTTTTTCTTCTTTTTTTTTTTTTTAATTAGCAGATTAATATCTCCCATTTGTTTTATGTAATTTCTCTTTCAGCTTTACTCTTTGTAATTTAAAATTTACCAGTAGTCTTAGTTTCATAATTTCATTTAATTTGGATCCTGAAATTTTAGAATTTATAGTTATTACCTAAAGTTCTTAACAAGAGTTTCATTAATAACAAGAGTTTCATTAATCCCTTTCAGTTATTACTTAAGCCATCCCTTTCCTGGTTTTCTAGTTGAATTAACGTTAGTATTAAATTCATAGTTTAGCCCTTAAATTAGATAATTATTCTATTATAGAAATGATTTATTGAAAGTATTTTCTCTTTTCTCTGTTAACCTTTTTTAATATTAATATTAATAGTAAATCATAACCCAACAAAATCAGGAAAAAAAAAAAACTTAGAACCCAAGACAGTTCAGGTTTCAGTTAAGGAATAATTTCAATATTTTGTCTTGATTTTATTCAATTCTTTGTTTACTGGGAACTACATCATAATCTCAATCACAAGAGATTTTCATTAATTTTAACAAGCAAAAGGAAAGAAAAAATAAATAAAATAAAACTAAAAGAAAGATTTAGATTCACGCACAACACCTACTAAAGTGTGTGAATGTGAAAATAAACACAAGAATAGAAAAGGAAGATGGTGGCTACCGGTGGTGGTACCCGGCAACGGGCAGTGGTGCGGCTGGTCGGCGCAGCCCGAGAAGGCAGGTGGGCATTGTTGGAAGTGGTTTATGTGTTACTGTGTGCTGGGAAGTGAAAGCAAATGAGATAAGATTTGAAGTTGGGATATTTTTTAAATGCATCAGCCATCAAATGGATAAGAGAGAGGCCAACCGGGTCGGGTATGGGCTAATTAAAAAGGTTGGGTTATTAGATAAGAATATGATGACATTAAATGGGTTATGGTTAAATAAATTAAAATTCCATATAAAGATTATTAGAGCTCAAATATTTATAATTTCCATACTTAAAATTGTCATCTAATATGGGATCTCACAATACTTTATAATAAATAATATAATTTTGTAAATCTAGATTAAAAGAGATTAATTTTAAATGTACATTCTCTTCAAACAAATGTAGATTAGTTTTAGTATACTAGAATAATTGCTATTTTCTTGACTATATGTCTTACAAAATCCACTAAATATATAAATTTTAATATTGACCCCGAAATAGTCAAATTCAATTGCAAATACAAATTCTAATAGCATGACGTATCTCTCTAAAATTTTATAAAATTTAAAAAATTAAATTAGTTTTAGTTTATTGTACAACTTTTAAAACCTTAAGTGTTTGCAATAATTTTCAAACATAAAAATTAATTAGTATTATATTTAATACTAAAAGACCGACACATGAAAATTGCTAGCTTATTTTTCTTTCATAAAATTATCTTTGGTTTTTATTATTTATTAAGTGAAGTTATTCTTGTGCAATTGATTAGAGTTTCAAAACTTAATTTGACTTATTATTTTTCATAGATTTATTTAATACATGACTCTCGATGAAAATAATGGATTAACTTATATATTAGGTTAATATTTATTATTTCTATTATGTGGAAACATGAAGACCGCAAACCTTAAGTTTAAGTGTTATGATAAAATATCGACTTTATTACTAGAATTAAAATAAGGAAATTTGGAGAAATACCCCTTTTTTCACAATTTTTTGGAAAAATGCCACTCAACCTAAAATCCTTTAAATTATACCCCTTTACCTGTGAAATGTCCAAGATACCTTTGCTATTCTTCCTTCTAAAACGAAACCAGTTGACCATTCTTTCATTTCTCAAGGCCATTCACGACCGATTCTCCCATTTCCTCTCAAATTTTAGCATTTTCCCGAAGTGGATGACATTGTTCTCGTGTCGGGCGTTTATTACGCAGGAGTTCGGTTGAGGTTTAATCGACGGGAAAGCATCGACTTTTTTGTGGATTGTTTTTGTGATTTCTTTGAGTCATTTTGCGGTGATTTCTTTCGACGAAGTGCGAGTTCTAATTTTCAGCTTGATTAGGTCGAAAATATGGAAAGAGGTTAGTAATATTTTTTGACTAATGTGCGGTTAATTTGGTTATTTTTCATTTGTAAACAAGCGTAAATACGCAATGTAGTGGATGGGTAATATGTAATTATTTGCATTTCAGCAAATGTAATCGTTTGGAAGCTGAAAATGTGATGAAATTGTAAAATTAAGTCGATTTTGGTAAAATTTGTTCTGTACAACAGTTGGTTGGTCTGTTGTCTGCTATATAGTCGATTTGTTGGTCGGTGTTGTGTGCGGTCGGTTGTGTGGTCGTATCTGGTCGATTGTGTGGTCGTTGACTTTGTAAGTTTCTGATTTCAGTTTGTTACTGTATTATTTCAGGTTTTGGTTCATGCTCAATACTAATTCTTTGGGATGATGCATGAGAGTTCGATTCAAGTAATCGTCATTGGTGTTTTGCCGGGAAGCAAACAACGCATGTGATTGTCCCCTGCGGATGTCATATTTTCATAATTATTAGAAAATGTATATCTAGCCATCTTGTCTTGTAATTTTAATATTAAAGTTCACATTATTTTTGTGTTGCTTGAGTTAGTTGTTTGTACTAATAATTTATATTTTATGATTAATTTGTTCCCGACCTTTTTTTTTTTCTTTTTTACATTCAATATTCACTATTCAAAGCAAATATTTAATCTTTGGAGAAAGAAATTCATTATGAAAATAAAACTAAAATAATTATGTTACATCTTTGGAGAAAGAATGTAAAATTGTACGAGATAATGAAATATGCAAAATATCTAATATTCAAATACAACTAAGATTATAAGAGCAACAAAACCGAGTCAATCGTATTATTCTATAAGTTATAATCACATAAGTACTAATTCATACAACCGTTTGACTAAGAAAGTTCGAATCAAGATATTAATAAATAACAATGTCTTCACGATGATGGTCAGTCCAGAATCTTGTCGGAAGAGCGGGTGCAATACAAGTTGTCCTTGGAACTTGATGATATCTGTCTCAAGAACTTCCGAAGCAAGATCTCTTGAAATATTCAAAATTTCCCCTTCAACAGATCACTAAAATAACTCCTAGTGCATTGAAATGAGACTTGCAAGAGAGCTTGCCTTTAAAATGATTATTTTCGTATGGAACGAGAGTCATATTGTCCCCGCTTCAAACAAAAACAACAAAGTGTAAGGTCGAAATAAAAATCCAAATAGGGTCAAAAGGTAGTTGGTACTACAAGTACATCACATAAGTATATGGTCGGCCACATGGTGGTTCACAATCCCGAGAATACGGTCGAAATGCATTAAGTACATACATACCGTCGGAAAATAAAAGAACATATCTAACGAATTCAAAAACACAAACAACATCAAAAACCAACAAAATCCAACTTAAAAACATCACAAATAAACTTCAAAATTATACTATCATGCTTTTAGAGAATATCGAATGACCCAAAACAAACTTACAAATACTTAACATTACTTTTGGGCAAAAATGCGAGATATTTTTGACCAAAACCCATCAACCCTAAACCCATGAAAGTCCAAAAAACTCGAGCAAAGATGAAATTCAACGCATGCACAAACAAAATATGAAAATTTTGAAAGTATAATACAAGAAAAACTCTCTAATTGAAGAACAACCATAGAAAACCTCGAATTTTGAAGAGAAAAACTTACAAAAAAATCATACATAAATGCAAGAAAAATCATAGAAAACCTCGAATTGAAGAACAATAGCGCCAAAATCGAACTTACCGGAAAATACGGGGACAACGCCGGACCACTACATTTGCCGCCGTTGGGTCGCCGAGCAACGCCGGAGAAAATCGAGACGGGACGGACAAAGAGACCCAAGGGAGATAACTGTTTTCCTTTTTTTCCTATTTAAACGTGAGAAATGGGAGAGAAACCTGATTTGGGTCTTTTTATTCTAAAGGGGTATCTTGGACATTTCACAGGGGTGAGGGGGTATAATTTAAAGGATTTAGGTTAGGGGCATTTTTCCAAAAAATTGTGAAAAAGGGGTATTTTTCCAAAAAGGGGCATTTCACAAGTTTTTTTAACATATATATTATATTGTAATTTTTAATTTTTAATTTCTTTAATCAAAGAAGTGAGAGAGAATAAAGAATTAAGCACAAGAAGTATAAGAATTTGATTAACCTTTATGTTTTTTTGAATTGAATAACATAACAAATAAAATGATGACATTATCTTTGGATTTTTGGTATAAAAATTAATTAATTAACTTATATTATCCTTGTAAAAATAAAATAAAACATTGATGAATATAGAACTTATATTGTTGTTAAACTAATTTTAAATTTTTGTTGGATTGAGTTTTTGAAAACAATTATTCAACAATTCATATCGATCTATAATTAAAGTAAAGAAAAATATATAAAATACTTTGTAATATTTAAATTTAATTAATATTTATTTATTTATAGATCACTTTTTAATATTTAAATATTAATTAATAAAATTGTTAAATAATATAATTATTTAAGTAAAGTCATGTGGATCACGTGCGATGCACGTGTTTCTTACTAGTTATTCAAAATGATTGAGTAACTCACCAAAAGAATAGAGAGTGTATGACCTGTCATTTTTGG
This sequence comes from Rehmannia glutinosa, assembly GCA_016081115.2. NCBI lineage: Eukaryota > Viridiplantae > Streptophyta > Magnoliopsida > Lamiales > Orobanchaceae > Rehmannia > Rehmannia glutinosa. The sequence goes on from JABTTQ020003086.1 coordinate 8,218, forward strand.
TCAAAATGATTAATAGAATATGCTTTTAAAAACATGACCACTTTTCATCTTTCAAAACGTAAATGGCCAAAAAAACCTATTTACGCTTTTACGAAATGTAAAGCTTATTGCATGCTCTTCAATGTTAGTGCTAAAATGTAAAGTTTATGCCATACTCTTCAATTTACTTTTTGCAATTTATTTTATGCATATTTATCACTTGCTAATATATTTACTCATCCAACTGATAATAACTTAGTCTAAAACAAGTGTTGAAAACCAATCTTAAAAAGGGTGTTAAGACTTCCGCTAATTAAAACCAAGAAAATTGATTTTTTTAAAAACTAACTTCACTCAAATGAGTTACTCTATCAGTTCTGAGTCGGTTGGGTGGTTAACTCTTCTGTTGAGGTTTGACCCAGCTGTCTCCCAAGAGACTTAGGCCACGATTGTATGTCAATGAGAATCCATTTTCACTCCGCTGGAGAATTTTTTTTGACCAAACATGCGATTGTTTATGAAAATTTTCAGAAAATATACTATTAACTCACTTTCACTTTTTCTCATCTTTTCTCTTATCAATCACATCTACACATTTTTTCACAAAAAACTAATCATTATTGCGTGCATTCTCCCACAAATTTCACTATTCACATACTCACACATTTCTAACTACCAATCACATTCAATCATTATTTTACTATTTTTAAATCAAATCAACTCCCATCGTTACTTTTTCATCTCACATCCAATCACACTCTCAAAATTCAACTTTTTTTTTTTTTTTTTTCCAAATTTTTTTCACCACTATTCTCTAGCAAAATGAAAAATTTTCAAAATGAAAGCATATCCAATCGCGCCTTAATGTTTTCCCGTGAAAACTCGATTTGATTTAGAATCGAAAAATTTGTTAAGTCATTCACCTCTCCCCCCTCTAGACTTAATCGACACCCTTTGGGACCTACAAAAACTGGTGCATAATGTTCACCAAAAGCGTCGATTTTTCGCAAAACAACTGCCCCTTAATGTTAATTTCGGCATCAGTTCGTAATAAGAACTGATGCCTATTGTTATTTTTTTAAAAAAATTACAATTTTTGTTTAAATTTCCTACCTCCCTAAGCAGAAACTATTACGCATGAAAATTCTTTAAATCTGTCGAAAATTAAAATCTCCATCATTTCGAAAATTTAGAATCTGCCTACTGATGGACAAATAGTTGCCATTGGGCTATTGATGTCCTCATTCAAAATTGCATTTGAATCATTGTCATGAGAAGATCCATATTTGAATTCACAAAAAATTGAGCCAATTACTTCATTTTTATTGCCATTGGGGCTTTCAAAGTTGAGCTTGAAATCAGCTTCATCAAATTTAGCAAGAGAATTAATGGAGATTTCATCAAGTTTGGTTTTTCTTCAGTATCTGCAGAAACCAAAGACTCTTCCTTGACGGAGATTTTGTTGTCAGTTTTATCATCTTCATTCATTTTCGATTTCAGCTCTCGAACTACAACGCAACACAAATAAATTGAAAATCATTAAGGAAGTGTACGCAAACACTTAAAAATAAAATAAAATAAAATTCCAAATTAAGACTGATGAACAAGAAATGCTTACGAGCAAAAATGGAGTGAGGGCTAAAACACATTCGCAAAAAACAATCAAGCATAATGTTCAGCCAACCACTCTTTTATAAAAAAGACGTGTTCGAAGAAAGGACAACAACAATTTATGTACAAAAAATTATTGAATTGACATCGTACTGGTTACAGTTAAATGGTGGCAGTATGAAAACCAAATATTCAACTAAATTGTATACAATATACAGTTTGGCACCTGATAGCATAAAAAATAAACGGCACAACCATATAGAACTTTGTGTGCTTTAACCTTAATAACTAAATATTTGTATTATAGCTCATAAGAAAAAGATATAACAATAACATACCATCACAACAATAAATCTCTCTGTGGTAGGTTCTGATCCGATGTGAGCACCTATGATATAGAATAAGTTAAAAAAAATATCAATATATGTTAGATAAAAAAAATATCAATATATGTTAGATAAAAAAAATGAAGGTAGAATATGGATGTTTGAAAATAATTGTTAAGTACATGGATAAGTTGTTCTGAGCAAATGTTTGATAAATGCAGTTTTCCTGGTGGAGTACACTGACCTAGTAACATAACCATAGGTTTAGCATCAAAATCACTATTGGGCTTTCGATATACGATGCATTAAAGATACATTAAATGATCATCTGAAATATTATCAAATGGGAAAAGATGAAATACCCACACAAAATCGTTGAAACGGTAGGTTAGTTCCAGGGGCTTCAGCTTCTGAACATACGTCTTCAAGCCATCAACAATCGATGTGACCGAGCTCAAAGATACCTATTACAATGCATAAAAAGGAAGAATCACTTTTCAAGGCTAATACAGTAAATAAAAGATGAAGCATCAATCAAGGAACCAAAAGAAAATAATAAAGAATAAACATTTATAAATACATCACCAACATTTTGAGATCTAAAACTTGGAATTAATTATATTAAACAAAATAATTGGCAAGTCATTAGTAGATGGCCCCAAAAAGAAATGTCAAAGCTGAGAGTATCTTACTTTCAACTAGACTGGGTTGAGTGAAGCCTATCTTTTTAGTTTTTACTAGTTAATGAGGATCGGATAATGTACGTTGTCTGGGCTGATTCCTCAGGCACAGGACATCGAGGTTTCTCTGGCTGAATAAAATATTTTGAGCAGGTAACAATGAGTTCTCTTCCTTTCTCTTACAGATGAGCTGGTTGACTGCACCGGTGTACAATCACATATAAACATCATTCAGGAGTTCAAGATGATGGTATCCAAAAAACTGGCCTTCATTCTCACAAGAACATTTGTTACTGCTATCTTTTGGATTTTAACCACTCAACTAGAGCAATACAAAGAGAGCATATGCTTACCTGACTAAGGGCAACTTGAGAATCTCTCCTTGCCAGATGGTGTGTCATAGAGTATCCCAGGTACAAACTAATGATACAAGAATTTTCAGCAAGTGATTTAACTTGACCTAGTTCAGTTCTTTCTCTATTATCTATCACATTACTCTTTTCAGCATTATTCTTGGTCTGAAGGAAAATAAAAGTTCGCGTATCAACCATCTCATCTATAATTCCTAATCTAGGAAAATTCCATACATTCTATAAATATGATCGAGAAGAACAATCTCTCTTCTGAGACTGCCATTTCAGTCTGCAGTTATTGGTTTCTCCATTCTGAAAGCAATAAGCATTCAGTTTGAAAGTGCAATAATACAACATGACAACAAAATGGTTCATAGTTGGAAGAGTGACAGATATCCAATATAGCAAATAAATTCAGGTAAACAACCAAAAAAGAAAGGAAATGAAAGCAACAAAATGCGTACCCTATTTAACTCTGATTATAGATGGTTTGGACGAAATTATTAGCAGAAATCTGAAAAATGCGTAGAAACAGCAGATCAGATTTACCTAATGTGAAACATTATGCGTTATGTTTATGAAAGATAATATGATTGTCAAGCAGCAAACATATTCCTCTAATTCATGGATTGAAATAGCACAGATAGAAAATACAACCAGGTATTATTCTCATCGAGTCAAGTCGCACAATTATTTTGCGGTTGTCACTGTTAATACACTTGCAAAGACGAGTAGTATGTGAAACAGAGCAAATTATACTTACCATGTAATATTATTTGAAGAATGAACCATTATTTTGGACGAACCTGACCACTGAAAAAGCCAAGTCTTCAATTACAAGTGTTATGGGATTATATTATATTTGAATTATTATTGTTTTTATTATTTTTACAGGACCAAAAGAGTATTTTCCCACAAATTAATACATGGATTTGAAGTTCATACTTCAGAGGAAACCAAATAATATCAAGCATTATGTCATAGTACATATGTAAAGATAGAAATTTAATGCTAACTTGAAGTGGATATAGTTACTGTAGTTTTATAGAGGAGTAAATGTAACCATTTAAGTACTATGACACTATCAATTTATAATGGAATTTAAAACTTTCATTGCCACACAAGTCACAGACACACTCATTGATATTGGAAATTCAGCCTAGTGTTCTTGGTAATTACCTTAACTATATTAACACATGATAAAACTGAGTTATATGATCAGGTAAACACACATGACACAATTAAAGTCAGTTAACTATATTACAAATGTTATGAAAAATTCATTAAAATGTTGTACCTCAGAGCCAGGTTCTGTACTTCTTCCAGATTGAGATGCGATTAACTGAAGAAATTGGAGGATTTTCGTTGAACCAAGTTCTGTATAGTTGTGACAACAATAAATAGCTAATTCCATGCTCTTTAATTCGACATACCCAAATATGACCTACAAATAGGACTTTGGCAGATGAATTACTGAAAAACTCCAGCGGGGGCGAATGGATTCTTCGGCGGCTGCCGTCGAGGCTAGCTGGCGGTGACGGCGGCAGCGGGGTGCGAGGTGCTGCCTGAATGCCCCGAGGTTAGGCAGCAGGGTGCGGGATGCCGGGTGCTGCATGAATACCCTAAGGTTAGACAACGGGTGCGTGAATGCTCTAATGAACCATAATGAGGTTGTTGAATGTGTTAATTGAAAAATGAAAAAAACTTATTGGTGTCGGTTAATGCTTACAAATGATGCGTAAAATTGGAGAAAAATTTACTTTTGGTCCCATTAGATTTACCTCGATGATTTTAGTCGTACGCTTTGAAAATAATCCCATAAGATTTTTCTTGTCTCACTAATGGTCCCACCGTTAAAAAATTAACGGTCAAACCTATCAAATTGAAAGTCAAACATGCGATTTGGGACTAAAAGTGAGAAAAATGGGACTAAAATCATCAAGTGCTCAGTCTAATGAGACCAAAAATAAATTTTTCTCTAAAAACTAAATATAACTAATATCTATTTTAAAAAATATATTATCAATAAAGTTACTATTTTTTATTTATTATAATTAAAAAATTGACAAGTAAATTAAATGATAAAATTTATAATTCAACTTACATAAAATAAATTTTTTGGGAAATAATTTTTAAAAATAGATGTTAATTAATTTTGATTTTTTGTGAATGTGTAATACAAAAAAAAAAAGATTCAATACATGTATCATTTATTTTAATTAGAAAATTAACAAAGTAATTTAAATGGTAAAATTTATAACTCAAGTTATAAAATTTAAATTTTCTGAAAAATAATTTTTAAAATAAGATGTTAAATAAATTTTTTTGTGAATGTGTAATACGAAAAAAAATCCAATACATGCATATATAACCCAGTGCATGTACGTGTATATATATAAAGTTTGAATTTTTTTTTTGGTCCCTATGTTCTTGTCCCAGGATATTGATCTCATATAACCCAGTGTATGTATGTGTATATATGTAAAGTTTGATTTTTTATTTTTTTTGAGGAAATGTAAAGTTTGATTTCAAAATATAAAAAATAAAAATATAATATTTAAAAATGAAAAATAAAAAAATGTGAGCTAGGTTAACATTACTAAAATATTTTTAATAGTATTTATAATTTAACTATACTAAAATATTTTAATAGTATTTTTCTAAATTTTTTAAAAATAATTCTTATATTTAAAAATTATGAAATTATTTAATATCGTAAACTTTTTTTTTATTGAAAGTTGAACTAAATATATTTTTCAAAATCAATAATTTATTTAAACTTAAAAAAATATAGGAAAATTATTTGTTTTTCTAAATATTTTAAGTAAAAGAATTTTTTTAGGAAATAAATAAAACGCACTAGAAAAAGATATTTTTAGAAAAATATTTGAAGGACAGAGATTTTGTTTTAGTTTTCAAGTGGGACATTCACAATATTAATTTAATAAATAACGCAAAATATAAAATTTAAAATAATTTTTATCATCAATAATATTAAATTTAACCAAAAAAAAAAAGAATAATGAGACCATTTTTGGTGAAAATTTTAACTTTGGTGTCCTATGGGACAATTTTTGTCGTTAAAAATTTAACTTTTGATGTCCTATGGGACCATTTTTGTCATCATAACGGTTTTCGTTAATTATTTAACGGAGCAACACCAAGTTTCAGTTTTCTAGTCTTATGGGACTATTTTTGGTGAAAAATGTCGATTTGGGACTAAAAGTGAGTCTAATGGGACTAAAATCATCGGGGTAAGTGTAATGGGATCAAAAGTGAATTTTTCTCCAAAAATTGGGTTAAAGGCATCTTTTTATTAAACATTGATGCCTAATATATTTAATTTAATTTAAAAAAAAAGATTTTATAGACATCGGTTTTTAATCAACAAGATGCCAAGACTTTATTTTAATTTCAAAATTGCCACCCCTCTTGAGGCATCGGTTTCCATGAAAAACCGATCCATATTTGATGATATTATGGTCTTTTGTTGTACTAGTTAACAACTTTTTTGGGAGCACTTTTCAAATGAAAATTTGGGTCTAAAAGTTCATTTTTCATAATAATAATAGTTGTTTGTGATTGAATAATAACCTTTTGGATAAGTCACTTCTTCAAAAAGTCCAATCTAGATAAGCCACAATTGGAGAGTATGAAAACCTAAAAGAATTGTTGCTAAGTACAACTTCATGTCTGCTTTTTTTAGTGCAAAATTATTTTTGTTTTGTTTTTTTATAATTTCGCAACGATCGATCACTGACGAACATATATTATTTAATTGACATTACATCATTCAAAGTTATTTTCGGTATGATTAAAAAAAAAAGTTATTGTCACGTAATGGTGTGTCGTGTTACCCAATGACGAAACCAAAATATTCCGGTAGAGGGGTGACCCAACTAATATTAATAAATATATTAAAAACATGTGTCATAACATTTTAATTCAATTACATCTTAATTCAATTACATCTTAATATTAAAAACATAAAATTACATAATAGAAGTACATCAATATATCATAACATTTTGAAATCGTGACGTTGCATAATAGCTTCATTGCTAATATTTCTAAAAGAAAATATTGGGAGAAAATATACAAAATTTTGGCGGAGTTTAAATAAAATTTACAAAATTTATGGTGGAGCAAAAGATAATATACAAAATTTTCAAAAAGGAAATTTTTTACTAAGACTCAAAGATTTTTCTTCAAGATTAACAAATGAGAAGGAGAAAAGAAGAATGAACTGATTGAAGATTTGTACCATTTTTCATATTTTATATAATTTTTAGGGTTATAAATTAAAAATACCAAAATACCCTTTTTTTCAAAATTTGAGGGGCACATTGACCTCTTGGCCCCCTCTAGCTTCGTCACTACTGGCCTTATGAAATTATGGATTAAAGAACACATTATAATATTCGAAAATTAGAATTTAAATTTCCTTTGTACTTTGTAGTTATTGTGTATCTCATAACTTAACTGAATGATTGTAACAAGAATAGGAAAAGAATGATATATAAATAACGTGTACACAACCTACCCTATATACTAAAGAAAAAACAAAATTGACACATGTATCACCTCATTAATCTTGGACATTTGTCAATTTCTCATCTTCTCAATTCCACATGGCGGTTTCACATTTATCCATGTGGCAATAGTACTATTCACAAAATTAAAAGATAACAAATTTAATCAAGATTCTAAAAGATAAAATATAATCCCAAAAATAGAGTATTTGCTCACAATTAGTTTAGAAAAGTTGATCAAATCTATCCGAAGATTTTTTTATTGAGAAATACTCTATTAGTTCAATACATATATATTTTTTTAGTTTAAAAGATAACAAATTTAAGAGATAACAAATTATCAAAAATCAAGGATTCTATCGATACTATCTTTTAAATTTGTGTCACTAAAATTTTATCTTTAGATTTTAATCACGTGTAAACACGGGTGTTATTCTAGTGAGTTTCTAAACAAAATATCAGTTCAAATTTCCAATATAATTATCTCCACATGCTTATCGTCATATTTGAAGTCAATGGATAATTAAGAATCATCCTTAAAAAGTAATATTTATTTGGGTAAGTTTCTATCGACATCTAATCCATTAGGCGGATTGATCCAAATACCCGATCCGCGGTCAATCCGCTCATTGACCCCCATAACCAATAACACAACAACAACCACATCCGCGGCTAATACGTTTTAGGAGGGCTGCGATTGTTGGGATTATAGGTCCGAGCGATCACCCTTAGGATTTGTTGTATGCTTCTTTGCTACATCGGCCGTGGAGGCCCAACTTGCCGATGATCCATATGGATTCTTGCGAAGCCCCTCATGTCCGTCAATCGCTTCGTGTGGGCTCTGCGTTGCCGTTAATGAACTGTTGGGGTGCCCTACATGAATCAACTTTGGGTTGCACAATTAAAATAGAGCTTGAAGGATTAGATATGTACTACCCATACCAACAAGGTGCATCTTCTTTTCTGGTATCCATTACATAGAAACTTTGTGGTTAAGCAAACTTGGCTTGGAGTAAACATGAGATGGGTGACCCCCCTGGGAAACAATTTTCAGGGAGCGCGTGAGTGAGGACAAAGGGCGCTAGAAAAAGATTTGTATTGGTTTGTGGGGACAGTCATCGAATCCGGTAAGACTTTCTTTCGGTCAACATCGATACATTTTGAGTGGACTACTAATACTTTTAAGGAGAAATATTAAAATATCTTTAATCAAAAAACCTAATACTTTTCAATAAGACTATTAATGTTTTTTGGGGGAATACTAATACTTTTGGTGGAAAAAATCAATACATTTCATAAGGTTTTTTTTTTAAAAAAAAAAGTTGTTCAAGAGGATTACTAATACTTTTTAGAGGGATTTTTAATACTTTCTACGGGGAAAAACTAATACTTTTTGAAGGTTGTCTAATGTTACGTCACATCGACTAATATTTTTAAGGGATAACTAATACATTTAAGGTGGAATACTAATACTTTTGAAGGAAACAATCAATATATGTGACGAGGCCTACTAAAAATATTGTTTAAGGGGATTATTAATATTTTTGGATGTCTACTAATACTTTTTAGGAGAAAAACTAATACATTTGAAAGCCCCAAATATTACAAAAAGTGCCACCGCTCTAGAGATCTATGACACCCACTGAGAATATTACAAAAATATCATTGGTACATGAAATTACAAAAAAATGGGGTCGAATTTGGTCCGCTAATGAAAAAGAGCCGTTAAAAGGTCCGACCAAAGTGTTTGTCTAATTTTTGTCTTTTTGGCAATATCGATATCGGAGATACACATATAATGGATATAGCTATATTCAAAGTTATTTTTAGGTCGACGTTACCAATCACTAGGATGTAAACGAATCATATCGGCGAACATAAAGATATTCAAAATAATAACATTTTCTTGTTGAGTTATTCGGAAATTATAAATTCGAATAAGAGATTTTCTTAATTGGAAGAGGGGCGTTTGATTATTCTCAATTTATTTATTAGAATAGTCTAATAAAATATGCATTACTCTATAATTCTCTAAAAAATTTCTTCTCTAAAGTATCTAAATATTTTCTCAAGATATTTTTAAAGAATTTTTAGAGATTGGACTTCTTAGTCTAATATTTAACAAAATCTTTTTTAGTTATCTAGTCAAAAATATTCTTCAAGTCCGATATTATTTGGATCAAATCAAATTTATTTGAAACATGTTTATTATAATTAATAATTTATATAAATAAACATATACTTATATATAAATATTATAAACGAGTTATGTGTACAAATATATATATATATAATATTATTCGAATAGTCTTTAAAATACTCAATCGAATAGGTTATAATAATATTCATATTAATATTAACATAATATACAAATCTGATCCATAAGTATTGATCTTATTTAAACTCGTATTCTAATTTTTTTAATTTGAATATTAATATACGAACTCGAATACCAAATCGAATCAAAAAATTCTATTCTTTTACATCCCTACATATCAGAGAAAAATTCACTTTTGGTCCCATAAGACTGAGCACCTGATAATTTTAGACTCATGGCTTGAAAATAGTCCCATAAGATTGTTCTTGTTACACAACTGGTCCCACCGTTAGTAAATTGATAGTCAAACCTGTCAAATTGACAGTCAAACATGCGAATTTAGTCTCATGGATTGAAAATAGTCCCATAAGATTATTCTTTTTAGAGAACAAAATATAACTAATATCTATTTTAAAAAATCATTAAAGTTACTATTTTTTATTTATTTTAATTAAAAAATTAACAAGTAAATTAAATGATAAAATTTATAATTCAAGTTATAAAAAATGAATTTTCTGGAAAATAATTTCTAAAACTAGATGTTAATTTGTTTTTTTTTTTTTGTGAATGTGTAATACAAAAAACAAATCAAATACATGCATCATTTATTTTAATTAAAAATTAGATAAAATTTATAACTCAAGTTGTAATAAGTAAATTTTTAGAAAATAATTTTTAAAAGTAGATTTTAATTAATTTTTTTGTGTGAATGTCTAATACAACAAAAAAATCAAATACATGCAACATTTATTTTAATTAAAAAATTAACAAAGTAACCTAAATGATAAAATTTATAATTCAAGTTATAAAAAATAATTTTTCTGGAAAATAATTTTTAAAAGTAGATGTTAATTAATTTTTTATGTGAATGTGTAATAAAAAAGGATCAAATACATGCAACATTTATTTTAATTGAAAAATAACAAAGTAAGCTAAATGATAATATATATAATTCAAGTTATAAAAATAATTTTCCTAAAAATAAATTTTAAAGTAGATGTTAATTAATTCTTTTTTTGTGTAAATGTGTCATATGAAAAAAAGATCAAATATATGCATATATATATATATATATATATATTATTTTGGGGTGGTAAAGTGCAAAATTATGCAAAGTTTAGGTGACAAAGTGCAATAACTTTAGCATGTGACATGCATGTGATGAAATCTCGGCGGAATATTTAGTAGGATCTGTGGGCAAAGTGTAAATCTGCGTAGCTTAGATGGTAAAGTGTCGGGAAAAAATAGTAGGCAAAGTGTAAAAACGCTCATAGTTGAGTGTGACATATATTAAAATATTTTTAATAATGTTATTCTAAAATTTTTAAAGATAATTCCTATATTTATAAATTATATATTAGTTAACACAAAAACTTATATGAGACCGTATCACAGATCTAGTTTCATGAGACGGAGCCCCATACCCTGACCCGTAACCCGCGACCCACGACCCATGGATTTGAATTACCCCACCAAATCCGCCCCTGTTTCTATTTCATTATGTCTTCTCTTTCTCACTCCATCTCTCTCTCTCTCTCTCTCTCTCTCTCTCTCTCTCTCTCTCTCTCTCTCTTCGTATTCTCAGACCAAATTTTGCGCACATGAAATCGAAACCGATCCCCACCACTCCTCAACCTCGCCCACGTCTCAAAAAACCGAAAGCTGCCAGTTCAAGTGGCTATTTCTGCGATTTTTGTGCTTGTGTTTTCATATCGAGCATTGTCATTCAACATTTAAAAGCAAAACCAGGTTTTCCTTTCAATTTTTGTGCGTGTGTTCGATTCATTTGGTATACTATAACTATTTTCGAAAGTTGTTTCATGGATTTTTTTTTGGTTTCAAACCGTGTTAATTTCTCTATTTTAGAATTTAATTTTCATTTCGTATTTTGTTAGGGTTTTTTTGCATGTTTTTTTCAATTGAAGTGTAGACTATGGGGGTTAATTCGAGCATGTGTCTTAGATGTATTTTAGGTTTATGTAGTTCGTAATCGAAATACCAGTGTGTTTATGAAGTTCTATGTATATTTATATATCAGTTTTGACCTTACAAGTATTACTTTTTGTCGTAAATGTATTAGTTGTTATACTCAAAGTATTACATATGTTTTACATGTATTTTTGGGTTATGTATCTAGTATGTAAGTTTTGAGTATCACTTTTGCCCTTACAAGTATTACTTTTGGTGTTAAAAGTATCGATTATTGTAAAGAAAGTATTACATGTGTTTTTATTATGCTCTTTATATAATTGTGCAATACTATGAAAAATATCATTTTTATATAACAAGTATAACTTTTTATATAAAAGTATCACCTTGTATACAAAAAGTATCATGAGTTTTTTGTAATGATATAGTATTCCATATGTTTTGTAATGAAGTGTATACTATGGGTTTAATTTGAGCATGTGTTTTAGTTGTATTTATAATTTTTAGTATTTCGCATATGAAGTACCATTGTGTTTATGTTCCCTTACAAGTATTACTTTTGCCTTTACAAGTATTAATTTTGGTCTTGAAAGTATCAGTTGTTGTAAACAAAGTATTACATGTGGTTTTTATTATGCTGCTTACATGATTTTGTAATACTATGAAAAGTATCACTTTTTATATAACAAGTATCACTTTTTATATAACAAGATAACTTTTCATATAAAAAGTATCACAATGTATGTAAAATGTATAATGTGTTTTGTAATGATATATTGCTCCATATGTTTTTTGTAGGGAATTACAATGGCTGATGAATTAGCAATAGTTCCTGTCACGGATAAGGGAGTTAAAAAATAGAAAGTAGAAAGGAAAAAAGGGTATTACAAAGCTAAAGCCCGGAAGTTTGTTGATAGAAAAAGAGCAGGGAAAAGGAAAGTTGATAAGGATGTAACACCAAAGAAAGAAGAAATTGATGAGGAGGATCAAAAAGTTGTAAAGAAGATGAGGATTTCAGGGAAAGTAAAGAAAGACATGACTGAAGAAAGGTAATATATAGTGTTTTTAGTAATAATTTTTTTTGTCATGTTTTCTGTTAACAGTGTTTTTTGTTTGTTTTGCAGCGAAAACAAAAAAATTGTGGTGGACGAGGAGGAAAGTGGCAAGAAGAAGAAGAAAGCTAGGTATAAATATATTTTTTGCTATTAATAAAATTTTCTATGTGAACAATGATTTGGTTTGTTAATTATTAGATGTTTTCTGAGAAATATGACTTATTTAATTCTAGGGATTTCATTTCGCAGTGTAAACCTCAGGAGTTGTTTGAGGTTATAAGTAGTTTAACTGATAGCCAAAAGAAAGATGTAGTAAATATAGGCTTTGGGGGTTTGCTGAAATTTTCAATCGAGTCATCATTTCCCATGGATATGGTTAGAAGACTGGTAAAAAGTTTTAAGGATACCAGTCGAATATTGAAATTTGACAATTTTGCTTTTGCTGTAACTGCTGACGATGTCCAGCACGTCTTTTTAGTACCTAGGGGTAATGGACAGGCTGTTGAAGAGCTTAAGCGGGGTGAGTCAGTTGTTTTTATGGACGCGTTGAAGGAGAATTATGACATTGATGCTGACAGTTTAGTGCCTAGTTTGAAGAGTGTTTTTAGTACGTTATTGGATGGCGGTGATGATTTTAAGAGAGTTTTTGTTATTTACTGTTTGTCTGTATTTTTAACACCTAGGAGCAATAGGAAGGTGGATTTGAACTGTATAAAATGTTTGGCTTGCGTGAATAGGATAAGAGAGTGCGACTGGTGTTTGTACATTTTAAAAAAGTTGTGTGTGGGGGTGAATAAGTATAATGAGAATTCGAGCGCAAGATATGTCAGTGGTTGCGTTATTGTGTTGATGATTCTATATTTTCATATAATGAAGTGGCAAGGCAATGTTGAACCAAGCAGTCTACCTCTGATTTCTCAATGGGATGCCAAGAAGTTGAAAAGAAGAATGAAGGAAGAAATTTCGGTGGGTGGGTTGGGTCAGGGTGAGTGGGTCACTGTTCGCCTTATTTTTAGCTTGACCGCAAGTGAATAGCGTAGTTAATAGATAGGGTTAGCAAGGTCGATCCCAAATAGACTAATAAATTCATGCACTAAGTATTGAGATTGTAATATAATTATTTTTTTTCAGACGATCGAAAGTTGATGGTTGTTTTGTAAAAGTAAGCCAAGATTTTATCATAAAAAGACAACGTAAAGAGTTTGATTGAAAGATCAAGTGGATGAATGGATTCCAGGGTTATGGTTTCAGTTAATATCCCTCTTGTTATCCGATTAATCAAAACCAAAGTTATTATTAGTCTTCCCTAAAAGACGATCACAAAAGTATTTTACCCTCTCTCTCGAGACACAATAAAAATGTTGATTGAATTATCTATGCTAGCATCTCTACTCAACATAAGATAAACGACTCCCAAAAAGTTAAATCATCTCTCGAATTATGAATCAATACATCAAACAAGTTAAATCAATGGCCATTTGATAAAACAAGAATAAAACAGAGTACTTGAATATGGTTCGAAATAATAACTTCAATTCAATTAAACATCAAACAAGAGTATCAATTAACCTAAAACCAAACCCGGAATCACAAGGTGTTTAATAGGACATGGGAAATAAACAATTCATAGACAAATTATTCATGTTCATATCTAACTAGATGAAAGTAAAAGATACAATGGAATAAGCAAACTCAGGGATATTGATGATCTCTCGATCAGTCTTCAATCCTCAAGTACGTGGTTGCGACCTCGATTAATCTCCTAAATCCTCCAGTAGAAGATCGCTCTTTTACGTGCTTTCTAGGGTAAAAATCAGCTGTCCTCGCTTGGGGCCACCTCGTCTCTATTTATACTCCCATTGGGCGAAACCTAAGTAAAAAATCGCATAAGTCGACTTTCCCGCACAGATGCACGGGCCGTGCGCCAACGCACGACCAGCCCGTGCGTCAAGCCGTAGCCACATTCTTTCGACGATCTAACGACGGGCCATGCGCCTAAGCACGACCTGCCGTGCGTCGATGCGGCTTGAATCCTTGATTCCGCGACACGCACGGCCGTGCCTATGAGCGGGCTGCCCGTGCGTGGCGTATATTGCGGCCGCCGTGCGCTCTCTTCTTCGGTTCAGCTCCAAACTTCACGTATTCGCTCGATTCTCGATGGTCCTTTTCGCAATGCTCCGATTTGCCACCAAAGTGCTACAAATATCGTTTAATTCCAACAAAACGAGCAAAGCATAATATCTTTTCCACTTTATAAGAACATGACCCATTTTACTAAGTTAATGCATGCTTAAAACCTATTATATCCACTATTATGCCCAAATTACATGCAAAACTCACACTAATCAGTCACTGACACGTACCCTGTTAGCTCAAGACGAACAATACACGCTGAGAAAAAGAGTGGTTAGAAAGAACCCGACAAAGAGATCGATGAATCAAATGAGGATAATAAAGAAGAGATTGAGAAAGAGCGATGAAGGAGGAACCGAGAAAGAGAAGCGTGATGACGGTGTGGAGAATCCGTCGATTTTATAAATCGAAGCTACAGGAGAGGCGATGAGCTTTCGGATGACGAGATGCACAGGATGGCTAGAGATGTAAGTTTGTATATGCTTTAATGATTTTGTCAATTATGGAGTATCACTTTTAACTGTAATAGTATCATTTTTATGACTAAGAGTATCAGTTTTATTAATATAGGTATACTATATATATGAGTAAATTGGTGATATTTCTCAAGTATAGAGTATCAATTTTACCCACAAAAGTATTACTTTTAGCTCATAAAGTTTCACTTTTAGGGATAAAAGTATTCCATGTATGAGTGTTTTCATCAAGTATTGTAGTATCACTTTCACCCCTAAAAGTATCACTTTTAACCTTAAAAATACAACTTTTCACTTACTATTTTATTTTTTATAATTGTAGAATGTCCATGAAGCATTCTTGCTATTTAGGAGGAACTTCAATGTTCTAACCAGATATCACATGGAGATGTTTAACAATCGAAGAACGAAGGAAGCAAGAAAAAAAAAATTGCAAGTTCTTCTGTCTCCAGACTGAGAGCCGAAGTTCTTTTCGGATGTCAGACTTCATGAGTACATTGACAAAGTTGTGGAGAACTTTGAAAGGACGAAAAACCTGGCAGATGATATGCCAAATTTTGAGATACTGACTCCTGAGGATGCACCTAAGGATGACATCGAAAAGTTTGGTGATGAAATTTACAAAGAATTTTTTTATCAAGATGAAGGAGTTTCTGGAGAGAGTGATGAAAGAGTGTCTCGGGAGGCAGAGGAAAAAGTTGAGCCCTGGCATTGCGGAGGAGCAAGTTTCCATTGTCAATTCATGAAGAAAAACAAAAATGTTCTTGAGCATATGAGCGGGGAAAGAGAAAGACATCGTGGATTATTGCTTTTTCACGCACAAACGAATGATAGAGTAAGTATGTTGAAAGTATTTTGATTTAAGTATCACTTTTGAATTTAGAAGTATAACTCTATGTGCATAAATTATCAATTTTTCCCAACAAAGTATCACTATGAATTTCTGACCAACTTTGTATTTTGTTTTCAAAATATATGTCAAATGCCTTTGCTCATGATGGGGCTCACTTTATTGCCTTTGATGGGATTTAAATGATGAACTCATCGAAGTTGATCCATGTAAGCATTATAGACGTATGGGTTGTATTGCTTAACAAAGATCCCAAATCCTCAAATTGTTTCTATTTCAATGTCCAACACTGTAAGTACTACTTTTATCTATATTAGTACCACATTGAAGCAAAAAAAGCATTTTATTCTTTTAATCAATTTCGTTTTTACAACGGTTGTATCTTCAGAAGTTGTTCAATAAAGTTGGAGATCAGGATAATTCAAAAAATGTCAGAGATTGCTGGAACAACATGATATTGTCTGGAAATTTCAAGGATTTGAGAACTGTGGATTTAGTAAGATTGATTTTTGTTTGCTTTTTTGTATTTACTTTTTAATACGAACCGCTAAGTATCTATTTGTTGGAAATGTAGATTTTTGTACCAGTATGCAATGTGCAACACTACTTCCGCACTGTCATCAATTTTGCGGATCGAAAGGTGCAATATCTTGACAACATGGTGCACCATGAAGATGTTGTTGTTGATTATGTGGATCTTGCAAAATTGGTGGTAAATAACTATATCTCCTTGTATCAATTTTTATTTTTTGAAAATGTAAGTAGTGTTTTAAATTTAATATAATGTTTTTTTTAGCAAAGAGAAATGTCAGTTTTCCTGAAGGAGCAGCAGCGCCCCAAAGCTGAAGAAGTTGAGGGATATATGTTTGAAAATGTCCCTTTTCCATGGCAGAGCCATTTGAAAAACATCAATTGTGGTGTTTTTCTAATGCATCACATGGAAAACTCCGGGGAGTGTGTACACGAGCCAAATTTTGTGTCGGTAAGAATCGTTTTGTTTGTGTTTGAAGTTTTAATGTCATAAAAATCTGTGTATACTAATTTTTCCCTTTGTGATTGTGAGGAAGAAT
Source organism: Rehmannia glutinosa (assembly GCA_016081115.2). Classification (NCBI taxonomy): domain Eukaryota; kingdom Viridiplantae; phylum Streptophyta; class Magnoliopsida; order Lamiales; family Orobanchaceae; genus Rehmannia; species Rehmannia glutinosa. The sequence continues at coordinate 25,529 of JABTTQ020003086.1, forward strand.
GACGTAAGTTGAGGGCGTCGTATTGTTCGAGGATTGTGCTACGTCATTTAAATGAGATGAGGGTTCAAATGGAGAAAGATGTTCTGGTGTTTAGAGCTATGAAGGAGAAAAAAAGAACAAAAGAACGTTTTGAATTGCAATGTAAAATTGATATTTTAAGTGTGTAAAGATACTTTTTGGATGTTATCGATCGATGGTTGATAGGGTAATGGGATTTGTATAGTTAGTTTGTAGTTTCTTGGATGTTTTTGAGGTTTTATGCTTGTTGGGGTACAATTCTGTATGGGGAAAACATGCTTTATATTTTCGTGTTTAGAGTATCACTTTGTATGGAAATGATACTTGCATAGTTTATGTTATATGTATTGAAAAGTATCACTTTTGATTTAATAGTATCAATTTATGTGCATAAAGTATCAATATATGCCAACAAAGTATAACTTGAATGGGAACTCCAAGTCCAAATTTGAATAAAAAATCTCATACCCCCAAAAAATGGTTATATTTTGTCACATTAAAATTGTATCTTTCTTGCTTTACTAAGTGTAATTTCATCGGTCCAACTATCGATATGTTGTCAATACTCCAATGCTTGCATCGCACGATTGATATGTTTGATTACTTTGAGCTCATTACAAATAAACCTCATGTATGATTGATTCAGTCATATTTTTCCTTACACAACAAAAAATATGTTTAAAGTATCACTTTTTATGAATAAAGTGTCAATTTTTACTAACAAAGTCTCATCTTTTACCAAAAAAGTATATGTTTAAATTTTCACTGTTTTATGTGCATAAAGTATCACTTTTTACCAACAAAGTAACACTTTTCTCCAATAAAGTATCAGTTTTTGTGCATAAAGTATTACCTTTCTTACTAACAAAGCATCAAATAAATATGACCAACGTATTAATTTAAAAAACTACAAAACAATAGTATCAGTTTGATACAAAAGTATTCAGTCGATAACTAAAACAATCTAGTATTAGGAGTTTTTGAACCAAACTCCTTTGATAGATGTGTGTCTGACGTTTCACCGCTTCTCTTCTTGTTGTTTTTTTGGAAATGCCCTTTTATCCTTTGTTTCCTCCCCTTTGTAACTGATCTTGCTGGATCCAAAATGCTTGTTGAAGAACTTGAAAGATCATTGTGCATGTTGAATCTGGTATATCTGTCAACGCATCAACAACCATAAAGTCCATGTTGTAGCCATCTTCTAAAATGGTTCTTGCATCCTCATTGTATTGGCAATTGAACAAGATTATAATGTTTGCGTGTCTTTTCATGTCTCAAGGAACACAATCATTAGGCTTATCGAACTTTCAATTCTCGAATTGAACTTTTCCCACAATTCAATTTTTGCAAACTTTGTCCATCTTTTGGCGATGTGTGGTCAACCGAATTTTGGATATAGAATGCATAATATGTAGCACTCTTAAGTTTGTGAGAAAAAGTAAACTACACTCTTCGTACTTTTACAAGAACAATTAATGAGAGTATGTAAACAATTATACACCACACGATAACAACAAGTATCATCATTTGATAAAATGTCAAAAATCACTAAGTTCTCTTCAACCTCAACAGTGGTGCAGTTGGTAGATATACTTTTAATGAACTCAGCCTCAAAATCCTTAAAAATTGTTAGTGTATATACCTCTGCAGCATGCTTCAACAGTCCAGTCAATGGTAGCACAGATTTTGGAATTGATATTGAGCATTGAAATTCATTTTCTTTCTTAGTGTTTCTCCAACGCTTTATTTCCCCTTGGAAAATATCATAATTTTTAGTTAAAGTCGTCGTTTTCTTGGCGTTGAATCCTATTGTGTTGTTCGTACTCTCACTCCTTTGTGAAGATAATATTCCATGAGAAAAAGAAATCTCGCTTAGTGCAAGACACCATTTCTGCTTCAAATCATACATACGTTTAAACCAAGAGTCATCTTGCAACTCATCTTTTGCTGCAATATCATAGATTTCAGAACTTTCAAAGTCATTTTCATCAATGCAACCAATCAAACATTTGTTGAACGTTTCCTTGAAAGAAGCTGTTGTGTTTTTGGTATCAAATCGACTTATAACATTCGGTGAAGATTCCATAAGCATAGTCTATGCCTTGTTTGAGGGAAAATCTACATAACAGTAAGGGAAAAATTAGAATTTAAAAACAAACTCTATTTTCTGAGGAAAAGTATATGTTTTATGAAGTAAAGTATCATTTTTGTTACTATAAGTATCTATTTTCTGCTTTTTGTACATCACACCTTTTCAATAGCATTGCTAATCGCTTGGTCTTGATCAATGAACAATGTTATAGGATATTTCCCACCCATTGACTTCATAAAAACTTGAAAAAGCCATTCAAATGAGTCAGCCTTTTCATCGGATAAGAAAACACAATCGAACATCACATTTTCCAATGATTATTGACCCCAACAAAAAGAGCACAAATCAAGTTATACTTATTCGTGCGATATGTTGTGTCAAATACCATAACATCACCATATATCTTGTAGTCTTCCTTCATCATGGAATCCCTCCAAAATACATTACTTAATCTTCCCATATCATTCAACTTCACTCAAAAAAGAAGTCTTCTTCTTACGTATCTTTTGATATAATATGTCAATCAAAGTTTGTGCATCGCCTTCTATTGCTTCCATTTTCAAACGATTAACAAAATTTAGATGATATTTTAAAGTATGACCAATGAATTCTTCTCCTCCCGCATCATGAACCATATATCTGTAAGAGATCGAGTAGCTTTCATTAAGTAAGATATCATATCTTCAATAGCTTTGCCTTTTTCACTCGTAATGACTCTCTCGAACGATGTAGATGACTCCATTCCTTTCTAGTTAGTGGATGATTGTGGTGCACGTAACATATTGTAGAACTTCATAAAGTTCGTCCCCATTTAATTTTACCCGCAATGAAGCTTTGTATCATATGCGCGTAACATTAGTCTTCTTTTTTTGTGCTAGCGGTTTTCTTAACCGGAAGCAAAACATACAAAATATTTCTCAATGACAACATCCACTTCATCCGAAATGCAAACAAAACACATGTAAGCGATACTTTTTACAGAAACGTAATACTTCTATTGATAAAAGTTGTACTTCTTATGTGCAAAGCAATACTCTTGCTGTAAAATAAAAAAAACTGGTGGAAGAAAAGTTATGATACTTTTATGGTTAAAAGTGATACTTTTATGTGTTTAGCAATACCTGTAGATTTTCTAGTAGTTGATTTCCGTACACTGAATCCAACAACACGAGTATGATAAAAAATACAATTTAAGCATTTCTTTGATTGTGCCTCGTGTTAAATGGAGAAGAGAACCACTCACATCAAATCCACCACTATTGTTTTCTGCATAATTTTTTATAAAATCATTTTTGTACTTAATATTAAAAATAACAAACAATAAGTAACCATTACCTTCATCTTTAGTGAGAAATATGTCACTTGCATCTTTAAAATTAGTAATTTCATCAGTTTCATCACTAGAATCAATAACAGTTGCTCCACCTAAAATGTGACACCTTATGTCAGAAATATGATACTTTTCATACAAAAAGCAATACTTTTTACAGTAAAAGTAATACTTTTAAAACTTAAGTGTCAAATATGCAACACATTACCTTCTTTTGATTTACCGGTTTGTGACAACGATCTTGGTAGGTAAAATAAGAAGTTCATCTACAAAAACCAAAGAGATACATATAAGAGATCAGAAACTATGTTTTGAAATTGATACTTTTCACGAAAACGTAGTACTTTTCACGAGAGAAAGTAATACTTTTATCTTTGGAAAAGTAATACTTTTTCTTGTAAAATTAATACCATTAAACTATATTATGAAATATGCAAAGACATTACCTTTGTTTGATTTATCAACATTTGGTACACCACTAGTATCTAAAACAAAAACTTCATCTACAAAATACAAATCATTTTAAAACGCAACAAGATTGTATTTAATATCCAAAATCGCGAAATAGTATAGTTGTAGGAATAGATTATATTACCTTCATTATCACGAGCATTGCTATTTTCCATTGTTCAAATCTTAGGAGATGGTGTGCCTTCGTGGTTCAAATGAGAGATGGATAATATCTTGCAACTGCGAGTTTCTATCGTCTAGCTTCCGGGGTATTTGGGAGGAGCGTGTTTTTCTGTGTTTTTGGGGGCATGGCTGGGGAGTTGTGAGTGTTATTTAGGCTGGGCAGAGTCAACGGTCTTTAGTTGGGCTGAGAGGGTCAGCGGCGGGTTTTGAGTGTGGACCTGGAGCAGTGGGTCGGGTTGCATAGTATGGAGCTCCGTCTCAGGGATCTAGATCCATGAGACGGTCTCATAAGAGACCAACTGATTAGTTAATATCGTAAACTTTTTTATTTTATTTATAATTTAACTACATATATTTTCTAATACGCAAATGTGATTTTCATAATTATTTTTTTAGTTTTCAAGTGTGACATTCATAATATTAATTTTAAATAAATAACAAAAATATTAAATTTAAAATAATTTTTATCATCAATAATATTAAATTTAACCAATATAAAAATAATGGGATCATTTTTGGTTAAAATGTCGTGTCCTATGGGATCATTTTTGTCATCAATAACTTTCTCGAGAAAATTACAATATTAGTCCCACAAGAATTGGGACATTGCGATTTTAGTCCCATAGTTTGCATTTTTTTCCCAAAGTTTTATTTTTATACAAATATAGTCCCATAAGAAACTAAAATTGCATTTTTGGTACCATGACCGTTAAAAAACTAACGGAGAGCGCTTCAGCCGTTATGTTGTGGACGAACATTGCAGTAATGGTCTCATAAGAGTTTGACAATGAAATTTAGTCCCATTATTTGCAAGAAATAATACCATAATAATCTAAAATTATTTTTATAGTACTACATTGGCATTTGATCTTCGAATGGTAGTAAATGTATAATTGTTTTTCAAAAAAATACATATATATTATTTACTAGGTATATTTTGTACTATATATCTTAAAAAATAAGATAATATACAAACAATCTTAAAGGATAGCGTTGTTAGAAGATGTTGATTTGATGCTTACTCAAATCGAGACTTGACCTATTAAGATTATAAAAGACTTAGATCCGCCCGTATTCATACATGTATCTGGCAAGTATGATCAATTAGACCCACTCACTTTATATATTTAATCTTATTTGGTGTGTCTCATCCATACAATAAAAATATTTTGACAAAACAAATAATAGGCGAAATTGTAAAAAAAAACGTAACAAAATGAGGTCGTAGAAAGATCGCAAAGCAAAATAGTCCCCTAAAAATATAAAATCTACTTTATTCCTAATTTCGCCATAAATTAGGTATTTTGCTAAAAATTAGGAATTTCACTCGATTTCAATTACATGAGCGACACTTGTGATTTGGTAAAATTATGATTAAAATTGAGTTTATTTTATAATTACAGAACTAATTTGCAAACCGTGCATTTTGCGAAATATTTTTTGCAACCACCTATCAGTTACATGATTAATTTTACAAAATTTCTCAATTAATAAAGAAAATAGTTATTTTAATTCATTAAGATTTTATCTTAATTATTTAAGATTTTTACTAAATGATGATTTTGAAGTTAAATAAAAAATCAAATGACAAAGAAGGAGATAAATTAGTTTAGATTAATCTATTTTTAATGTTTTATTTAGGATAATTGCATTATTTTTGGTCCCATAGGATATGAATAGTTGCAGTTTTAGTCCCAATTGCAAAGAAAATTAAGATGTGACCTAAATTGTAAAGGAATTAACGGAAAAATAACGGTGGGACTAATTTTGCAACAAAACAATTCTAGTGGGACTATTTTGAATTCATGGGACCAAATTTGCAATCACTTAAATCTTGTGGGACTAATATTTCAATTTTCTCAACTTTCTCTGTCAATTTTTAAATGGACATCACACCACAATTTAAGTTTTCGTTAGGGCTGACAAATCGTTCATGTCGGGTCGTTATCGAGCCGACACGATAAACCCTAATTACACAAACACAACACAATAATCTTAATGGGTCTGAAATTTAAGCCCAAACACGACACATTAAAAACACGAAAAACATAGCACGACACGATAGGTCCGATAGCAAAATTGTCAAATTTATTTAGGCAAGTCCGTATGGCCCGCTAAGAAATAAAAAATATGATTTTTTTATATTCTTTAAATTTGATACTTAAAACATATATTCTAATAATATATTAATAAAGTAGTCAAGTACAAATAGTTATTTATTAGTAAATTACCCATATAAATTATTAATTACCAATAATTAAAAAAATTATCGTGCCTTACTGCGTTCATCGTGCCACCCGATATCAACCCGATTTTTATCGTGCCAGCCCGATAATGGCCCGAACCCGATAAGCCCCAGCTGAAAACCTATAATTTTGTGTCGGTCAATCGTGCCGTGCTTCAAATTTTCACACCTAGTTTTCGTGTCCTATGGGACCAGTTTTGGTTAAAAATGTAATTTTGGGACTAAAAATGAGAACAATGAGACTAAATTATCACGTGCTCGTCTTATGGGACCAAAAGTGAATTCTTCTCCGACATATCACATTGGGAGTGTTTGCAAACACTTAAAATAAGTGTTTTTCAGTTTTTGCTTAAAAAAGCGTTTTTAGTGTTTGCATATACCAATTTCTCGCTTTAATAGTGCTTCATTTAATCGAATCCAAAAGCGAGGAGAGGGGTGCTTTTTAGATTCATCGCCGCTTCTAGTTTGAATTTTACATATAAATAAGTACTTGTAATCGCTTTTTCACCAAACACTCTCAACTTCTCATTCTCAACTTTTAATTCTATTTTCAAACACTACCAACTTCCGATTCTCAACTACTTTACTGCTTTATAATAAATCACTTCTTCTAAAAGCGAAGTTTTTGCAAACACTCCCATTATATCCGTGAATTGTATTTCAATTAGAATTTAAATTTGGTCCGAAAGTTTAGCTATAGTCTATCTGATATGACATATCTTAACTGATTGTTAGTCTATCTCATATCTTAAACGATTAGTTATGTTATATATATATCCGTCCAGATGTGAATGCAATTATAAATACTTTGAAGACAGGCTGGGGATAAGAATCATAAATTTGCAATAATGCCAATAACAAGTAATCCACCTCTCCCTACACACGAGCCTACTGAATCCCCCGACTGGTGTGATCGAGCCATCATGATCTTCTGCAGCCCAAAATTCTGGTTCACCTTAGCGTTGATCGGCTTTTTGTGTGCGGGGCTGCTTCTACATCTTTTCCACAAGGAATTCAACGATCCCAGTTTCAAGTCCAATCGATCTCGGTTTCTGTGCACAACAATGTCAAATCTAATGATTCACATGTGACAGCAGAGTGGAATATAGGGTTTTCTGTCGAAAACTCAAATATAGGAGGGAATCATAGTTTGGAGTATCAAGGTTTCAGTGTTTCGGTTAAGTGCATGTCTCCGGAGTGGTCAGGAGCGCCTGTTCCACCCTTTAGTCAAGATGCGGGAAACACGACTTTTCTTAATACGACTGTCAACACGTTATTGCCTCGTTACGTTGTTACTCAATTGAGCCGAGGATTATTAACACTGGAGTTTGATGTAATGTTCCAGGTTAACTACGGGACAGATAAAGCAAAAGTTATGTGCAATGATATGATGGTTGGAATTTCACCCAATGCAACAAAAGGGATTATGGTGGGAGGGCCAATATTTTGTCTTAAATTCTATACATGTGGCAGTCATTGGTGCGGAGATGAAACACCGTCATGGTATAGAAGATCCCGCAAAATAAGTAGCTAGTAATTTTTTGTTGTTTTTTTCCCTTTGTTTCTTTTTTGTTAAATATTGATTATTGGTGGGGAATTAATTGCATTTTATTTCAATCACTCATCACAAGTACGTTTTATTAATTAATTAATTAATGACACTTTTTGTGGATTCTTGGGCTAAAAGTATGTTTTATAACCCTTTTTGCTTATGAGAATATTTTCGTTTGTTACTTTGGATAAATTATGAATCATGGGTACATGATTATTCATGTATTTTGGTATATTCATTTTGATTTATAGTATTCTCGGTAGCTACGTGAATGGCATCTTAATGGTATAGAGGGCCTAACCTGGGGGACGGGGTGGGCGACCGTCAAGGGCCACCAATTTTGGGAGCTCCAAATTTATATATGAGTATATATATACATATATATAATTATATATATAATTTATTATATTTGTAAATTTTGTAAAAGAAAAATATTGGTTGGGCCATAAAAATTGCATATTCAATTGAGGCCCATATAATATTTAATTGAAAAAAAATAATTTCCAAAAAATCAAAAAAAAGTGGGAAGATATTCCAATATCTTCTCCGATTTCTAGAATGATTTTGCTTCTTCAAAATCCTAGAAGATCTAAATGTTTTAAGGCAAAAACTCATGTAGGACCGTCTTACGGTCTCAATCCGTAAGACGGATCCTATTTGACCCGCAGATCCCGTTGACCAGGTCCACGGGTCAAAGCACCTTGTAATGGGTCGCCCAATTTTTTCGCATTGAGCTTGGAGGCTAGCCTTGAGAATCAAGCCCACACAATGGCCTAAATACTTAGGCCCATTTGTACATAGAACGTTCTAGAGTCTTGTAGAGTTTTGTAGAGAATGTAGGGTGATTCTAGAGAATTCCCTTGTAAATATCTTGTAAGAATATTCTAGGGACATTCCTTGGAGAGTTCTAGAGAACTTCTCCCAACCGTAGGATCAAATGCATCACCACCGTCCATTTAGGAGGTGGAGTAGTATAAATAGGGGCATGGTTTCATTTGCAAACCATCAAGTCTTGTAAGCAAGTTTGAGTGAATATACAAGTGTTCTTTCCCAACTATCTTGTGTTCTTTCTTAGCCATCTTTCTTACACTTCTTCACACACTAACACGTTCGAGAGAGGCTGACTTAGCAACCGCGAGGGGCGGAAGAGCGCTAAGGCCGCACGGTTCATTGTTAAGGGAACAAGTCCGTGACAGGTGGTATCAGAGCCCGGTTCGGGCACAAGTGTAGTGAAGTTAGCGTAATGGCAGGTGACGACAAGGATATTGCGTCAGGGGTGACGGACGTTCGTGGGAGGGAACTCGTGCCAACCAAGGACAAGAAGAAGCGTGACCAGAGCAAGGCTCGTGGTGAATCTTCTCCTTGGGAGCTTGCTGCAGGCGAGATGGGCGAGAGGCTCGAGAGGGTCGAGCACAATGTCGAGACGTTGGAGGGCCACGTACTCGGACAGCTAGACACCGTCAAGGAGTCGGTGCAAGAATGCCTTGATGCCAACACAACGTTGGAGGAACGTTTTGCACGGCTAGAGGCGAGAGTTGCTGATATTGTCCAAGCTCTTCAAGCAAGCATCGAGGGGATGCAAGAAGACTTCGCACTTGTCATGCAAGAAGGCATTGCAAGCTGGGGGAGCTAGCACGTCTACATCTAGTCCAGGGTGGATCGCCCCAAGCCGACAGGGGTTTAACGGGGCGCGAGACGCCAAGGAAGTGGAGAATTACCTATGGCGTATGGAGCAAGATTGAGGGACTCAACCTTACCGACGAGCTATCAAAGGTAAAGACCGCATCTCTCTACCTTACCGAAATCATTGCGATGTTATGGTGGCGCGGGAAGCACGCCGACATGGAGCGGGGCACTGTCGGATTGATACATGGGACGATTTTCGAAGGAGCTTAAACGCCACTTCTATCCGAGAACGTTGTCTACGAAGCCCGCAAGAGACTTAGGGAGTTGAAGCAAAGGGGTACTATCCGAGACTACGTCAAGGAGTTCACCACCCTAATGCTTCAAATCCCCAACATGGCCGAGGAGGACTTATTGTTTTACTTCGTAGACGGACTACAGGGATGGGTAAAGCAAGAACTTCACCGACGAGGCGTTCAGTCAGTCGATGAGGCTATTGCTGCTGCCGAATCCCTTACCGAGTTCCAACCGCACACATTCAGGGATGCTCCAAAGAACAAGGAGAAGATGAACTCGGGTAAGGGTGGGGGAGAGAAGCGGGACGTTCGATATCAACGAAGGCCGCCACCAAGGAGGGACGACAGGGGGTCTACCCATAAAGAGTATGAAGACAAAAAGCGTGCCTTCGTGCCCAAGGGCGGATGCTTCATGTGCAAGGGGCCACATGCCATGAGCAATCGTCCCAAATCTCGGTCGTTATCCGCCATGCTTGAGAGGCAAGAGACGGATAGTGTTGCTGAGGAGGAAACGAACAAGATGGGATCTCTTCAACTCCTCAACGCCCTCAAAGCCAAGCCAGTGCCGACACCATCAAGCAAGGGGCTTATGTATGTAGAGGCACTTGTCAATGGGAGGTCTACCAAAGCGTTGGTAGACACGGGAGCAACCCACAACTTCGTAACCGTGGAAGAGGCCAAGAGGTTAGGCCTACGATGGACGAATGGGGACGGTTGGTTGAAGACCGTCAATGCCAAAGCCCGGCCATCGAACGGCGTAGCTCGAGGCGTAGAGCTACAACCAGGCACTTGGAAGGGCAAGTGGATTTTCGTGGCACCAATGGATGACTTCAAGGTCGTGCTTGGGATGGACTTCTTACGCAAGGTAACCGCTATCCCTATGCCTTCATTTAGTTCAGATGCATCTTGGAGAAAGGGTCACCTTGCATGATTCCGACCGTTGAGTCATCCACTACACATCAACGGGAGGCAAAGCACTTGTCGGCCATGCAAATCACAAGGGGTGAAAAGGGGGAGCCGACGTTCTTAGCCACCCTCAAGGAGGAGGACCAACCCACTATCAAGGAGGACGACGTTCACCCGCTCATCCAAGAGGTGTTGGACGAGAACAAGGACGTCATGCCTGCCCAACTGCCGAATCAACTTCCACCAAGGCGTGAGGTGGATCACGGATCGAGCCGAGCCGGTGCCAAACCGCCCGCCATGGCACCTTACGGATGGCTCGCCCGAACTCGAGGAACTACGCAAGCAACTAACGGAGTTGCTTGACACGGGGAAGATCAGGCCTTCCAAAGCACCTTATGGCGCGCCGGTCTTATTTCAGAAGAAGCACGATGGATCATTGAGGATGTGCGTGGACTACCGGGCGCTTAACAAGGTAACAATTAAAAACCGTTATCCCATCCCGTTAATTGCTGACTTGTTTGACAGACTTGGTGGTGCCAAAGTGTATACCAAGATGGACTTACAGAAAGGCTACTACCAAGTCCGCATAGCCGAAGGGGACGAGCCGAAAACAACGTGCATTACCCGGTATGGATCGTATGAATGGTTAGTCATGCCGTTCGGACTAACCAATGCCCCAGCAATATTTTGCACATTGATGAACAAGATTTTTCAGCCCTACCTAGACCGGTTCGTGGTGGTCTACTTGGATGACATCGTGATATATAGCAACTCAATGGAGGAACACGCCGACCACCTACGCACCATCTTCCAGGTATTGCGGGAAAACCAACTGTATGTCAAGAAGGAGAAGTGCTCGTTCGCCAAGGAGGAGGTACCCTTCTTAGGACACATCATCGGGCATGGGAAGCTTCAGATGGACGAAGCTAAAATCAAGGCAATCATGGAGTGGGAGGCCCCGACCAAGGTAACTGAACTTAGATCCTTCCTTGGTCTTGTTAATTATTACCGTCGTTTTATACAGGGATACTCGGCACGGGCGGCACCCTTGACGGACCTGCTCAAGAAGGGGAGAGCATGGGAATGGTCCGAGAAGTGTCAAGAGGCGTTTGACAACCTAAAGGCCGCAGTAAGCCAGGAACCGGTCCTAGCACTGCCCGACTTTGGCAAGCCGTTCGAATTGCATACCGATGCATCCGACTTTGCTATTGGGGGAGTATTGATGCAAGAGGGACATCCAATAGCATTCGAGAGCCGCAAGCTCAATGACACCGAGCGCCGGTACACGGTGCAGGAGAAGGAGATGACGGCCATCATTCATTGCCTACGGGTGTGGCGACACTACCTTCTGGGATCTCATTTCACCATCAAGACGGACAACGTTGCCACGAGTTACTTCCAAACTCAAAAGAAGCTATCACCGAAGCAAGCCCGGTGGCAAGACTTCTTGGCCGAGTTCGACTACACATTGGAGTACAAACCCGGGAAAGCCAACGTAGTAGCCGACGCACTAAGCCACAAGGCGGAACTTGCAGCCATAAGCGTAGCAAAAGGGGAGATCGTGGACCGCATCAGACAAGGGCTGGAGCATGGCCCTATGGCTAGGGAGCTCATGAAGCTAGCCAAGGAGGGCAGGACCAAGCAATTTTGGGTAGAGGACGGCCTACTCTACACCAAAGGGCGACGTTTATACGTTCCGAGATGGGACAGTTTGAGGAAGGATCTCATCAAGGAATGTCACGACACAAAATGGGCAGACATCCGCCAAAAGCGTACTTGGCGTTACTAGAAGTCGCATACTTTTGGCCACGAGATGAGGGACGGCGTCGAGCTCTATGTGAGGACTTGTCTTGTGTGCCAGCAAGACAAGACGGAGAATAAGCAACCGGCGGGACTGCTCGAGCCATTACCTGTCGCCGACCGTCCGTGGCACTCCATCACCATGGATTTTATAAGTGCATTGCCCAAATCCGAGGGGTTCGGGTCGATAATGGTGGTGGTCGATCGCTTCTCCAAGTACGGGACATTCATACCTGTACAAAGGATTGCACGACAAATGGAGGAGGCAGCGAGGGCTTTTTTCAAGAACGTGGTGAAGTATTGGGGACTACCACGGCATATCATCAGTGATCGCGATCCTCGCTTCACAGGGCGACTATGGACGGAGCTCTTCAAACTCCTAGGGACAGAGTTGAACTTCTCAACAAGCTTTCACCCCCAAACCGACGGACAAACTGAACGGGTGAATGCCTTGTTGGAGTGCTACCTGAGGCACTTTGTGAGTGCCAACCAAAGATTGGGCCAAAACTCCTTGATGTGGCGCAATTTTCTTATAACTTGCAAATGAGTGAGGCCACGGGTCGAAGCCCGTTCGAACTTACAACGGGGCAACAACCTTTGACTCCACACACCTTGGCCACAGGCCTAAAAGATGGACGGAGTCCGGGGGCAGCGAAAATGGCTAAGTCATGGGAGGAGCAAGCCAACTTAGCCCGTTCATGCTTAGAAAAGGCCCGCAAGAAGATGAAGAAGTGGGCTGACGAGAAGAGACGGCCAAAGGAGTACACCATTGGCGATCTAGTCTTCATCAAGCTCCTACCGCAACAGTTCAAGGCATTAAGGGGCATGCACAAGGGCTTGGTGAGGCGTTACGAAGGGCCGTTCACCATCACAGGTAAGGTAGGTAAGGTGTCTTATCGCGTTGACCTACCTGATACTTTGAAAATTCATCCGGTCTTCCACGTTAGTATGTTGAAGCCATATCACGTGGGACGAGGAAGACCCAAGCCGAGGGTATTCGCAACGAGCACCCTCCTGTGGTGACCAAGTCGTATGACAAGGACGTTGAAGAGGTGCTCATGAAGAGAATCGTACGGAGGCGAGGTGTTCCACGCCGTACTCAATACTTAATCAAATGGAAGGGGCTACCCGAGTCCGAGGCAACATGGGAACTTGAAGAAGACTTGTGGCAGTTCCGACCACAACTCAGCGAGTACGAGGCGACGAGGACGCCGCCGAATTAGGTGGGGGAGAATGTAACGGGCTGCCCAATTTTGCTGCATTGAGCTTGGAGGCTAGCCCAGAATCAAGCCCACACAATGGCCTAAATACTTAGGCCCATTTGTACATAGAACGTTCTAGAGTCTTGTAGAGTTTTGTAGAGAATGTAGGGTGATTCTAGAGAATTCCCTTGTAAATATCTTGTAAGAATATTCTAGGGACATTCCTTGGAGAGTTCTAGAGAACTTCTCCCAACCGTAGGATCAAATGCATCACCACCGTCCATTTAGGAGGTGGAGTAGTATAAATAGGGGCATGGTTTCATTTGCAAACCATCAAGTCTTGTAAGCAAGTTTGAGTGAATATACAAGTGTTTTTTCCCAACTATCTTGTGTTCTTTCTTAGCCATCTTTCTTACACTTCTTCACACACTAACACGTTTGAGAGAGGCTGACTTAGCAACCGCGAGGGGCGGAAGAGCGCTAAGGCCGCACGGTTCATTGTTAAGGGAACAAGTCCGTGACAACCTGCTGCCTTTTTTTTATTTTATTTTTTTCTGTTTTTCTTTCTCAGTTAAAATAACAGTTTTATGAGAAAAAATATCGATTATTTTAGATAAAATATCATATTTTTTAATATAGCCACAGATTATGACTACATTACATTGAAGGAAAAATAAATATATCAGAGTTAAAGTAACATCTTTATGAGTAAAAATATATATGTTTTGAGACAAATATCATATTTTAAGAGTAAAAATATTTGTTTTTTAAATAAAGTATTATATTTTTTAATAATAAATACAAAGAAAGATGAATAATACATATGATAGAGTTAAAGTAATACTTTTATAAGTAAAAGTATTTGTTTTTTGAGATAAAGTAACATATTTTTTAATATAGCCACAAGTTAAGAATATATTACATTAAATATAATATAACAGAGTTAAAGTAACACTTTTATACGTTAAAGTATCTATTTTTTGAGATAAAATATCATGTTTTTTAATATAGTCACAAATTATAAATGAAGGAAAGAAGGAAAAATAAAAAATAAATATGATATAGTTAAAGTAACACTTTTATAAGTAAAAGTATCCGTTTGTTGAGATAAAGTATCAGATTTCTTAATACAGTTACAAACTAGGAAAAAAAAAAAGAAAAATAAAAAGTAAATATGATGTAGTTAAAGTAACACTTTTATAAATATCTATTTATTGAGATAATGTATCATGTTTTTTAATAGACTTGGGTTCGATTCTTAGCCTCTTCATTTATAGGCGCTTTTAATTTTTATTAAATTTACCAGACGTATTTATGAATGACTTTATATACATTGTTACACTAAAATTGCATAACAAGCACTAGTGGTGTAGTGGTAGAACACCACCTTAAGCTTGTATAGGTTGTGGGTTCAAATCTTGTGGAATGCTGAAATGTTTTTATTTTTTTTTAAATAACAGGGCGCTGCCGCGCTGGTGGGCTGGGCGGGTACGATCCATTTTACGAAATAGGATCCGTAAGACGATCCTACAAGAGAGCTACTCAAAGTAATAATAGAGATCATGAAAACCTAATATCTTGTGTGTTTTTCTTTTTTCTTTTTTTTGTGCTATTTGTGTGTCTCTTTTATTTCATTCAATGTAGTCCTTTTTATTTTATGGGCGAATGTTTTTGTGCCACTGATTTTTGTTATGTTTTTTTAGGCCATCTATTTTTTTGTGTTTTGGCCTGTGTTTGTGTTTCTATTTATGATTTGTTTTGGGTTGTACATATATGTGTATATTTTATCCCAACAACATATGTCCATGTATTCAATTTATGCAAAATATGCTCATAAATTAAATTTTAGCCCAACAATATATGCATATATGTGTGTATTTGATTGGGCCTTAATATTTTTATTAATAAGTGTCTTTCTTTATTGTCTTAGATAAAAATATATTTTTTATGTTTTGTTTAATAATTCATCTATTATAAGGTCAATCTCTATCTAATGTAAGGGTACTATTAAAAACAATCTATTTTTAGTCATCGTCAATTGTATATTGCTTTGTTTAGTAATTTTTAATTTGTGATAATGATAGTGAAAGTAATCATTAAAATGAACAACCAATGTTGTTCTCAAAGAAGTATTTTGTAATTTATAATACTTTTATTTTAATAACTCTATTATTAAGTCTCTTTTTTAATTAATTTGTTTGTTTTAGGGAAATTATAAGTTGTTTTGTGTGTATCTAAAGTTATTTTGTTTTATTATCTATTTATGTATTTATTTATTTTTAGTTTTTAATTGCTTTTTGATATTACACACATTGCACTCACACTAAAACAATTTTCTTTTTCTTAATACACAGTCCGTGCATCGCACGGGAGAAATCTAGTTACTATGTGAAACTAATGGTATCAGTTTCAATTTTATTTTAACTACAAGTATCTTAAACTTATATATTAAGGACTATATATTAATTGTGTTCACAATCAATACATAAGGTTAGTTTTGATGCAATCTAAAAGTAATTTGTAATATATAATAAGTTACTTGTGTGATAAAATATAAATTAATGAGAGAGAGAGAGGACAAAATAATTTTAGTTATTGCTATTCGACTATGAAGTTTAACATATTAAAAACGACGTTAAACTTTTCTTCTAAAATTTTTAGGATGAAAATACTATCATTAATGATACTCAAAATACATGCTTTACTCTAGTACAACAAAAGCATGAAAAAGGAAAGAACCCTTTGAACATCAAAATGTATTAATGTAACCAAATCTCAAATTTGAAATTAGCAATTGGTTATTTCTCGAGTGTCTTTAAATGAGAAGTTCAATTCTTGAATTAATTATTGAGATGCCTCATTCATAAGGTATCTCAGGATTCTGACACCCACGAAAGGCAAACGTAGAATTAAATATCCAAGGAATATGAGCAAGCAGTGTCTAAGAATCATTTGGAACATTTTCAGAGTACACAAAACAAGATTCAATTGAGCCTAGTCTCATAAATTGATCACTCCTAATACCAGATCCTAAAGGCCAAATAGAAGGTACACAAGCAAATAAAGAACATGCTACCAGTTGCTGGCTACTAGTGGCCTAATATGATCCCAAAGATCAATCAGAACATCTATATATATATATAAAAGCTGAATAGTGCTATTTTAGGCAATTTCCCGCCAAAATGCACTTTCCATTTTTGGACTATTTTCTGGCTTTTAGTTTATGTCTTTTTTTATATATATTATTGTCATTTATATGGATTAATATACATAATTCTTTATTGAGATATGCAACAATCTACTTGATAACTACAAAATTCATTTAAGATGTGGTCAAATTTCAAAATACTGCCTTGGGTTTGGTAATGGCCATTCTTATTTAATCTTTAATTCATTTGAAATCAATTTCAATCCATACAAATTCATTGCACTAAAAAATTAAATAATGCAAATCATTAAATCTTTCGCCTTGGGTTCGGTAATGGCCATTTATATTTAAGATTTATTCCTTTGAAATCAATTTCAAGCCATACATTCAGACGTTACAAAAAAAAATGCCAATCACTCAATATTTCAGTTATTTACTTCAATTAGGAATAACATTTTTAAAAAAACAAATGAATTAAATTTAAATAACATATATTCAATCATTACACAGAAAGTGAATAAAAATTTTTTAAACATGATAATATTAATTTGGCAAAGAAAGTCCTATTTGAGGAAAGTTCCCGCCAAAAATCTATTGCCCAATATAGCAAGTATTGTTCATTAAATATACAACATGCCTTGCCTTGAAAATATACAATTCTGTTAATTTTTATTTTTTCTAAATTACTGAACACACTCTTTTTTATTGCAATAACTTTCGGCAGCTTCCCTTTTCTGGTATTAATGAGTATCAGTTAATTTGTTTGTTGCATTGGAAAAATGTTTTAGACTTAATGACTGCATTGTAAAAACATTTTTGATATGCCTGCATTGAAATTCGAAAATATGTGTGCTATTAAATTAGGCTACGTTGGGCAACTAAATGATTCAATGAATAAATTGGATCGTTGAATCGAATTCTTTAACTAAAAAATAAAATATTTTTTCTTCCAAACACTATTGAGTATAATCATTTTCAATGGTTAAATTAAATGAAACAAAAAAAAATCAAAAGTATTTAACACCAGTTGTACTATTGATTCTCTATCACACACAACAATTCAAATTATAATGCACTGGGAATACAAGATCCTCCGTTAAGAGTGCATTATTGATTATACAACAAATATAAATGGGACCATCAATATAATCTCCCTTGCTTATCCAAAATTGTATTGCAGATTCATATAAATAACCAAAATCCGAATATAAAAGACAGAAAATCTGGAGAACGGAAACCCTATTCAGGTTAGTAAGATATACGCTAATCCAAAAACTGGAGACAACAAAACTATTCACAGGGTAGAATGCATATTGCTCGACATTAAGGTATTTTTTTCTTTTCATAATCTGTATTTTTGTTTTGCATGCATATAAAACCTTTCAAATTATTGACCCATTCCTTGTGTTTTGAACAGTATTCAGGCTTCAGGAAACAATAAAATGTCAACAAATTTAGAAATTTCATGGATGATTTATGACTTGAAGTTTGTATCATTTCTATTGAATGTTTGTGTCCGGTTTTGACACATTAAACTAAATCGAAATCTCATATTAGCATGTGTTAGGAATATCTTTTTGAACATTACAGATTAAATTGATTTGGGCAAATTTCTTCTTCTTCTTCTTTCATCTCCCCAAGCTTAAGTAGTTGGCTGCTATGCAATTTCAATACTATTCAGGAATTATTTTTATTTTTTATTAGGTGCAATTTAATTAATTTAATCATACGGAGATCTCGAAAATATATAACTACGTTCCGCAGAAATTAAAGAAAAAAATATGTTTTATGAAGAAAGCATCTTGAACTAGACGGAGAAGAGAGGAAGGTTTGACAATAGATATTTGCTATGCCCTCTTCAGGGCAATACGAAAATCAATTTTCTTACTTTATTTACATTTTTGAATCAGCCGAAATTAGATTAATGGTTTGATATGTGGTTTCAATACCATATTGAATGTTGCATCTGTCAAATTAAGTTTGAATGAATTATTTTTATTTTTTTATTGTGAATATTTAATTAATTTAAATTAAATTAGTATAACTATCAAATAGTATTATGTGAGTTTAATATTAGATAAAAGTTAAATTATCAACTGCTAATTAATTATACACACACACACACATATATATATATATATATATATATATATATATATATATGTACAGATGTTGCTAGGAATGAGTTTCTTGAATTTGTAAGTTTTACTCAAAAGCCAAAAAAGGGTTTTTTTTTTATTTAAAGGCGTGAATATAAGAATTTCCAATATTTTTGAGAATTCAAAGAATGAATTTTAAACTCACATGTCGCATTTGGATCATGAACTGCGAACGGAAAAAAAATATTTTATCAAAAATAAATATAATTTATTGAAAAAAATTAAAACTTCAATACCGAATTACAAACTTAGAAGTTCTGGAGAATTTTAAATATTGAAAACTAAATATTTAGGCAGTAGTCATTTCCAAATAAACAAAAGATCTTAATCAAAACTATGTTGAGTTAAGTAATACGATTGTTGTATGATCGTTATTCAATTCATTTTTTTTTGTTTTGAGGAAGGCTATTCAATTCATTTAACTCAACTTATAAACTTTGTTCCAAGTCAATTTCTTATATAGATAAGTAAAATATCATTTCTTTAATCATTGGTTCAATTTTTGGAACTATAAAATACATTTGAACTTATCATTTTAAAATATAGATAAATGGTAGCTGTTTTTTTCGTTGAAGATTACTCTTTAATACAATTCTCTGTTTTAGAGAGAGAATAATTATGTTTTGTGTGTTATGGATACGATGATACATCATGTTTATTAGTTTTAAGGACACGAATGTTGTATATATACATATAAAATTATATATTATTATAATATTCAAAATATAAGTATAATTAAATAACAATATTTCAAGCATGAAAAAGATAAAATTTCATAAATATTCAGATTGGAATGTAGACACACATAATACATGCTGAAATTATCAACAATAGAATAAATTTTGTCATTTTGAAAAGTGGATTTATAACAATTCATATGGTTGTGGTTTTATATATTTCTCAAATTGGGATATCTATGCCGATTTTATTTTTATTTTCAATTAGATAATTGAGTATCGGATAAATTATTGTATCCGATACATATCCAATATGAGTACATCATACTTATAGAAGTATCAGTGTTCATAGGCATGCATTTATGATTTTTTGTTTAATTGTCTACTCTGCATTTATTTATCTTTAGTTTTTAACTGCTTTTTAAAATTATATATATTGTACTCACATTAAAATAGTTTATTTTTAACCACTCTCACTAGGAGAGATGGTATTTGGCTCAAACCTATCCCACCCCTCCTTCTTTATAAAGGTTTAAATTTACTAATTTTTTTTTTATTAATATAGAATCCGTGCATCGCACGGGTGGAATACTAGTATGGTTAAAGATAGCAAAAGAAACAAAAATCAGACATAACAAATAGCACAACTTGAAAGCAACCATGTAGATATTGTTTAGCGACAAGAGTTTTGAAAAAGAAGGATTCAGAATGACCAAGTATTTAATGGAAATAGATAATAAAAGTAACTAATGCATCACCTTAAAGGTACTTCGCCATTCTTAAATGTGAATTCATTGGGAAAATAGCCAACTAAGTTTGCAAGAGCACAAGTGCTGGAATCATTGGAGTTCATTTTGGGACTAGAAATTGATGGTATTATACGTGGACAGAAGGTCGCGAGAGCTGCCACTCTGATAATGTTGTACAAAAGTAAATCACAAAGATCACCTGCAGCACAATATTTCAGATGATTTTAAAATTTCGAATACTAGAATGCTTTTATATATGTGTAATGGGAAATGGGCATCCCAAGACGTATATAGAATCTCGTCATTGTGTTAAGCTTTCATGTTTTGTTTTTTGCCTGCTTCAAAAGCCAATTCACCAAGAATCAGACTTTAATGCAATTTAGAAAACAGTCATTGCCAGAAGAGCTGTAAAATCTAGCTAGTGAATGAGTTCAAAATATTCATTTCCCTCTCAAGTCATAAAAAATGGCTTGGGCCTTCTCATTTATAGCAATGGCAAGTATTTTACTATGATAAAATTTATGTGTAAAGCATGAATGAAAGTGTCTATCCTTCCTCTCCACTTTCATTTCCATAGTTTTCTTTTCAAGATTCTATATTAATATATTCTGATTTTTCCAAATGGTTGTCAGGGTTAGATTATTCAACATATTTGAGTGCCCAAAACAGAATACAAAATACATCCAAATCACCCCAGGCAGAAATCATGACTGCCAGTTTAAGAAATTATATCATAGAACGTAACATGCAAAGAAAAAGTACAAGTACTGAAAGCGAATGGGCATATAAATAACCTTTATGTCCATCCAATTTCCGCAAAATATCAGCACACCCTTCCATAACATTGACACAATCGCTTTCCAAATCGATCCACCCACTCTCAAAACCTGCTCTTTATTGATTCTTGATAGAATTCAGAGATGAACATAACGAAGGAAGAAAATGATTTGCAGAGAATAGCCATATTTAGAATAAACAAGAAGAATGAAATCAAAATATCTATTCACTATATTCAATCTTCTGCACAGTACCATATATATAGATAAGGCCCTACACAATGATTGGCTAATCAAGAATATACCAAATAACAAACTTGTACCTCCCTACTCAAGATGATGACACTTGTCAATACAAGATTAACCTAGTACATAATGATGTAATCAATGATGTCACAAAATGATTCTCTAATGATCATTGATCCAACGGTTCTCTAATAGCCCCCTTCAATTCGAGCGAGGCGAGGGAAGTGACCTTCAATTTATTTCGGAGCCGAGAGAAGAATTGGAGACTTAAAGGCTTGGTAAAAATATCTGCTACTTGCTCCAGAGTTGGGATGTGTTGAACATGAATAAGTTGAGCCTCGACCTTCTCTCGAATGAAATGTATGTCCAACTCCACATGCTTGGTTCTGCTATGAAGAACAGGATTGGAAGCCAAAGCTATAGTACTCTGATTATCGACCCAAATGACAGGAGGTTTGTTCACAGAAATGTGTAATTCATGTAGCAAGGATTGCAACCATAATATTTCAGCAGTAGCATGAGCTAAACTTCTATACTCATCTTCAGTACTCGACCTCGACACAGAGACTTGCTTCTTGGAACTCCAAGCAACCAAATTAGTGCCAAGAAAAATACAAAATCCTGTAGTGGATCGCCTATCATCCAAGTCTGCAGCCCAATCTGAATCTGAGAACCCCGTGATGTTCAGATGCATTGATTTGGTAATATGCAATCCAAGATCAATTGTACCAGCCAAATATCTGAGAATTCTTTTCACACATTTCCAATGATTGTCAAGAGGATTGGACATGTACTGGGAAACTTTATTGACACTAAATGCAAGTTCTGGCCGTGTGATTGTAACATATTGCAAAGCACCAACAATACTCCTGTATTTGGTGCCATCATCCACTGGAGAGCCCTGAAATTTTGACAAGTGAGGTGAAGAGATCATAGGTGTAACTGCTCCCTTAGCATGTTCCATACCAGCCTTGGCTAATAGACTCTTAATGTAGCTTCCTTGATTAAGATGAAGACCTTCAGCTGTATTGCTGACCTCTATACCAAGAAAATGATATAAAAGGCCAAGATCCTTGAGGGAAAAATGTGAGCTGAGAGTGTGAATAACTGCAACAACATCAGCATCTCTGTCTCCAGTAATGAGCATGTCATCCACATAGATAAGAATATACATAACTGAACCATTAGTCACTTTATAAAACAAAGAATTGTCAGCTTTGGACTGAAGAAAACCAAGTGAAGATAAAACTGATTTGACTTTAAGAAACCAGGCCCGAGAAGCTTGCTTAAGACCATAAATAGCCTTAGTAAGCTTGCAAACCAAACCACTATCTGTCCCAATCTCAAAACCATGTGGTTGTCTCGTATACAAATCTTCTTGTAAATCACCATTTAGAAATGCATTGTTCACATCAAGTTGTCTGATTTTCCAAGAATTGTGAACAGCAAGACTAAGAATAACACGAATTGTGGTTGGTTTAACAACAGGGCTGAAAGTTTCTTTGAAATCAAAACCTTGAGATTGAGAAAAGCCTTGAGCAACCAACCGGGCTTTATATCTAAGAACTGTACCATCAGCATTCTTCTTGAGTTTAAAAACCCATTTGCAGCCTATAAGGTTCTGATACCATGATATAATTCAGAGATGAACATAACGAAGGAAGAAAATGATTTGCAGAGAATAGCCATATTTAGAATAAACAAGAAGAATGAAATCGAATATCTATTCACTATATTCAATCTTCTGCACAGCATACCATATATATAGATAAGACCCTACACAATGATTGGCTAATCAAGAATATGCCAAATAACAAACTTGTACCTCCCTACTCAAGATGATGACACTTGTCAATACAAGATTAACCTAGTACATAATGATGTAATCAATGATGTCACAAAATGATTCTCTAATGATCATTGATCCAACGGTTCTCTAATAATTCTCAACACCTTACACTCAATCGACGAAGATAAAACGGCAACAATTGTTCTCAATGTAAATTCAATCACCGAGTCATAGACGACAAAAAAATCAAAAACCACAAACAATAGAAATAAATAAGTGAAATAGAAAAGTTTAGGGCGCGATTGGATGTGAGGGAGATTCCATTTTTGTTCCGCTGGAGAATTTTTTTTTACCAAACATGGGATTGTTTATGAAAATTTTCAGAAAATATATTATTCTCCCACTTTCACTTTTTCTCATTTTTTCTCTTATCAATCACATCTACACATTTTTTCACAAAAAACTAATCATTATTACACATTCTCCCACAAATTTCACTATTCACTCACTCACACATTTCTAACTACCAATCATTATTTTACTTTTTTTAAATCAAATCAACTTTCATCATTACTTTTTCATCTCACATCCAATCACACTCTCAAAATTCAATTTTTTTCTTACAATTTGTTTTTCACCACTATTCTCTAGCAAAATGAAAATTTTTAAAATGAAAGCATATCCAATCGCGCCCTTAAGGGTGGCGCTATTGACACCCCCTTTTTTTATGAGTACGCCCACCTTCTTCTAAGTACATCACCCCCAACTTTTTCAAATATGGCACAATTGTTAAATACACCCCCCCCCCTTTTTTCCAATTTTACCCTTTTATGAAAAACCCTAGGTGTCACGATGGGCATATTGCACGATGGCACGATGGGCTTTCTGCCATCATGCCACATGGCACGATGGCACGATGGCATTTTCACCATCATGCCACATGGCACGATGGAATTTTTGCCATCGTGCCATGTGGCACGATGGCACGATGGATGTGGCACGATGGCACAATGAATTTTTTGTCATAGCGCGTGATCGTGCTAAGTATCGCACTGCTACTGTGCGACATTATTTTTCAACCTGAAAATTTGAGAAATAACATATTTTTTGCTATAAAGTAAGAATATATGTTCATTATTTGGGGATATGAATACTTTATTGTTCGAATCTTCAACAATTTTGGCGTTGGAAAAATCTAGGGTTTATATAAAAAAATTGAACTTTCTTGAGAAGAAGAAGAATGTGGATGAATGATGTGAGTGTATTGAGAACTTAACTTTAAGTAAGGGTAATATAGTCTTTTAAGTGAGTGACATTTTTGCAATTATATGGAGGTAGGTGTACTCATCAATTTTGGGGGTGTTAATAGCTCCACCCAAAGTTTAAGGCATATGTTATTGAACTTCAATTTGGCTAGAAGCGGACACTGTGGAGCGATGAAGCACATGAGTGAGAGGCAAAGTGTCGAATGCGAACCCGGGGCTTCACTCAGGTTGAGTGAACGTCTCAGGTTAGAAATGGAGAGGCCTACTTCATTTGTGGCGGTCGGATCTGGAGTATGGAGATTGGATGCGAGTGCCGCAAAGAGAGAGCTTATCTCTGGAAATCTCGACATTGGATAGAGAAACAAGGATTCCCGCCAAGAGGCAAGAGGGAGTTGTGAACTGTGAAGTGGAGCTATTCTTCTGGTTAGGGCAATTGCGTACGGATCCATGTGTTTTTTTTTTAAACAATAGCGATAGATTTATACCAAAAGAATAGCTCAGCAGAGTAACTTTACAAATCGGGACACACTTGTCCAAAACCACCCACAGTCCTATAGATTTGGGGGATACAGCCACCAAACCAGGGACAAACCAACACAAAAAAAGAACCTAGCCATCTACCAATTTATAGGTAACAACAGAAGATAGAATCGATCCCCTAAATAAAAAGGTTCGAAAACATGCCAAAACAGAAGGAAGAAAAGAATATTGGGTACAACCCCTATTCAAGCATCTTCATCCACTACTAACAAGTTGCATCAATTTCAGACCATTCATTATGAGCCCGAGATGTTGTCAAACATTCAGAAATTCTTTCCCCTTGAAACAACCGTGAGTTTTGAGTCTTCCAAAGCCACCATAGGATGTATGTTGATAGATGAATCCTATCCATAATGGCAGGGTTCCAAGGAAAAGAGCCGATAGTATGCCACCACTTTCTTGTACTCATTCTGTCATGAAGAATGCCATCCCAACTAACAGCCGAAAGTTTCCAGACTATTCTAGCTCGCACACAGTGAAACAACACATGGTCTACAGACTCAATCATCTCCCCACACCAACAGCAAACACAATCCACCTCCATCCCTCTTTTCACAAGAACTTCTTTAACAGGAAGGATCCCATGAATATATTTCCACAAAAAATGCTTAATTTTGTTTTTTTATCTTAAGCTTCCACACTCTCCTCCACATTTTCCTATCCCTGAAACTGCTCATGCTCCTTTCACGCGCATCTTGTCTCTTCCATTTTGAATCACACAAGCTCTTTGCAGTGCACTGTGAGTATTGACCATCGGAGTCAAGATCCAAACCACTTATCCCTTTCTTTCTCAAACCGAATAGGGATTGCCAAGATTGCTTTAGCTTCTTGAGAATTAAACAGTGCTCAAAATCGCTCTTTATTCCATCTCCTACCCCCTCCTCAATTAACTCCTTAACCCAAATAACAACATCATGTGCATTCTCTTGACCAGTTGGAGTAGGAGAATAAAAATTAAGAATCCATGAATTCTCCCATATCCTAACCGATCTACCATTTGCAATTTGAAACCTCATACCCTCCTCAAAACATATTTGGCACAATGTTTTACAAGAATCATTAAACAAACCATTAGATTAGGTTTATAAGTAGCATTGATAATCCCTCCCCTAGGAAAGTATCTAGCCTTCTTAATTTTACAAACCATTAGATTAGGTTGTGTAATGATCCTCCACAACTATTTGGCAAGTAGAGCATCATTAAACAATCCAATATCATAGAATCCCATCCCTCCCATCTCCTTAGTTTTAGTAAGATTACTCCATTTCATTCCATGCATTTTGGGCTTCTCCTCATCCCCCACCCCCCACCAAAAGTGAGAAATAACCTTATCGAAGTCCTCACAAATGCCCTTAGGAATTTTATAGCAAGATATAATGTAGTTGGGCAAAGCACTAAGAATAGATTTAATAAGAATTTCCTTTCCAACCAAGCTCAGAAAATTAGCTTTCCAGTTCTGCACCCTCCCTTTAGCCACCTCAACCACATATTTGAACACCTCTTTTTTTGCTTTCCGAACAGTAATAGGTAGCCCCAAATGTTTTATTTTTTTCTGCTCTTTCATCTCCTTTAGCACCCTACAGATATCCCTTTTCTCACAATCCCCAGTATTCATGCTAAAATAGACAAAAGATTTTTTAAAGTTTATTTTTTGCCCTGATGCACAACAATACTGCTCCAACACCAAAGCAAAATTCAAGGCCTGATCACAGTTAGCTTCACAAAACAACAGAGCATCATCTGCCAAAAATAAATGACTAATAGTAGGGGCATTTTTAGCAATTTTCAATCCACAAAGAAGCTTTCTTTTATTGGCTTGGATAATAAGGTTAGAAAAGGCTTCATAAATAATAAGAAAGAGATAAGGTGAGATTGGATCCACTTGTCTAATCCCTCTAGAGGGATTCACAAGCCCACAAGCTTCTCCATTAACCAGAAAGAAAAAAGAAGAGGAATTAATACAAGCCAAAATCCAAGAAATGAACAACTCTGAAAATCCCATCTTTCTCATCACATCCCTCAGAAAACCCCACTCAACCCTATCATAAGCCTTAGCCATGTCAAGTTTTATGGCCATATACTTTTTCAACCCTCTTCTTTTATTATTAATGAAACGAAAGCATTCAAGTGAATTTGTCTAATCATCTGACTAAACTTTTGGGAAGAAAATTAATTACTAAAACATCAAGGAGAATGAGTGTTCGCCTTATTTTTAGCTTCACCGCAAGTGAACGGCGTAGTTAAATGATAGGTAAGCAAGGTCGATCCACAGAGACTAATAAATTTATGCACTAAGTATTGAGATTGTAATATTATTATTTTTATTTAGACGATCGAAAGTTGATTGTTGTTTTGTAAAAGTAAGACAATATTTTATCATAAAAAGACAAAGCAAAGAGTTCGATTGAAAAGATCAAGTAGATGAATGGATTCCAGGGTTATGGTTTCAGTTAATCTCCCTCTTGTTATCCGATTAATCAAAACCAAAGTTATTATCTATCTTTCCTATAAGACGATCACAAAAGTATTTTATCCTCTATCTCGAGACACAATAAAAACGTTGGTTGAATTATCTATGCTAGCATCTCTACTCAACATAAGATAAACAACTCACAAAAGCATAAAAGATCAGTTATCCTCACCAATACTCACATACTTCTCAATCATGCAAAGTATTCATGTCAAGCACTCAAGATCTAGTATTGAAACTCATCTCTCGAATTATGAATCAATACATCAAGCGAGTTAAACCATTGGCCATATGATAAAACAAAAATAAAACAGAGTACTCGAATAGGGTTCGAAATAATAACTTCAATTCAAATTAAACATCAAACAAGAGTATCAATTAACCTAATCCCAAACCCCGGAATCACAAGGTGTTTAGCCGGACATGGGAAACGAATAATTCATAGACAAATTATTCTTAACCATATCAAACTAAGTGAAAATAAAAGATACAATGGAATAAGAAAACTCAGGGATGTCGATGATCTCTCGATCAATCTTCAATCCTCAAGCGTGTGGATGCGACCTCGATCTTTCTCTCGATTCCTCCAGTAGAAGGGTGCTCTTTTCTCTGCTTTCTAGGGCAAAAGTCAATATCCTCGTTTGGGGCCGCCTCGTCTCTATTTATACTCCCCTTGGGCCAAACCCTACTTAATACGACTTAAATCTGTCAAATCTCGCACAGACGCACGGGCCGTGCGCTTACGCACGACCTACCCGTGCGTCAAGCTGTAGCAACTAATTCTCCCTGGAACAGACGCACGGGCCATGCGCTTACGCGCGACCTGCCCGTGCGTCAATGCGAACCTCCAGTTCTTCGGTTCGTCACACGCACGGGCCGTGCTATGCGCACAGGCTGCCCGTGCATGTCCATATTTCGCCCGGTTCATCTAATCTCTTCTTAGTTTAGCTCCAAACTTCACGTATTCACTCGATTCTTGACGGTCCTTTACTACAATGCTCCGATTTGCCACTAAAGTGCTACAAATATCGTTTAATTCCTGCAAAACGAGCAAAGCGTAATATCTTTTCCACTTTATAAGAACACGACCCATTTTACTAAGTTAATGCATGTTTATCAACCTATTATATCCACAATTATACCCAAAATACATGCAAAACTCACACTAATCAAACCCCCAAACTTAAACTGTTGACAGTCCCAATCAACGGTTTATAAACAAGACAAAACACAAGTGAGAGGAATGAAAAGCACTAATCAAGAACAACACATCAGAACTCATGTTGCTTATCCATAGGCATCAAGAAATGAATCAACCAAGCCTCAAACATCTAACATCACATATCAATAAAACCATGGCAAATGCTTTGAATCACGACTCTCACTGATCAAGTGTATGCTCTCCTCTCAAGTGTATAAGGGACGTGTTTACGCTCAAATCATATCAATGATGAAGAATTACCATAAGCTTGCAAATTGTCTCACATCTCCCGCCACTAGAGTGTATGCATTTCATGAATCAAAAAGGACTTTTTCTTTTGGTTGTAATGAAGGCTCTTTGGTTAGGGTAGGGAAATATAGAAAAATGACTCAAACTCGAGCGTATAGACTGGTAAGCATATCTTTCATTCGAATCAACCATCCTCATTTAAGCCCAATATGCTACTCAAATGTTCTCATCAACTTCTCATATCCCATTTTTCTTTTCTTTTATGGAACTCAAAATTTCTTTCACCTCACATCACAATCCCCAGTCTACAAGTTCATTCATAGTAAACTCATTTATAAAGTCGATTTTTTTTTTCTCTTTTTTCGACTCTTTCATAGGTATTCATCATTTCTTTTCCTCCCTTTTCTTTTTTTCTTTTATCCCCATAAACCAACCCTCGCATAATTATCTAAATTCTTGATTTCATCCCATTCAATCTCATTCAATCCCCTTACTCAATGATATACGTTCAAGTGTAGGATAACAGATATATCAAGTTAAGACTTGAAATGTTGCTACCAAAAATTAGGCAACAGGCTCAAATTGGCTAACTAGGGAATTCAATATCATTTGGTAGGCAAAAGCCTTGAAAGGCTTAACAAAAATGGCCTTAAATCATTTTCACAAATCGAATACAACATGTTGTCTTGACAGAAATATCAGAGCAAGTTCTAGAATTCTAATCAACATGAATGATACACTCAAATCAACAAACAAGACTATATATAATGAAAGCAGTAAAGGCTCAAAAGCTCACAGGCCTGCACATTCGTAAATCAAAGCATAAAATCCATGTTCTCAATATTCACATGCTCTATATCATCCATTCTCAGCTCGATCATTTCGCACTCAACACCCAGTCAAAACATTACAAATTTTTTCAAATTATCCCCCAAGTCGCAACGCACACCACAAAACATGGACAGTCGAACAAAAGGGAATTTCTTTCGATGTCCAAACGCGCCAACAATTTTCAGCACTGGCAGGGTTTAGTATTTTGGCCATAACATTTTCTACAAAATTGATATGGATTTGATTCAAGTGGATATAAAATCTAAGAGAAAGGGATACAACATTTATGAAGACCCCAAGAGCAAAATCCGATCGCACGACCCAACCGTATGGGATGACACGGTTGTGTGATTTGTCTGTGGTTGAATTTGAGTCCTAATCCTGTCAGAACTCTACCAGTGATCTCTCCAAGCATCATAAACGGACCAAAGCCTTGCATGAAATACAACATCTTACATCTGGAAAGACAACAAAAATACACAGGATTACATAAATCAAAGATCTTCTGAGAGAGGAGGGTTAGGTTACGAAGAGCACCACAAGGCCTTTCGCATCTACGGAAGCACAAGAGTTTCAAAGGCTTGGAAAGAGGATCCATCCTGACAAGAAGGAATTTTCTTGTTTAGTTTAGATCTCTTGTCTGTACTTAAACAATGTCAAACTGTTGATTTTAAGTTTATCTATGAAATTATTATCAATATTTTACTAATCTTTCGGATCCTAGGGCATAATCAAAACTTTGAATTCATGTTAAATCTTGATTGATTGTTTTCTTAATTGATCAGTTTACTCACTCCCTAAAAACCTACTAAAGCAGTAAACGTGCTAAAATTGTTAATGTGCGTCTAATGCAATGCAACCTAAATGCTCTACATGCAACTATATGAATGCAAAAAAAATATTCTCTTTACACCCTTCATATCAAAATGAACTATCTATCCCCCCAAACTTGAATGAAAGTATATCGCACACAAGGAAAGATATAATTTCAATGCAAAAGAAGTGTGGAGATAACCTGACTCACTGGGAAGGCGGAGGTGGGTAGTGATCCCAACGTCTATCCGACATTGCGGTCCACTGATGATAGATCTCTGTAGTGTTCTTATGCCCTTATCCTCGCCATTTCAACTCGTGTAAACTACTACCCCCTTTAAATGCATCCATTGATTGTTTGATGCATATGTCATGTGCCATATTTGCATCGTTCGCACCTAGGAATGCATACTTGAGGTTTTTAGGCAAGGATTTGAGTTTTGGGGTTGGACTGTACTGATCCGTGTCACGCACGGGCCGTGCTTGTCTCGTTCTGCTCCAGCTTTTTCATGGCATCACGCACAGGTTGCCCGTGCGTACACACACAACCCGTGCTTGGTTCTGCAACGCAATCCTTTCCTATTTCCTTCTTCACGTCCTTGCCTTTCTCACTTTTAAGTAATTCCTGCACAGGATCTAAAGCACACACACAATCACTCAAGTTTTGAGCATTAATACCTAAATTAACAACTGATAAGGATTTGCAGCTCTCCATATTATCATGAGTTTTCACAACCTTATAGATAGAAAATAAAACATGCTCATCATTAACCCGTAATGTGAGCTCTCCCTTTTACACATCTATTAAGGTTTTTGCGGTGGCTAGGAATGGACGCCTAAGTATCAGAGGGACGTCGCGGTCTTCCTCCATGTCCAGCACTAAGAAATCCATAGGAATATGAATTTGTCGACTTTCACGAGCACATCTTGTACGATTCCTTAGGATATGTGAGTGATCTATCCGCAAGTTGCAAGATGACCGTGGACGGCTTCACCTCTTCCAATCAAAGTTTCCTGAAAATGGACGAAGGCATCAAGTTAATACTTACTCCTAAATCACATAATGTTTTATCAAAGAAAATAACCCATATTTTACAAGGGATAGTGAAACTCCCCTGATCTTTGAGCTTTTGAGGTAGTTTTCTCTGAATTATGGTGCTGCACTCTTCAGTCAAGTTAACGGTCTCGAACTTTGCAACCTTTTTCTTCTTGGACATCACTTCCTTCAAAAACTTCGCATAATTGGGCATCTGCTCCAATGCGTCTGCAAAAGGTATGTTAATATGCATTTTCTTTAAGATGTCTACAAATTTAGCAAATTGGGCATCTAACTTTTTCTTTTGAAAACGCTGAGGAAAAGGGAGAGGAGTAGTAAGTTTCGAAAAATCAGAGTTAGAAGAAGATTTAAGCTTCTCAGCCCCTTTTTGTTTATCATTATGTCCTTTGTTTCCATCTTCGACCTCAACGTCGTCATTTGCTACAATATGTTCATCTCCAGGGGTCAAACTCAACCGTTCGGCACCATGCACGGTCTGCTCATGCTCATACGCACGGGTCGTGCGCGTCCTATCTTGTTCTTGATATCCTTCAGCACCACGGATGGGCAGCTCGTGCTTTGACGCACGGGTCGTGCGTGGTTCTGATCTTTCATCACTTCCTGGAATTTTCGGCCCCTCGTACTTCGTACCACTCCTCAGACGAATGGCGTTACACCGTTCTTTCGGATTGACTTCAGTGTTGCTCGGAAATTGGCCCTTTTGATGCTGTCCACCGATGATCGTCGCTAATTGGCTAATCTGAGTTTCAAGATTTTTCATTTGTGAACCCATAGTGTTAGCCAACTGCGTGACATGTGCCTCGATCTTATTTATCTTAGCCTCATCTTTATTCAATCGGTTCCTCGTTTCATTCATAAACGAACTCGTCTGACTCATGAACGAGGTAAGAATGTCCTCCAAAGATGGCTTGGCCTCCGCATTAATGACACCGTTTGTCACACTGAACCCTGGTGGTGGTTGCATCACGTTCCCTGCCATAGGACATCTTTCATAGCAGACTCGGTAGAGTTAATAATAAAAATATCATTCAAGACACATGCAGGATTACGAGCTATATCAAAAATTGAAAACGTTACGGTTTTTCCCAAATCATTCATACTCAGTTTTCTATTTTTGACATCAATCAAAGTATTGGTTGTGGCCATGAATGGTCTACCCAGCAATATAGTATGATCTTTAAGATTATCGCTATCCTTTTACGTATCCAACACAACAAAATCAGTGAGAATTTGAAATCACCTACTTGGACTAAAACATCTTGAACAATGCATGATACCATTTGTAGGTCTCAAGGGGTGATAAGTAAAGTCTAGAAAGAGGGGGGTTGAATAGACTTTACCAACGTTTCGTTTTTAGTCCTTTTTGAAATTTCAGAGTTGACTCAAGTCAGCTAAGTCCTTGGAGGACAGCTAGCTAGGTTGACTTACACAACAGAGTTAGCCACTCAACAGACTCGACTGAGCTATTGATAGTATAACTCAGCTGATTCAGTTAACACTTTAATAATACAGTTGACTTAGTTTTTAACAGCGGAAGATTTTCACCCTTTTTTTTGAAACGTTTTTCAACACTTGTTTAAGCTAGGTTATTATCAGTTGACTTAGTAAATTAACAATCAGCAATTATAAATATAAGCAAGAAAGTAAGTATGCTGAAAGTAAAAAGACACAAGCAATTTATAGTGGTTCGAGAATGGGGTAATTCCTCTAATTCACTCTTCTCCAACCCCTGGAGGAATCCACTAATGTAACTTGACTTGGTTACAAAACGGTTACATTTTGAGACAACTTTGGTCACACAACTAGCTGCTCCTAGGACTCAGCTTCTTCACAAGATGGCTGCACTGCTACTTCAGCTTCCTTCAAACCTTTGGATTTGTCCACATAGCTCTCCAACAGGTTCAAAGCTCTAGTTCGATCTGGAACTTTACTACAACTCCTTCAACCTTGAAGAGTAGACCCCTTGATCTTGAATCAAGTTTTTCCTCTTCAATAAATGAAGTTGTCTTTCCTTCACTGAATGTGTTGCATTGATTTCCTTCGAGTTTCAGGCTTGAGGATATTATTTGGATTCTTGAGAGATATTGCTTTGCTTTGCAGGTTCATGGATTTTGCTTGCTGGCATTCGTAACCTTCTCGCTGTGTATTCCTCAGTCTTTTATAGTGGTGGTTCGAAAATGTATCCATTGAAGAGATAGATGTATTTTCAAACTCCACTTTCAGGTCGTTGGCTTGTCTTGTCTTGCAGTATTGATGTGGACTGTACTTTGACTTAAATGCTCTGCAGCCTTTTTTTAAACTCTGCAGGATTTCAAGTACATCCCATTGGCTCCTTGTTTTCTGCACTCTTTCAGCAAAACAACTTTAGTGTAGGCAGTCTTACACATGCCTATTTTCAGCAAAACCTTGACTTTGCTTGACAACGGATCTTTTTCAGCTTTCTTTGATCCTGTCTGCTGTATATCCCCTTTGACAGTCAACTCTAATGATTTTGGAATGACTTTGTTGTCTGTCAGCTGACTGAGACACCTTTTCTGTCACCTGACTGAGACTTTACTTCGCTTCACTCAGCTGCCACACAGCTGGGTCTTCTCTTCGATCTTCAGTCGAGTCCTACAATCTTCAACTTGGCTACTTCCACTCAGCTTACAAAGTCCTATCTATTACAAGTTGATTTACAGTTGAATTGGGGTGCCAACTTCCTAATCTAAGTTTTATATGGTATTATTAAAATCTATTACATAAATTTCCCAACAAATAATATAAAGAGATAGTCTTTTGCCAGATGGTTAGATGGAGCCCCAACAACCAACCTGGATTCAGACCCAACTCTACAAAAAAAAATACACAAATATGTTGTCCCTCTATCTCGTGCTCCATGGAGTTCTGCTACGACATCGCCCCCAAGTTCGAAATATCTGCCAATGAAGGCTCTTGTCTCTCCATCTTCTTCGCTTTCTTTGGCAGAGTTTCCCTCATTTCTATCATCGTCTTTTTCTTTTTCTTGTCTCTCATCTCTTCTCATGGGTTTTTAGAAGAAGTGAGTAATGATGTTGGGAGTGGAATGAGGTGGAGTTTTTGGAGGGATGATGATGTATTGATAGAGTTGCAGTGTGATTCATATTTTTATCTTATTTCTATCAAGTGATTAATGTTTCATATATTTATTTTGCTTCGAATTTGGTGTAAACTGATTAGTCATTATTGTTCGAATAGTGCATTCATCCATGCCATCAAAGTATTTGTTGATTTGATTGAATTAACTCTCTGAAGCATTTCAGGGAACTACTAATACTTTTTAGGGAAGCTACTAATACTTTTTAAAGGGACTAATACTTTTCAGGGGGAAAAACTATTTTTTAGGAGAAAGTACTATATATTTTTCAAGTGGACTGCTAAAATACTTTTGTGGGGAAGAACTCATACTTTTATGGGGAACTACTAATACTTTTTATGAGAAAAAACTAATATTTTTCATGGAAAATTACTAAAATAAATTTAATTCGAAAACTTAATACTTTTCAAATGGACTACTAATATATTTTAGGGGGAATTACTAATATATTGTAGGGAAAAAATTTAATACTTTTCATGTGGACTATTAAAAATATTGTTCGAGGAACTAATAATACTTTTTCGAGGGACTGTAAATACTTTTCAGGGAAGAAACTAATATTTTTTCGAGTCCTAGTGATTCTAGGCTTTAGCCATTGCCTTACATCACAAAAATGTCACCGCTTCCTCTAGTGGTACTATGACACTGTCTATATTACAAAAAGCTCACTGAGCCCAAAAATTACAAAATTGCCACCTGCCTTTGAATATTACAAAAACGCCACTGCTAATATTTCAAAAATATCGTCGAGTTGGTTTTTTTGATTCGTCTAACGAATTTTGGCCAGTTAGACCGTATGACAGGAGTTTCTGTCTAAAATAAAATAGAGCTACTTAATTTCTTCGTTGACACAATAATACCTAGAAAAGAAATACTGAATCTTTTTTGGAGCAAATAGTTCAAAATAACCACATTGAATAGGACAAAAACTTTCCTAATATGAGAGATAAAAAAATTATCTTTTCTACCTATTTTTGTGGTTCTTTTACACAAATACCCTTGACTCTTTAATGCAAAAACAAAAAGTAGGTATGTTTTCTTTAAGTGACTGAAATAGCTTCTCTTTATTTTTTTTTTTTATTTCTCTACTCTCCTCTCTTCTACACAATATGCTATAAGAAATTTTGGTTCTTTCTAAAATCATACCAGACTAAGAAGAAAATAAGATAAATGTGTTTTCTCCTCTTTATTTACTTGTAGTTAACAACAGAAACAGACAAAAAATTCAAGATATGTAAAAAATTATACTTAAAGCAATATTTTAGCAACAAATATGCATATGCCATGATATGCCACAATATAGTATCACAATATGATATGTTATGCCACGTTATACTAGTATATAACGTGCCATGTTATATACTAGTATATATAACATTTCACATTATATATATATATGATGTGCCACATTATATGAATTAACAACATTAATCGACAAAAATTCAAGACAGGTAAAAAAAATATTTAAAGCAATATTTTAGCGACAAATATGTATATGCCACGATATGCCACGTTATACTAGTAGTATATAACGTGGCACGTTATACTAGTATATAATGTGTCACGTTATATACTAGTATATATAATGTGCCACATTGTACGTTATATGCCACGATATAATACCACGATATGCCACATTATACTAGTAATATATAACTTGTCACGTTATACTAGTATATAATGTGTCATTTTATATACTGGTAGTATATAAGATGTCACGTTATAACGTGCCACGATATGTCATTATATAATGCCACGTTATACTAGTAGTGTATAACTTGGCACGCTATACTAGTATATAATGTGTCACGTTATATGCCACGATATAATGTTAATTACAGTTACTTAATTCAAATTTTAAATTCACAAAAGTTAAGAAGGTTCATTTTGGTAATATAGAGTAGAAAAAGGTTTTTTTAAACTTGTGGGTAAAAAATAAGTTTCACTATCCATAATGGGTAATTTAAAAATTCTCCCAAATCTTTAACCCTTCATTTTGAAAAAATAATAATTCAAATAACAATAAAAACAAGCTAGCTAGTGAAATATAATATGTAGAGTTATTATTTTATCCATTTTCTCTTATAGATTTCCAGTTTTTTTGCATTTGCCTCTCTTACATTTGAACATTGACAAAATTAAAGTTTCAAAAGAGGAAAAAAAAAATACTTAGACAAAACTACCAACTTATACATGAAAATAATATATAGTTTTTAAATTTATCAAGAGTTATTTATTAGTTTGTAAAAAAAAAGGAGCAACTAAAATTCAAACTTAAAAACTCTCTTTAATTTAACATAGGAATATTGTGAAATGTATCAAAATAACAAGAGAGAAATATATGAAACAAGATAATAGGAGCAATATTATATATTACTTGATGAGGTAAAAATATATATGCTCATATTCTGCACGAACTATTTTAATAATCTTTGTTTAATCCAGTAAGAGTTGTTAAATGGGTTGGCCCTATTTATGTTTGGAATGTTTTTTAATTACCGCTCCCGTATCAAGATGCACAGACTATTTTAATAATATTTTCGTCCATTCGATCTCTCTGTAAAATAAATTATATCTACACAATGTAGAAATATTAAAAATAAACAATTAAAAAAAATCTAAATCATACCTCGATATCATGAAATATGCATTCAAGGCTTTGTATTTGATTTTTATCATTATATGTGAGGCCCTGTAAGTTTTTCATACATTATCACAAGTCAGACTTTGCTTTTATTGGGTATTGCTCGTAGTTAGATCACAGATTAGTGTAATCATATATGCCATTGATCTATGAATTTTCTATACGATGGAGCAGCCTTTGTTTTTGTATTTTCATTTGAATGTGTAAGTAACAATGAACTTATTGTACATATATATAGGCAATCCAAAAGATAACTATGGTAATATGTCAAAATCATATTTATTATGAGTAGGTTTCATTAATTTTTTGATAAATTCGAAATATTTATTCATAGTTGGCACCTTTTAATATCTACATATATATATATATAATAAGAGCCGCTTCTAAAAGTGGTAAGAAAAAAATTCCCGCCCATTTTTTGAGGCTAAAAATATATATGCTCATATTCTGCTGAAACGTGTTTGTTAATTATGGTATGGGTAATCTTTGTTTAATCCAGCTAATATTTTCTCTGAATTTGACTGCTTTGCTGCTGTCCGGCTATTTATGTTTGGAATGTTTTTTAATTACCAATATTAAGACTCTTATAATAAATTACTTGATTATCAAGATTGTAATCTCAGAACTTAATGGTAAGTAAAACATTATTTTTGGTAACATTATACATATGTATTAACTTTACTTGCAAGAAAAAATTGATTTGACCATCGAAAAAACCTTTTCTTCAAAAATTATATCTTAAGAAATAAGAAAACTGATGAAATATTAACAGAATTAATTATCTGTCAAATTTAAAAAGGCATAATAAAATAAATTACTTCCTATAAATTATCGAAATTGCTAACCTTTTCAGAATATATACAATAATTTCCTTTCGGGTAATAAAAGAGGGAAAAAACATAATAAAAACAATCTGCTGAGATTTATATTTCCTAAAAAAAGCCACACTACTCGCCTATATATATGTGAGGCCCTGTAAGTTTATTTTTACAAAACTCATTCATCCAACAAGCAATTTATTAATCAGACTTTGAAAAAAAACTCTTTAAACTCATTCAAACACCAAAAAAAAAAATGGCGCCCATGTTGACTTTGATCAAGAATCTGGATTCATCAAAAACCCAATGGAATGTGAAGCTCAGGCTTGTGCGTCTATACGAAAAACCACAGTATAATGACAAAACGCAGGTGCAAAGTTTGGAGTGCGTTTTCCATGACTACGAGGTATAATGAAATACATGTCTATCTAAGCAATTGTTTGTTTAGATAAATTATATTTAACTACCTAATCAATATTTCGAATTATACAAATTGCAGGGAGACATGATTCAAGGGACTATAAGAAAACACAATATTTAGCAGTTCAAAAAAATCCTTATAGAAGGCCATGTTTATGCGATTAGGGATTTTATTGTTGCCCCGTATTCGGATAAATATACAACATGTTTGAGTAAACAAAAAATTTTGTTTCATGGAAAAACTCAGATTTTTGAGATGTTCGACAAAAGTTTCCCTCGATTTATGTTCCAGTTCAGAAATTTCAGTGAAGTGGCCACTGCAGACAATGTGGATGAGACATCACTTTTTGGTAAGATAATTTATATTGCTTTTCCTGTACATGTAAAATTTAGAGCAATAACTGTTATTATTTGATTGAATTTTTTTCCTTTGAATTTATTATGAACAGACATTATCGGCAGAATTATTTCAATGCAATCGACTCAAACCACAGAGATTGCTGGAAAGAGCACTCGCTTCATAGAACTAACTTTGGAAGATCTGGAGTAATTTAAATTACCAAATTTTTATTAACTCTTTAAGTTTAATCATAAACTGTAACAAAAAAAAATATTTTATGCTTTTCATAAGAATAATCGCATCACTTGCACGTTGTGGGAGGAGTATGTTGACGTGATATTACCCTATCTCGAAGAGGGACGATTTGAACCACTTATCGTGATTCTGCAAATGTGCAGAGCTAAAGTATTTTGTGGTAAATTAATTAGTTATACTTATTTATAAACAGCTAGGTAAATTATCCATATTCTTATATAATTTTTAATCAATTTTTTTACTCTTTAATAAATTGTAGATAGAGTGAAGGTATCGAATACATATGATGTTACAAAGTTGATTTTTGATGCCAAATTGGATGAGATTGCAGACTTCAAGAAAAGGTTAGAACATATATTTAGATTACATTTTTATTTTTTCTTCCTTTTGTTAATAGATGATTATTATTAATATTCAATCTAACATTTTGTTTTTTTTTAAAATAATTTAGGTTAATGAGCAGCAACAGGGCAACACCTTCAGTTAGTCATGTGAGTGTGCCTACTACCCGAACAATTGCTGAAGATTTGGACTCCGGAGAATCACCCGTTCGAGTGATCGACCAATTGTATTGGAACAAAGAAGTAAATTAACAAACTGTTTTTTGTTATTACCTTTTATTAAATAAAAGAATGATTATAATTGTAATATATAATATTTTCTTGCATCCTCCTCTTCATGTCGAGAATGAAAAACATTATTATCTTTAGCGCTCCAATATTGGATCGATTAATATTAATTAATATTAAATTTTGTAATATCTTATTGTATAATGCCTTAAAGTATCGAACTGTTCCACACGCATTGTCTGATCATTTTCATTCTTTTTGCCACCATTCGATTCGACCACTATTCCACGCAGATAGAAATTTTGTAAGATTTGCATCTCTCGTTATCCGGCCGCATATCCAATGAGGCCTGGTGCCTTTCCATCTTCTCAATCTCTGCGCAAAGATTGCCTTGAAGACTTCTCGAACCTCGGCATTTTATGCTTAAAATTTGAGGCTATCACCTCTGTCTCGTTATTAAAATTCATTTAATTTGGCGTTTAAGGCCATTTTTAAAGACATCAAAATCAAAATTCGCGGGGACGATGGTATACGTGGGAATGATGGATCGGTAACCGCGTTGAATTGAAATTGAGATGTTGATAATAATGATTCATTGTTTGTTCACGGGTTGTTTTTCTTCAAGGTCGTTTAAGTTTGTTTCAATATGAAAAGGAAAAGTTTCTTCAACGCATCATCACGCACATATGGAATTGAGGATTCAACTTTTCGAGGAACTGTGATGATTCGAGGTTGAGTCGAGCTCTTGCGACTTTGGGAGCCTCGCGCAGATGACTTTTCGGTCTCATTTGGGCCTTGGTGAGATGATTGGCCTTTCTACGACCGAGCATCATTCTATCTTAACAACTTCTTCGGCCTCGATAGATTCTCGCTAAATGAATTTGATGTTCCTCATGTTTGCACCATCAGCGTCATCGGAAGATGATGAGTTTAGAAAACTTAGCTCATCATCAAAATTGAACTTTTGACGAGCAGCCTTGAATTCTGGCTTACTCGTACTTGGTAGAGCGTCCTTCGATTGAGTCTTTTTGATGTGCGGTTAGGGGTAGACTAGACTTCATCGCAGATCCGGGAAGGTTGTATCGGGTTCATCACGGGAGTCATGAAGAGCACTCGATTTCCTCTTCTGAATCAACAATTATGGTCTGAGGAATGCTCTTGTCTCCTTGATTTTTACCTAGGGAAGTCTCAACCTCCCTTAGGCCTTCATTACCTCCTGCAGTCTCAACTGCAGCAAGGCCTTGGACATTCCATTCGACAGACTCAGCTGTCTTAGGGTCTTCTACGGTGGCATCCACCGGAGTCTCAACTCCGTGGATTGCACTTTCATTGCCCAGAGTGTTAACTCCTGGGGAAGAACCATCATGTGCCTCGATCGCATCAAGAACGTTCTCGACCTGCTGCAAAGCTATTGGCACTTCAAAGTGAGGCAATTTGCTTGTCGGCGTCGTCAGTGACAACCAGCTGTGGTTCTTGATCTTG
Organism: Rehmannia glutinosa; assembly: GCA_016081115.2. Taxonomy (NCBI): domain Eukaryota; kingdom Viridiplantae; phylum Streptophyta; class Magnoliopsida; order Lamiales; family Orobanchaceae; genus Rehmannia; species Rehmannia glutinosa. The sequence goes on from JABTTQ020003086.1 coordinate 66,839, forward strand.
TTCCTTCTCCACTTTGCCTCCTAGATTCAGGGTGGAGTCAGCTGCAGCATTCTCCGACCTAGCTACAGTGGAGTGAGTTTTCCCCTTAGCTGGCACACCAGCTGAGTGACTGATGGTGGGGTCACTTTGCTCCAGACTCCCGGTTGTTTCCTTTGAGTGTTCAACCGTGCGGGCAGGTGGTAAGACACCTTCAACAGGGGTTGGCTCGACTTCGGTCCCCAAGTTCCCAGTTTCATCGCCATTGCCCTTAGATCCAACCTCTGAGTGAACTGGAGAAGTGGTAGCAGCAATAACAGTGGCAATCTGATGTACCACTCCCAATGGATCAATCTCCAGCTGAGATTTGGAAGACTCTCCAGGTCCTTCCGTCAGCTGTTGCGCTTGCATCATCCTGGATTCCCGCATGGCTTGCTGCATTTCCAACTCCTCAGTCGCAGCAGCAGGATCCAAGTCCTCATCACTTCCTGAAAGAACATCTATGTGCGGATGAGTGTGATCACTAGTTCCAGTGAAAGGACAAATACTGGCTTTTTCACGCGCCTCTGCTTCCTCTGCTAATTTCTCCTTCTCTTTGTCCTTGAAAATCTGCAAGATAATTAGACAGTTGTCTTCATCAAGTGCCTGGACCACTGTGGTCAACCCGAGGAAGTTCAACAATTCTTCTTCTTCTTCGATGAATTCAGGGTGTGCGAACTGTTCCTCGAGCGATTCGCCTTCCACTTCCTCCATTCGCGCAGACGATTCTGGATGTCTGGGTATGGTGGCGAGAGCATGATCACATCATCTTCTTCTTGTTGCCCTTCCTTTTCAGGAATGGAAGGCAACATACTCTATTGCTCAACTTCTTCAGCAGCATCGGGAGCAGGTAGAGACACAGTCCTGTCGACAAGGGGTTCTGATCTTTTGTCTTTGCGCTTCTTGTTCCTGTACATTCTATCCACAGTGAGTTTGGAGTGGGTCTTCAATTTGCCTCTGTTGATCGGCCTTAAAATGAGACTTGGTTGTTTCATCAATGATTTACGGAGACTCTACTTCTCCGGCTTTCCGGTTCAATTAGATCAATCCGATCTGTTCGGTGGTGGCGGACTCACGGATTTGTTTTCTCAAGCTCGAACGCTTGTAGAGTCTTCTTCTTTTGGTCCTTACCGGAGGAATTTTTGGTTCAAGAATACGGTTTCCTCGAGTCTGGGGCGGGGGGTCCGGCTGCTCTTTTCTTTTGTCGAGGAGCGAGGAGGGCTTTCTTGGCTTGTCCTCTTCTTCTTGACAACTTCCGGGAGAAGGTATTTGAGGTTCCTTCTCCACCGCGGTTGATTGTTCTCGTTCTAAGGCGGGGGGGAGACACGGCTGCAGGGGGTGTGACTCAGGCAGGGCAGTGCGGTTTTTTCTTTCTGCAGGGGTAGCTTCTTCTTTGCATCTGCGGGAGCAGCCTTCTTCTTTGGAGGGGAGGAGACAGCTGTTTCTTCAGGATCAGCTGATTCCCCCTCACTGGTGTCCGCCCGCTTGGCGTAAGCTCTCCTTTGGGCTCTTGAAAGGTTTGCCCGGAACATCTTCTTGTTTACATGGAACGACTTTCCATGTCGGAGTGGAACACCCTTCACCTCCATCAACCGGCCAACTACAAGGCCATAGCCCAATGATCCTCCGAAAGATCCATCGTCCTTGAAGGACTTATTTCCAACATTCTGGCAGAGTCTGCTGTACACAAACTCAGCCCAGTTGACCTTCTTCTCCTCCATGATCGCAGCCATGACGATCAGCTTCGTTTTGGATAGCTGATTGAAGCTTCCAAACTTCATATCCACACATTTCGCGACGATATCCATCAACTTGTGATAATCGTCATTTAGCAGCTTCTTATCGGCTCTGTAGACAACTTTTGCAGCACATTCAGGTCTGGCCACTTCCTTCCATGCAGCAGCCAAGTTTACATTAGCCTCAAGTATCTCCAGCATTCCTTCCGACGGCAACAAACAATGCTCCGCTAGATCTTCAGCAGTAATGGTGAAGTCCTTTCCGTGAACAGAGGATTTGATACCCTCGTCGTGAACCTCAGCGTTCACGTAGAACTGTGCTACCTCCTCAACGTGTGTCATCTGAAACTCCATTGTGATAAAGGGTTTCAGTCCAGATTTCTCGATTTTGTCGGCTATCTTCTTCACAAGGTTTCATCGGAACCCTGTTTAACCATCCCTTCGAAATCCACGGTAGAACCAGTGTGGATTTGCTTCCCTAGCTTGGTGAAATCGTAGGTTGATGCCATTTTTCTGAGTTTTTACCGAACAAACTTTGTGAACTTGCTCAAGATTTGGTAGGGTTTTGAGAGAAAAATGCTTTCTTTGCTTTTGGAGAGATGAACAGGTTTTGAGTAATGTGAGAGAGAAACGAACAAAATGGTATATATATGGGTTATGAAAGGACGTGTTTTTGGTTTTTGAAATTTGATCAAGATCAACGGCTCAGATTTAGCACGCTGATCAGCATTTAATTGCCCGCATTTAATGCGACAGCATTTATATCCAATCATAGGCTTTACTGTGCAGCTTTTGAGTGAACCCATCATTATTACGCTGACGTCATCCTTAAAAAATTCCCGCTTATTAAAAACGACTGCGTTTTTGTCACTTAGCTCATAAATGACTCAACTCTTCTTCTCTCTATTCGTATAGTAACTCAGCTATCAGCTAACTCGATACAGCTGTCTTTTCGATACGGATGATTCACTTGGCTGATTCATGAGATTTGTTCTATTTTCATCTTTTCACCTTCCATCTCTTCTCATTGAGTCTTCTGAGTGTCAACTCAGCTCAATTAACCCTAGCTCATGCTTAAGCTCTTCAAATCTTGATTCACATAGGGGTTTTGTGAATATGTCGCCTAACTGTTTATCAGTTGAGATGTATTCCAAGGTGATGTCTTTCTTTTCTACATGATCTCTTATGAAATGATATCTGACATCAATGTGCTTTGTTCTTGAATGCAACATAGGATTCTGAGTGATTGCAATAGCACTTGTGTTATCACACATAATTGGAATCTCTTTTTCTTCAACATCATAATCTCTCGATTGTTGTCACATCCATAAGACTTGGGCACAATGATTTGCCCTGACTATGTACTACCAATTTGTGGATGTGGCTATTGAGTTTTGCTTCTTGCTAAACCAGGAAACCAATATGTTTCCAAGCATTTGACATGTACCTGAAGTACCCTTCCTGTCAACTCTACATCCAGCATAGTTAGAGTCTGAGTAGCCAATAAGCTTGAATCCACCTTCCTTTGGATACCATAAGCCGACTTCCGGCATCCCTTTAAATATCTTAGGATTCTCTTAGCATTTGCAGTCATGTGACTTTCTTTTGGAGCGATTGAAATCTTGCACATACACCTACCGCAAAGGTGATGTCGGCCTTGCTTTGTTAGATAAGCGGTGATCCAATAAGTGCTCGTATCTTGTTTGATCCACAGGCTTGCCATCCGCATCCATATCCATCTTGTCGATGTATTCATTGGTATTTTCACAGAAGATTTCTCTTCCATACCAAATTTCTTCATTAAATCTCTGGTGTACTTTGTTTGACTTATGAAGGTTCCATCCTTCAGCTGTTTAACTTGATGTCCTAGAAAGAATGTCAGCTCTCCCATCATGCTCATTTCAAACTTGCCTTGCATGAGGTTTGAGAACTTATCACACAGCTCCTTGTTTGTGGATCCAAAAATAATGTCATCCACATATATTTGAACAAGCAGTATACTCTCTCCATCTTGAATTCTGAAGAGTGTTCTGTCCACTTTGCCTTTGGTAAATCCATTATCTGTCAGAAATTGAGATAATGTATCATACCATGCTCTAGGTGCCTGTTTCAATCCATATAGAGATTTCTTGAGCTTGTACACCTTATCTCCAAAAGTCTTCTGCTCAAATCCTGGAGGTTGCTCAACATAGACTTCTTCTTCTAATAGTCCATTTAAAAATGCACTTTTCACATCCATTTGATATACACTAAAGTTCTTGTGTGCAGCATATGCAGGAAACATCCTTATTGCTTCTAACCTTGAAACAGGAGCAAATGTTTCATCAAAATCTATTCCTTCTTCTTGGCAGTACCCTTTGGCTACCAATCTTGCCTTGTTCCTTACTACAAAACCTTCTTCATTCATCTTGTTCCTGAAAACCCATTTTGTGCCAATTACATTTTTATGGGTTGGTCTTTGCACCAATTCCCATACTTTGTTTCTTTCAAACTGATTCAGCTCTTCTTGCATGGCTTGAATCCAATGTGTGTCATCCAATGCTTGGGACACATCTTTTGGCTCTATTTGGGAAATAAAACAAGCGAACATTGCTTCTTCTTTGAGCTCGGATCCGGTTCTCACACCATCTCTTACATCTCCAATGACTAGTTCGGTGGATGGTCTCTCGGCCATCTCACATCGGGTTGGAGTAAGTCGGTTGGGTTGATCGTCTTCTTGTTGTGTTGTCTTGAGCAACTCTCTCATCATCACTTAGCTGCAGATTTTCCGGTGTCTTTGAGATTGACTATTTCACCTTCATCTTGATTGATTGCTCCAACTTGACTTCAACATAGGGACTCTTCGCATAGTTGGTGATTCAAACTTATCGCCTAACTCTTCAATGTCTTCTCCATTTACATTAGGTTCATCAAAAACCACATGGATAGACTCTTACGTGACCATAGTCCTTTTGTTCAAGATCAGTAGGCTTTGCTTTTTTGAGTATCCCAAGAAGATAGCTTCATCGACTTTAGCATCAAAAGCCTTTAGATTATCCTTGCCATTGTTGTGGATGAAGCATTTACATCCAAATATTCTAAAGTATGCAACGTTTGACTTTCTCCCTGTCCAAATCTCATAGGGAGTCTTTGCCAGCTGTCTATTGATCATGCATCTATTTTGAGTATAGCATGCAGTGTTGATGGCTTGACCCAAAATCTTTTAGGTAATCCAGCTTCAGCTAACATGGTTCTTGCAGCTTCTTTAAGAGTTATGTTCTTTCTTTCTGCTACCTCATTCTGATGTGGAGTCCTTGCTGCAGATAATTCATGAGCAATACCATTTTCAACACAGTACTGGGTTATTATTCCATTGACAAACTCGGTTCCTCTATCAGATCATATCTTTATAATGGATTGACTCTTCTCATTTTGAACTCTTTTCATCAGCTGAGGTAACTTCTGCAAAGTTTCCTTCTTTTTACACATGAAGATTATCCATGTATATCTTGAATAATCATCCACCACTACTAGAGTGTATTTCTTTCCACTTATGTTGGCTGGCTCAACTGGACCAAATAAATCCATATGCAACAGATGCAATATTCTTGTTGAAGATGGAATTGACTTCTCTTTGAATGATGATTTGATTTGCTTTCCCATCTGGCATGCATCACAAACACTTTCTTTCTTGTACACTGAGTCTGGTAATCCTTCCGCAAGATTACTACTTGCAAGCTTGTTGATTGTCTTGAAATTCAGGTGACTCAGCTTCTTGTGCCACAACCAACTTGATTCGGTTGTACTCTTTGCTAGCAGACAAGTGCTTGGTGTGGCAGTCGACCAATCTACCACATACATGTTCTTTTATCTGGATCCTTGCAACACTACTTCATTTGATTCAGTGTCTTTGATTTGGCACACTCCCATATTGAATCCAACATTATAGCCCTTGTCACAGAGTTGACTGATGCTTAACAAGTTGAAATTGAGGCCTTCAACATATGCAACATCTGTGATTTCTAATCCATTTTTCTTGATGGATCCAGTGCCTCTTATTTCCCCTGGAGCTTCATTTCCTCCAAATATGACTTTTGCGCCTCTAATCTCCTTGAATTTTGACAGATTTTTCTTGTTCCCTGTCATGTGTCTCGAACAGCCACTATCCATGTACTAGGTTCCTTGGCACTCAGTTGTTCCTTGAACCTGCAATCAAGGAAATCAGTTTTTAGGTACCCATACTTGCCTGGGTCCTGAGGGGTTAGTGATGTAAGATGATCCAACCAACCTATAGCCAAATGATCTGACTTTAAGAGGTTGTCATCTATCTATGCCATAATCATAATCCACTTTGGCAAATTGCTTGGGGGCTCTAGGTTCATACAGCTGTCTCTTTTGTCTGTATGCCTGTGTGTGTGTTTTAGCAATTGCCTTCTTTGGGTAGTTGTGATATTTCTGAGTGTAGTGCTTGGGTGCATATGTGTGCTGATGATAGTTCTTTTGCCTTTGGAACGACCTTTGCTGAGTTCTAGGTCTTTGCCATTTGGGCATATATTCCACAGGACTTTGCTGATATTTCACATTATTCCAATCAGCTTGGCTTGGATAGTTTCTACCATTCCCATCATTTGTGTTTCTTTGATAAAACTTCTGGGGTTTTTGGTAGCTCTGTTTATTCTTCACAGAGTACTTTCTATTTGGAGTTTGCTGAGGAACTCTGCTGGATTTCTTCTCAGTTGTCCTCTCAGCATACTCAACTAGCGGTTTTCCTTTTCCTTTATATCCAAGGCCAGTTTGTTTGTGATTGTGCTTTGGAATGAATATGTGTGCAACATTTGGTGTCTTGGATTTTTGAGATGCTTCATTACTTGAAGATCCTTTTTCCAAGATCACTCTTGGAGTTTGACTATGCACAAAGGAATTGAATCATATGCTTGTCTTGTCTCCACATCCTTTTTGGCTCATGCTAAGGTCATCCAATGATTTAGATGCCTTAGTGAATGAAGCAATCACATTTTTGAGATCATTTTCCCTCTTCTCTATAGCAGCTATCTCTGCTATTAGTTTAGCATTCTCAGCCTTCAGCTCTTTGTTCTCATCAGCTATGTGACTTAGAGTACTCAGCTCCTTAGTAAATTTTGTGAGTTTTGGCTTTTAATTTGTTTGTTTTCCTCATTTAATAGTGTGTGTGAGGATTTAATGTGCTCAAAATCTTTCATCATTTTGCCTAATGAATCATAAAGATCAGTGGGTGATGAAGTGTGTGTGTCACAATCACTATCACTAGAATTTGAGTGAGATGAGTTAGAGTGTACCTCATCTTCTTGATCAGGTTGATCTTGTTCTTTAGCCATTAGACGGATCATTGCTTCTTCTTTGAGAATCACTCGAGTAGTCACTTCACTACTCTCTCGAGTCTGCTTCCTTCGACTTTGTCTCTCTCGTCCCAAGACCAACATAGCCTTTTTCTTTTCTTGTCTTATTTCTCGAAGACTCTTCTTTCTTCTTCATTCATGTATTTATTGACTACGAGGATATGGATGATCATAATAGCAAAGTTTCCTGGTTGTCTGCAATTTCAACACAGGTTCTCAACTTTTTGGTCAGCTCTCTCATTTCTTGGGTTGTCATGTCTTTGATATTCAACCTTTTGATACTCAACTCTCTTTGGTGGCCTATCTTCTTCCTTGGCTTGGAGGGGAGCCGAATGTCTTTCGGAGGATTCACCTTTATTTCTTTTGTAGTTCTTGTTGAAGAACTTATTGAATCTTTTAACCATCAGTGCAATCTCCTCCTGGTCAATGGTTTATTTGGTCTCAGCTCTCTTCCCATCCTTGACTATAAGTGCGGTACTTTGTTTTGGGTACTGTTGTCTCCTCTTGCCTTTCTTCTCAGCTCAAATTCATAAGTTTTGGGTCCGAGAATAGTTCATGATTGGATGTTTTTGATAGGTCCATCGAGTGCCTTAGAGCCATGGTTTTCATTTCCCACTCAGCTGGGAGGCTCCTTAGTATCTTCATGCACATTTCCTTCTGTGTGTATTCCTTTCCAAGTGGTGAGAGCTCATTTGTAATTTCAGTGAATCTAGCATCCAGCTGATCCATTGTTTCACCTGCAAGCATTTTAAAGTTTTCAAATTTTTGAACAACAACAGATAACTCGTTTTCCTTAATTTGCTCTGATCCTTCACAAATTAAAGTTAGTTTATCCCAGATTTCTTTGGGTCATTCTGTCTTGCAAGATTTGACTTTGTTGAACATGGCTTTGTCCATAGTTTTGTAAAGTATATCCTTGGCCACATTGTCTAGGTTGTATCTTTTTCTGTCATCATTTGTCCATTCAGCTCTTGGTTTTTCAACCATAGTTGGTCTGGGAGGAGCAACTTCTTCTCCTTCAGCGGCAGCAGCTCTCCTTGCAGTTGTGTTCACCTTCATTATTTGCAGTGGCCCATCCTCTATCACCATCCACATCTCATCATGTAAAGCTGGTAGATGAGCCTGCATACGTATTTTCCAGTCATCAAATTCTTCAATGGTGAACATAGGAATGCGTGTCAAATTTGCTTCCATGATAATAACTTTGATGTTTAAAAAAATGGCTTTTGAAAGAACAAGTCTTAAAAACTTCTTTGAAAGATTAGAGATCTAGTTCAGTAACCAGTGCGGAAGGCTCAATGAACCAACCGCTCTGATACCACTTGTAGGTCCCAAGGGGTGTGAGTAAGGTTTAGAAGGGGTTGAATAAACCTTACCAACTTTTCGATTTTAGTCCTTTTAAAATATTACGAGTTAAATACGGCTAAGTCCTTGAGGGACGGCTAAGTTAGTTAATAGAGTTGGTCACTCAACGAGACTGGGATCGAGTTGTTGATAGAATAACTCAGTTGTTTAGTCTAAACTTTAACTTGTTTGTGATAAGATTTTATTGGAAGACTTAACACCCTTGAATTTGTTTTAAGTTTGTTTTAACACTTGGTTTTAGCACTTTGTTGATTATCGAGTTGGATAGCAAATTATCGTGAGATATAAAATGATATGCGAGAAATTAAATCTTTGAAATGTAAATGACACAATAATTTTTATAGAGGTTCGAATATGGGGTAATTCTTCTACTCCTCTCTTCTCCAACTCTGGAGGAATCCACTAAGTATTGATCAGTACAAAGTGGTTATCGGTCCGGATACAAGTCTTGATCACACACCGGTGACTTGATCCTTCGGGACTCGATCGGAGATGCCTTGGTCACACGGTGGCTTCTCGTCCACTCGAACCTTCTTCACGGGTAATTTGGCTGCGCGCTTTGCTACTTGACTCACTTGCTCAAGCTTCTTGGATTTGATCACGAAGCCCTCCAATAACTTGAGACTGGTTCGACCTTTAACCTTTCTACAATCCTCCTTAGAATGTAGACCCCTTTTGATTCTTCAAAAGTTTCCTCTTCAACAGTTTGAAGTTGTCTTTCCTTCATGACTTGGTGTTGGATCAATTTCCTTCGAATTTTAGGCTTGAGGATTAGCTTGAATGACTTGAGAATTTTGCAGGTTACAGTTCGAATAATAGCTTGAATGTTCGTGGTTCAGGTGTTCAAGGTAACCTTTTCTCAAAGTGATTCCTCAGACTTTTATAGTGAACTTTCAAAAATCTGCCCATTGAAGAGATAGGTTGATTTTCAAAAGTCACTTGTGTTCGTTGGCTTGTCTTGTTGCAGTCCTGGATATTGATATTTCCTCGTATTAAATGAATGTTCGACTTTTCGAGTCGACACAAGGTGCGATCTTCCCATTGGTTTATTCCTTTTGCACGCTTCGGGATCGAGCACTTTAAGACAAGGCAACATGGAAGTATTACTTGTTTAGGTAATATTCTTGACTTTTGTGCAACGGATTCTTTTCAGTTAACTCCTCCTTGCAGCTGCCTTTACCCCAGGTGACTTGAGTCTGCTCCAATGATGAAAGACTCATCTGTCACTTCAACTTTGACTTGGCTTCTTAAGTTGACTTGTCTGACTCACACAACTGACTTGCAGCTGATACTCCTTCAGACGAGTTCTTGACTCTTCTTCCTTGCCACACTCAGCTGCTTCACAGCGGAGTCTTCATTCTAGTCTTCAGTTGACTTCTTGTATGTCCAGGCATAGCTGACTTGACTCGGCTAAATGCAAATGCCTATCTATTACAATGCAAGTTACAAGGAAAATGGGGTGCCAACTTTCTAGTCTAAGTTTTACATGGCATTCATCAAAATCTAAACAATAAATTTCCCAACAATTATTGATCTTACCATTGACGATGACGTTGAGACCAATATGACTGATAAAAATGCCTCATCTAGCCACAGTACTATGGGTTCAAACGCACATGAATCTCAAACAAATGAGACAAATACGTTGTTACACTTTGGTGAGTGCAAATTATTTGTATATAAATATATATATATATATTTATTTTTGTGTGTTTCGTTAAATTGTGTTTGGCATCTTATAAGATTTTACTAATTTATATTAATTAATCTCAAAATTGACAGATTATTGGGATATCGGTGACGCAACATATATGTGTCAGTTTTGTGCGGCCATGTTTTGGTACGATGAAAGAATCAACGCTCGAGTTAAATCCAATAACCCGCAATATTCTCTTTGTTGCAGTCATGGGATTATCCAGCTTCCTGCCTTAAAGCAACCACCTATTTTGCTTCGAGAATTATTATTTGGTGATAGTGAAAAAAGTAAACACTTTCAAGATAACATTAGATCTTATAACAGTATGTTTTGTTTCACTTCGATGGGAGGTAAGATCGACACCGACATAAACAAAGGTGGTGGACCTCTGGTCTTTCGAATGTATGGGCAAAACTATCATCTAATTGGTAGTTTATTGCCTTCCGATGGATCAACGCCGAAATTTGCACAACTTTACATATATGATACTGAAAATGAAGTATCACACAGATTAAATTCTGTCAGGTTTGTTTTCTTTTTATTGTTAAATTATTTGTTTGACTACTATTTTAATATATTTCCTATCATGCAAATGTTCTAGGCAAGGAAGTGAAACAAATAATCTACATGAAGACATAGTGGTTGGACTTAAAGAAATGCTTGATGAAAATAACATTTTGGTAAAAATATTCAGAATGGCGAGAGAGAAGATTCAAGAATGCAGACATTCAGATGTTAGATTGCGGCTTATTGATAAAAGAGAGCGAATTGAAAGATACAATTCGCCTTCATGTTAAAGTCATTTGCTTTGATTGTTGGTGATTTCGATGAAGCTTTGGGGATAGAGATATAGTGATTGAGACAAGAGGCGGTCTATTGCGGCGGATAAATGAGTTGAATGCTTCTTACTTGGCATTACAGTACCCATTATTGCTACCTTATGGTGAAGAAGGTTTGGAGAAGACATCCCATTCTCGGACCTCAAGAAGACCACAAAACGAGAGAAGGAAAAGCGATTAGTGTTCGCGAATTTTTCTCATATCGTTTGCATGAAAGGGAAAATGAACCTTCTACTATTATTATGATTGTCAAGACGATTATTCCAATAGTTTGTCGTTGATGCTTATACGATGGTTGAATCGAGAATAGCGATTGAAATATATCCGTTTGAATCGGAAGAAGTTGCGTGTTGATATGTATTGGGGTCTCGAACCAGAGAGTTGATGTTGTGTTTCGTGGAGAGGGTGGGAATACGAACCCAAAGACTTCGGAGAAAGCGAATTATATTACCTTCGAGCTTTAATGATTATAAGGAGGTGCTCTTATCAGTACATGATACAAAACTATCAAGATGCAATGGCCATATGTCGGTGGTAGGTTATCCCGATTTGTTCATTACATTCACCTCAAATCCCAAATGGCCGGAGATTTTCCGCTTTCTTGAGAATAGAAAACTTAATGTCAATTTGTTTTTCCGGATATTATTTGTTTATATTAGAATATTTAAAGTGAAGCTTGATGCTCTTATTGCGTAGTCGTGATAGAGAGTTTCACGTGATGCCCTTTCAGGGATCTACGTCATAATGAAATATTTGGAAAAGTTGTCTCGATGGTTATTAAAAAATTAAGTTCATTTTTACTATACAACTTTAAATTTTAATGTTTTGTCAGTTCATTTCTTTACTTTTTTGTTTGCTTTATAGTGATATACACCATAGAATTTTAGAAACGTGGATTGCCTCATGCCCACCGCTTCTTTTCGGCCAAAGAGGATAAATATCCAAATGCAGAGGATATAGATAAAATCATATCGGCGAGATACCCAATGAAAAAGATGATCCATGCTATTATCTTGCCGTTTTAGAGACTTCATGCTTCATGGTCGTCACGGTGTGGTGATGCAAGAAAAAAGTTCTCCGTGCATGGTTGATGGTCGTTTATGCGAAACATTTTCCAAAAAAGTTTGTTGAGACTACCTCTATCGATGAAGAAGGTTACCCACGATATATGCGGAGAAATAATGGCGAGTTATTGAGAAAAATGGCGTCCCTCTTGACAATAGATTAAATGAAAGTAGTGCGCGTAATCGGAGATTATTACTTAAGTATGGGGCTCACCTTAATGTCGAATGGTGCAATCGATCACGATCAATAAAATATTTGTTCAAATATGTCAATAAAGGCCATGATCGATACGTACAATAAACGCATCATTCTATCGACCTAGCAACGGTGATGAAGGCGTTGACGTGTAAAAACTTGAAAATGAATTAATTTGTTGTGAAGTGAACATGTATTATGATTGTAGATATGTTTCGTCATGTGAGGCATATGCGTTAAGCATGGAGACTACTAGGATACGAGATGCGAGTATAAATACCCTTCGAGTTGAGAGGCTAAGTTTCCATCCGGAGAATGAGCAAGAGTGTTATTTTTCATGATGATGAAAGAATAGAATAGCGATGTTATTAACAAAAGCACTTTTTTTCGAGAAAGCATGTTCTGGCATGGATGGAAGCCAACAAGATATACCTGAAACCGAGGAGAGTTGATTTATGCGAAAGCTCTACGAAATTCACGTGGAAATCAAACATTAGGAAGTGGGTGCCGAGAAAGGGTGGGAATACTATAGACGCGTGCACTACGTGCCTCCTGGATGTGGTGACATGTATTATTTGAGGTGTCTTATAAATGTAGTCCGTAGTGCCACATGTCATAATGATTATAAGAAGATTAAAGTTGTTCAACACTCTTCTTATCGCGAAGCTTGCTATGATTTGGGTTTATTAGAAGATGATAAGGAGTATATTGATGGCATCATCAATCAATATTTATTATATCAGTCATCATGGCAATCTTTCTTATTTTCTCAAAAAATTTTTTGAAAATCTTCGGATTTTATTTGTGTCATTGTTATCATCGGATTCTTTGAGCAGGCTAGAAGTGGTATGGGAAAAATGCTGGGAATATCTTTCGGATGATATTCTATATAAACGACGTCTCCTTATGCAACATCAAGATACTAATCCAGTGATTATATATGAGATTTTATACTTTTAGTGTCATCTTCACATATTTGTTTTTAAAATAGTTTTTGTTTATATTAAATTATTTATTCTTATATATTATTATGTTTGTTCTTTTCTAATAGAACTCGTGTTGAGTGAGGATCAAATAAAGAACCTGGCACTTTCCGAGATTGAAAAGTTATTACGTAGTCGTGATAGGAGTTTGCGTGAGTTTGCTACGATGCCCTTTCCGGATGTTGATAGTATGGATATGAGTCAAAACAGATTGATCTACGATGAGTTGCGCTATGATCGTAAGACTCTGGCCGTCGAACACAATAATCTTCTTTCAAACATGAGTGATGAACAAAAAGGCGTCTATTCTAAAATCATGCGTGTTGTTCAATCAATGCAGAGAGGCCATATGTTCTTTGTGTATGGATATGGAGGCACGATTTGGTAAAACATATTTGTGGTGGGCTTTATCTTGGGTTGAGATCTAAAGGGCATATTGTACTTAATGTGGCATCCAGTGGGATATTGTTGCTCTTCTATTGCTTTGGCGGAAGGGCGACACTCTCTCGATTTTTAATACCCATTAATCCAAATGAATCGTCACGTGCGAAATCAAAATGGGGAGTCCGCTTGCGAATTGATTGTTCGTTGTAAACTCATAATATGGGATGAAGCTCCAATGATGAACAAGTATTGCCATTGACGGTGGACAAAAGTATACGAGATATTATGAGTGCCACATTTCGGGTAATCCCGACGTCCCATTTGGAGGTAAAAAATCGTGTTGGGTGGGGACTTGAGATGATATTGCGGTTGTACCCAAGGGAAGCCGGAAAATGGATATTGTCAATGCCACGATAAATTCATCGTATTTATGGAAAGATTGCAAGGTCCATAGGTGACAAAAAACATGCAAACTTCAAAGTCCGGAAAATTGGTGAAACAAATGAATATGAAGATTTGAAGAGAGATTTTCTGAATGGATCGCTAGCATTGGAGATGGAACAATTGGAGGAGCGAATGATGGTTGTGCCACAATTGATATTCCTGAAGATAATTTGCTCCACTCATCTGGTGATCCAATTTCTACTATTGTCGAGAATAATTATCCAATATTTAAAGAAGCCACTGATGATCCGACATACTTGAAGGACAGAGCTATCCTAAGATCGACCTTTGATGTCGTCGAGTCCATAAATCAAGATTATATGACTTCAATGAACTCATCCGAGGTCATATGTATTTGAGCTCGAGATAAAGACTTACCAAATCGGATGCAAATGTTGACTTCTTGCATGATCTACACACACTAGAATTCTTAAATGGTATAAGATGTTCAGGCGTTCCTAATCACGAACTACATTTGAAGGTTGGGACTCCTGTAATGCTCCTGAGGAACATAGACTATTCGATTGGGTTGTGCAACGGTACGAGGTTGGTCATTACGAGGCTTAGCGCACATGTGCTTGAATGTAAAATTCTCACGGGAGCAAATGCGGGTCATAAAGTTTTGATTTCTCGAATGACGCTAACTCCGTCTGACCTCAGAATTCCCTTCAAATTTCAGCGAAGACAGTTTCCTCTTATCGTTTCGTATGCCATGACAATAAACAAAAGTCAAGGACAATCTCTATCTCACGTCGGTATGTACCTAAAGAATCCAGTCTTCAGTCGCGGCCAATTATACGTTATTGTTTCACGTGTAACCAACCCTAGAGGCTTGAAAATATTAATTTGTGGCGATGATACATCGAATGATAAACAGACAAATAATGTAGTCTACAAAGAAGTATTCCAAAATTTGTAATTTTTTATTTGTGGTGATATAACATAGTATTTTTTGTCATATGCGTTATATTGTTTAATAGTAATATTATTTACTTTATACAACCCAACACATTACATCCCGTGCATCGCACGGGTCAAAAACTAGCGAGTATAATAGTGTTAATAAAATAAGGTATGATTTTAATTACTTGGGTCATAATTATTTTTCTTGCATTGCAATAAATGTGGTTTTTTTCAATTTTAAATTGTACCATCAATTTTGCAATACATGTATATTTATAATATTATTGAATCGAATTAAAATGGAATATTTATTTTATGATATATCACAATAAATTAATTTTCTTTTTTTCTAAAATTTTTTATTGTAAATTAATGGCAAATATATATATACATATACACGCACATTATTTGGCCAACAATTAAAGTCGATTTAATTTTTATAGATTATCTGATTAAGGTAGACAATTTATTTTGATTGAATTTAAATGGAAAGTCAATTGTGTTTTCAAATCTTAGTGAAATTTGTTATCATATGATTCTTATTGATACAATATTTATTACGAAATAGAATTTTCTAAATTCGATTGATATCTTACCAAAGTTGACAGAAATAAAAAGCTAAAAATTATTATAGTTATTATAATTTTAAGAAAGCTGCAGACAATTGTTTTTTATAAATACATAAAATTATTTTTAGAATGTGTTCTTAGGCGGGAAAACATAAATGGAAATATAATATATATATATATATATATGGATAGGATCTCGTGAGATAACCCCTTACCATGAGACCGTAATGACTAAGCACAATCGCTCCTATTAAATAATTGATGGTTGAGATTAGAATGAAATGAATAAAATTAGATTAAATATTTAATTTAAACACAAAAGGTGTAACACTATAAAATCACATTAAAATGTAACCTCCTTACCATTAAATACGGGTAGATAAAAATAAAAATAAATCAAACAATATCAATCACGTTTCATACATATATCAATCCCACAAAAATTGTCATCAATCTCTCTCTCTCTTATCATTCTCAAAAAAAAATCTCTCTCATAGTTCCACCATTAACGCGGAACATAATTATCATGACTCTAATGCATATTTAGAATAACACAAAACTCCCCGGGGTTTCAAAATCGAGGACCGTCTAACGGTCTCGATCCGTTAAACGGGTCCGATTTCGCGACCAGAATGGCATTTTTGTGATTTCGCCCGGTAGTGGCATTTTTGTAATTTCCGATTACGTAGTAGCAGCTTTGTGATTTGAACGTGTCTTTTCAATTTCAACGGGATTCACTGAACTGTCATTAGTTGCATAGTTGAACGTGACTTCTCATTTCTCAACTTCTCAATTCTCAAGCATTGCAAAAAACTCTTTACGTAATTCTTTGAATCGGACAGTAAATTACGTGCATGAAGTTTGAAATCTTGTAGCATTTTTGTTCATTTTCATTCGAGTTTGATGAAGACCACATTTCCTTCGCGGTTTTCAAAGTTCGTGTTTGTTTGAAAACAAAGATATCATTCGTGTTAAATCAAATAAGGTAATGTTTTATTCATGCTAGGGTTTTAAAGAAAGAAAACGAACTTTGAAAATGGCGATTTAAATCGATTTTAATGTGTAGGGTTTAAAGTTTTGTGGTGATTTGTTTGATATTTTCAAATTCCAAACCCTAGCAATTTTTTTACGGTTTTTTTACGTTTTTTGTTATTTGTTGTTTATGTTTTTGTTCTTTTGAATATTTAAGTTATACAAACATTTTTGTGTTTTCTTATATTTTTTAAATGTATTAGTAGTTAGTTCATATTGTATTAGTTTTTATCATGTAAAGTATTAGCAATGATGTCTATGTTTTCTTCTAATTGTTGGCATTTGTTGTCAAGTTTTGCCTTTTTTTTTGATTTTTTTATGTTGTAGGTTTTTGTATTTTGTATTACTCGTTACTCTCAATTGTATTAGTTGTTACACAATGTGTTCGAAAAGTATTAGTCCAAAACCATAGTTTCTCTTTTTTTATGTTGTTCTGCTTTTTCTTTTAAATGTATTAGTAATGATTTCTCTCTTTTTTATGGCATGTAGTAAAGTGTATATTATTGGTGGTTTTTTGTATTTTGTATTACTTGTTACTCTCAATTGTATTAGTTGCTACCTTTGAAAAGTATTAGTCCAAAACCATAGTGTCCCCGCTTATGTCTTTCAATTGTTGTTGTGGTTTTCTTTTAAATGTATTAGTAGGTAGTTTGAATAGTACTATTACTTACTCTACAATAGTATTAGTAGCTAGTTTGAATAGTATTAGTGTTTATGTAAAGTGTTAGTAATGATTTCTCTTTTTATGGCATGCAAAGAAAGTGTATATTATTGGTGGTTTTTTGTTTTTGTATTAGTTGTTACTCTCAATTGTATAGTTGTTATCTTAAAATTTTGAAATGTATTAGTCCAAGACCATAGTGTCCGCTTATGTCCTAAATGATTTATGTTTTCTCGGTTTTCTTTTAAATGTATTAGTAGGTAGTTTGAATAGTATTATTACTTACTCGAATAGTATTAAAGGCATTACTCTCGATTGGTTTAAAAGTATTGATTACTCGAATAGTATTAGGTATTACTCGAATAGTTATTTGATTTTTGTGGTGTTTTGTATATGTTTGTTGGTGTTTTGCAGTAACAAAATGGTGCGTATGAAGAAACCGGTGAAGAGGTCAAAAAAGGATAATATTCCTCCGTTGGGTTTGGTTCCATACGAGGACCCATCCTCCTCAAGTGAAGAATATATTCCACCAATTCTTGATTTTAATTGTAAGATTTTCAACAAAGAGAAAAATGTTGCTTTGAAAAGAAAAAGAGCTAATATGTACTATACTCTTTTTTTATTCTTTTTAGTAATACGCAATGTAAAGTATATATAAGCACTAACTTTTTTTCACATTTTTTGCAGTGATTTTGTCACACAATGTAGACCACGAGGTCTGTGTGAAGTGGTATCCAAAACTTACTGTTGCTCAAAAGAGAGATGTTGAAGCCATTGGTTTTGGAGGGTTGTTGAAGATGTCTGAGGTGAATGCAATCCCAACAACAATTTTGAGGTGGTTAATTAGTAATTTCAATGGTACAAGCCAACTTCTTAGGATTGATCAAAATAGGAGTTTTGTTGTGACAAATCGGAGGATATTTATTTGATTGACTTTTCTTACTTAGATTGATCAAAATAGGAACGAAGGTTGTGACATTTTAAGAAATAATGAGAGTTTAGCTCTAATGACTGATTGGAACTCTAGGTATAAGTTTAAGGCAGAAGTTAGTTTGATGTTTTTTAGGTCTATTATGGAAAATATGGTGGACGATGGTGATGACTTTAAGCGTTTTTTTTATTTTCATTGTCTTCATTCTTAACACCAAGTGCCAATAGGAACGTGGACTTTGGTGTTTTACGTTCGGTTGTTGAGGTGGATAAAATAAAACAGTTGGATTGGTGCACACATGTTCTTAATAGGCTGTGTGTTGCCGTGAACAAGTATAAATCAGGGAGTGTTAAGAATGTGAGCGGCTGCATTTTGGTTCTGCAGATCTTGTATTTTCATCGGTTGAAATGGCAAGGTCGTGCGGAACCGACAACCCTACCATTGATACAACATTGGAACACATAGAGAATCAAGAAAAGGGTTGCGGAAGAAATTGCAGCCGCGGAATCCGGACAAGGAGAGTTCCTGACAGACACATATCCCGTGTCTCGTAGGAAAGGGCAGAGTGGGAAGAAAACTCGTGGCGAGGGAAATATTGGTGAGGAAGAAGAGCGAGTGAAAGAGAGGCAGGACGGGAAGTATGGGGAGACAGAGGAGAAAAAGAAAAATGAGAATGATGATGACAGCAAGGACTGTGAGTTGATCGAATTGATCAAGTACAAGCTGCCAAAGGAAGAGATGGTGGATGAGGAGATCCACAAATTGGCGAAGGATGTAAGATAAATGTTGTTATATATATTATTATTTACTTTAAAAGTATTAGTAGTTTTCTAATAATTTTTGCTGTTTTGTTTTGCAGGAAATGAGCAAGTTATTCATGTTGCTGAGGAGGGACATGAATGTCATATTTCACGCGCACATGGAAAGGGCTAGGAAGCTGCAGGAACAGTTCACTGAAAAAGAGATTTCATTGTCTCCAGCTATTGAGTTGTCTGAGACTCAACAGTTTTTTTCAAGTGCAAAGCTGCATGAATATGTTGACGAGGTTGTCAGCAAATGTGAAAAAATAAAGAGATTCATTAACCCTTCCATACCGCACTTTGAGATTCTGACCCCGGAAGAGGGTGTTATGGCTGAGGTGAATAAAGATGTCCCTGCTGTTGCGCATGATGATGTAATACTTGAGGAGAAGGAAGGGGTGTAGGATGAGAAGAAACAGGATAAAGAAGAGGTGGAGGATGTGAAGGATGATAAGGAAGATCTTGGGTTTTTACCAAAAAAAAAAAAAAAAAAAAGGATGATAAGGAAGATTTGGAGGATGACAAGGAAGATTTGGAGGAAGAAATTCTTGTGAATCAAGATGCCATTGATGATTGTGTTGCATATCTTGAGAAGGATGATGATGAGGAGGAGAATGAGAAGGATTTAGTTGTTCTTTGAATCGGTATTAGTTGTTTATCTTTGAATGTATTATGTTTTACACTATAATGTATTAGTTGTTATTCTATTAGTTATTAGTTGTTGAATCTTGTATTAGTTTTTAATCTGTTAGGTATTAGTTGTTATTCTATTAGGTATTAGTTGTTGCACTGTAATGTATTAGTTGTTACACTATAATGTATTAGTTGTGATTCTAATACTTACACTATAATGTATTATTTGTTATTCTATTAGGTATTAGTTGTTCAGACATCATCGTATTAGTTTTTACTCTGTTAGGTATTAGTTGTTATTCTATTAGGTATTAGTTGTTGCACTGAACTGTATTAGTTTTTACTCTGTTAGGTAGTAGTTATTGCATTGTAATGTATTAGTTGTTACACTATAATGTATTAGTTGTGATACTAATACTTTACCATTTGTTTTGTGGAAACAGTTGAACGGTGGCCCATCCGTGAGAAGAAAGCTTTCAGGTGTTCATTTATAAGAAATCACAGCAAGAATTTTACTGGTGTTGTGTTGTAAAGAAAGCAAAAGGATGTGGCTGATTACTGTTTCTTCAATCATAAAGGAAAGAAAGAGCAAGTAATGTTTTCAACTACCAGTTTTGATTATGTTATTTGAATAATATTTTTTTTCATTAACTTATGTAAGTTATTTTTTTCAGTCGAGATGAACCAATTTTTGCACATGGTGGGTTTTCTTACGTGTCGCTGGCTGATATGCACACGTTGAACAATGAAAGTCTGATCCACATCAGCGTAATTGATTCATGGGCATTGCTCCTCAATAGAAGAATTGTGGATGCAAAGAGGAAGAAATGCTTTTATTTCTATGCTCAGCATTCTGTAAGCAAACAATGTTGTTTTATTTGATGTATTGTAATGCTCTACATTTAGTAATGGCATGTTTAACATTGTGTTTTATTTTCATGATTATACATAGGAAACATGGTCAAGAAATCCCAGCAAGAGATGGGGAAAATTTGAGAGATTGTTGGATGCACTGGATGAGAGCAAAGATAAGTGTGACGGACTTGAGGGGGTTTGACTTGGTAAGAAATCATTTTTATTTCTAATGTATTAGCTATTATATTGTACAGTATTAGTTGTTAAACTTAAATGTATAAGCTAAATATTATTATTTTTGTTGAAAGCGTAGATTTTCTTCCCAATTTTCTTCAAAGCCCATTTTGTGGTTGTTGTCATTAATTTTGTTCTTCCGGGAAGGTCCAATATCTGGACAATTTGGTCCACCACGAGGCTGCTGTGGAAAAGTACAAGAAACTTGGGACTGTTGTGGTAAGTATTAGTTGTTACACTGAAATGTATTAGCTATTATATTTTAAAGTATTAGTTGTTACACAATTAGTTAATATTCTTATGATTTTTTTCACTTGATGCAGCAAAATAATTTTTCTCATTGGCGAAAGAACTAAGTCATCCACGAGCCTAGGAGGTTGAGCGTTTTCCCTGGGAAAATGTTCCCTTCAGCTGGCAAGCCCTCACGAGCAACGTGGATTGTGGTGTATTTTTAATGCACCACATGGAAAATTTTATTGGCCAAGTCTACTCAAAGCCAGATTTGAAACTGGTATGATTCTTGCTGAAACAAATATTGCTTATATTCATCCTTTCCTGTATGAATTTTTTTCATGCCTTTCTTTTTTGTGTTTTTTTTTGTAGCGCAATGTACGGCGTGCTTTAAGAGCATCTTTCCATTCTAGAATTCTGTTGAACCCGTTGAATGAGAAACGAGTTCAACTTGAGAAAGATGTTCTTGATTTTGTGAGAGAGATGAAGTAAACAAGTAAGATTTTATTGAACCTAGAATCAATTTTATTAGTTTCACAGTGATATTTTTTGTTAACATAATGTTTTTATGATGTACAGGGTCTGAAGAATGTTGGGTGTTTATGACGTAGAGAATGGTTGGTACAGGGGATTGTGTTCTGGCTGGATTTTTTGAATGTTACGAAAAATAATTTGAATATTTTAGGCAAGTATTAGTAGTTATGTGTAAATGTATTATCATGTAATGTAAAAAGTATTAGCACTGCTTTTAGTAGTTTCGTGTAAATGTATGAAAAGATGGTTGGTACAGGGGATTATTAAAAGTACAACTAACGAATTAGTATTGAAATTTGAAATTATTATTATTGAAACTAGAAATTATATGTATGTTTTTCATGTGTTTGTCTTAAAAAAAACATTTCCGAATAAATGTATTAGTTGTTGAAAAGAAAAGTATTAGATGTGAAACATAAAAGTATTAACATAAACGAGTAATATTTTTATGCAGACTACTTGCTGAGGGCTGTTTACAAGCATTTGCAAATATTATAGGTTCAGGTATGTTTTTACGATGCATTAAGTTAAATGAATAAACAATCATAGAATAATTAAACATCAGATATGTTAAAAAGTATCACACACAAATAAGAAATGTATCAGCAGATACGTTATAATGTATTAGTCCCCTGATCAAGTATTATAGTGTTCAATAATAAATAATCCTAGTAGAATAAACAAGAGATATGTTAATAAGTATCACACACAAATAAGAAATGTATCAGCAGATACGTTACAATGTATTAGTCCCATGTTCAAGTATTATAGTGTTCAATAATAAATAATCCTAGTAGAATAAACAAGAGATAAGTTAATAAGTATCACACACAAATAAGAAATGTATCAGCAGATACGTTACAATGTATTAGTCCCATGTTCAAGTATTATAGTGTTCAATAATAAATAATCCTGGTAGAATAAACAAGAGATAAGTTAATAAGTATCACACACAAATAAGAAATGTATCAGCAGATATGTTACCATGTATTAGTCCCCTGTTCAAGTATTATAGTGTTCAATAATAAATAATCCTAGTAGAATAAACAAGAGATAAGTTAAAAAGTATCACACACAAATAAGAAATGTATCAACAGATACATTGAAAAGTATTAGCAGATAAGTTACAATGTATTACCAGAGAAGTGAATTGTAACCAAAATCAGAATTAAGTACAAATAATCAACCATTCTAAAACAGTCTCTACTGATACATTCTAAAACAGTCTAGGATTAGGAGTTTTGGACCAGAACTCCCTTGATGTGTTTGTGTTTGATGTGTCTGCACTCTTCTTCTTCTTGTTTTTTTTCAAAATGCCCTTTCACTCTTTGTTTTCTGCCCTTTGTAATTGAACGAGTAGGATCTAGGATACTAGTAGAAGAACTAGAAATTTATTGTAAAAGCAACCATCAATTTATCAATTGCCATAGAATCGCGGTTATAACCATCTTCAAGGATTCTTCTTGCTTCCTCATTTTCTTGGCATTTCAATACCATATTATAATACTTGCGCGCAATTTCATGACTTGAGGAATGCAATCCTTAGGCTATTACTCTCGTCAATTCCTCTATCTAATCTATCCCATAAGTCCTTTTTGCAAACTTTGTCCACCTTCTTTTGATATAACAATTTTGTATTTGATCACCGAATTCACATGAAGGACCCGTAACGAATGACAACACAGTAAACCATATTCCTCAAATCTCTTGCAAGAGCAACTTATCAATTTAGTTCCAGTACAAAATGTCACTGTATGCGAACCAACTCCATCATCATTCGAAACAGTATAAAACATAATGTCGCTCTCAAAATGTAACATTGTACAAGAAGTGGAAATTGACTTTAAAAATTCATCTTCAAAATCTTTAAAAAGTGTCAATGTGTATACCAACAAGATGCTGAAGATCAAGACTTCTTTTTCAGAGTTAAACGCTGAAATTCATCTTTTGCTTCATTGCTCCTCCAACGTTGAATTGTTTCCTTGAAAATCCCATAAAAGTCAGTCAAACTGGTTGTTTTCTTCGCATTAAATCTAATGGCATAGTTTGTACTTTCACTTCGCTGTGGCGACAATATTCCAGCCGAGAAAAAGTCTTTGTTAAATGTTGTACACCACTTCTCTCTTAAATCGAATAACCTCTTAAACCATGGATGGCTTTCTAACCCATTTCTTGTAATCATTTTATCCCAACAGTCCTGGAATTCTGCTTTAGTTGTGCACCCCGATAAACACTTGGTAAATGCGTCATTGAAGCATTTGTCGCCTTTCAACTTCCCGAACCGACTTACAACATTTTGGTAGAGGTGCCATAAGCATAACCTATGTCGCGTTCCTGGGAAAACCTACAAAAAAAAAACCAAAACAGATTAAAAGTAATATATATAACAACTTAATGTATTAGTATTAAGAAAGAAAAGTATTACATATAAACAGAAAATTGTATTTTTGAACATAAACTGAAGTGCAGTGCAGTTTTTAAGACAGAGTTCAGTTCAGTATTACACACGACATTGTAATGTATTACCATTAACAATGAAAAGTATTACACATTAACTGAAGTGCAAATTGTACAGTAATATTTTACCTTTTCAATTGAATTTCCAATTGCTAGATCTTGATCTGTGAAGATTGATATAGGGCATTGACCTTCCATTGATTTTTTAAAAACTTCAAAAAGCCAATCAAATGATTCAGTTTTTTCATCTGCTATGAAGGCACAACCAAACATCACGTTCTTCCAATGATTATTAATCCCAACAAAAGGGGCACAAATCAAATTATAACGATTTGTTCGATATGTCGTATCAAATACAACAACATCGCCGTATATCTTGTAATCCTCCTTCATCATTGGGTCCCTCCAAAATAGATTACACAATCTTCCCATATCATCTAATTTAACTCTGAAAAAGAAGTCTTGATCTTCAGCATCTTGTTGGTACAACATGTCAATCAGTGTTTGTGCATCGCCTGCCTCAATTGCATTCATTTTGAAACAATTCACAAAATTCAAGTGGTCCTTTATTGTATGACCAATGCATTCTTCACCCCCTGCATCTTGCGCCATGTATCGGAAAGATTAAGTGGCTCTCATTCCAGAAGAAATCAACTCCCCAATAGCGTTAGCTTTTTCAGTGGTAATCACCCTTTCAGAACGATGCAAATGACTCCACTCTTTTCTAATGAGTTCGTGGTTGTGCAACATACTATGGTCAACAATTTCATAAACACCATCACTGTTCAATTTTGTCCTCAATGATGCCCTACACCCTGTTCGTGTATTATAAAAAATATTCTTCTTTTTCTCACTGGTGTTTCTGGATCTTGTAGATCCCTCGCAAGAACATACAAAATATTTTCAATCACAACACCAACATCATTGCATCTCGTAGTTGTTTTACGAATACTAAATCCAAGCTGCCGAGCATGATTGCGATACAATGTATATATTTCTTCAACACTATTCCTCTTCATACCAATAAGACAACCAGTCAAGTTTTCTGTTATATTTAATAGAAGAAAATAATCAACAGGAAGGAATGTATGAAAATTATGACAATTTTCAGAATTAAACACAATACTTTTTACACTGGAATGTATTAGTTGTTACATTGCAATGTATTAGTTGTTATATCAGACTTTTTACCTTCAGCAGCTTCTATTGGAATAATGTTGTCCCCCTGCTCTGTGTCATTATTCCCTTCTTCATGATCATCATTGGAATCTGTTAGTATTATTACACCTAAAAGTAATATAAGTTAGGAACAACTAAGAAATAAAACAGAGACTTACACGAAGTTGTAAAGTCTGATACATTTATTTGATACATCTAATATATTGGAATGCAATGTGTAATACTTATCCACAAATTTAAGTCATTTAAATATAAAACAGAGACTTACACGAACTGTAAAGTCTGATACATTTATTTGATACATCTAATATATTGCAATGCAACGTGTAATACTTATCCACAAATTTAAGCCATTTAAATATAAAACAGAGACTTACACGAACTGTAAAGTCTGATACATTTATTTGATACATCTAATACATTGCAATGTAATGTGTAATACTTATCCACAAATTTAAGCAATTTAATAATAAAACAGAAACTTACACGAAGTTGTAAAGTCTGATACAATTTTCAATATATCTAATACATTGGAATACAATGTGTAATACTTATCCACAAATTTAAGCCATTTAATAATAAAAAACATAGACTGACACGAAGTTGTAAAAACTAATACGTCTAATACATTTTTTAATACAACCAATACATTTGAATGCGACGTGTAATACTTTTTAATAATGAACCAAATTAATAATACACGACATTCACTTTCGTTACCTCTGTCATTATTCAAGTTGTCTCTAGCCTCCATTGCCGCACCTTCTTAAGCTTTTTGTCCAATATAGATTTAACTACTAAGTAGTTGGAATATAGAAAATTAATAATTTAGGCTCGATGCGAAAACATAGATTGATGATTGTGCAATGGAGGTGATGGTCGATGGAGATGGTATTGTCTTTCGCTGACGTTGTGGTTGTTTTAATGGGGATTGTGTCTCGCGGCGCTGGTTGTGGTTGGAGGAGGAAGAAGCTGGGAAATTAGGGCTCCAATCACGAGATCTGTTGTGGTTGGGTCCGAATGAGCTTTTTTTTTCGCGGATCGGATCCGGGTCAGCGATATGGATAGGGTAGTTTGACCCGTCTAACGGATATAGATCCGTTAGACGGTCTGACAGGAGACTAGCTCATAGAATAAATATATTGCATAGATAGTTATCAGACACTGCATAATTAGTTGTTGCTCAATGCATACAATGTTATAATATACTGCATAGTCATATTTTATTTGGTGCATAGATAGCAATGAGATAATTTTAAGTTAATTATTGTTCGATACATATATAATTATGAGGCAACACATAGTTAGTTGTTGTTTGATGCATGTATAATTATGAGACAATTTGTAGTTAGTTATTGTTTGATGCATAATTATTTGTTGTTTGATGCATATATAAATTCAACACAATGCATAATTAGTTATTGAATAATGCTAAATTGCATATTTAGAATACATATATTGCTTATAATGTGGAAACTTGCTGCATAATTATGTTCATTTTGGTGCATACGTAAAGGGAACATATTGTATATTTAGAATCGATATGATGCATATGTAAAATAAACTTAATAGCTAGAGTTTTCATATCAGATATCAAATCCCTTAAATCACGGAAGTGAACAGTCACGTTTCTGGAAAAAAAAACTGCCAAATAATGAATGTTCTAAAATACCCTTAATGAAGGGAGATAAATAATTAAAAATTTGAAATAATCTCATCCAGTGGTTTTGACAAATAAATGCACTACAAGAAAATAATCAAATTCCAACAAAAAAATTCCAACGAACTAGAAAATAGTTGGAATTTTTACAATTCCAATACTACATTATATCATTGGAAATTTCAATGAAAATCCCAACAATAAAGAAAACTGTTGGTATAAGTTGTTGGAGTTTCCGTTGGAATTTAAAATTCCAACGGAAATTCCAACACCACAACAAACCATTGGAAAATTCCAACAATAATTCCAACGGTAATAAAATCATTCTAATAAACCATTGGAAATACTGTTGGAATTTTAAAAATTCCAACAGAAATTCCATCACTAAAACATATCATTGGAAAATTCCAACAAAAATTCTAACGGTAATCAAAATGTTGGAATTAATCGTTGGAATTTATGTTGGAGTTTTTAAAATTCCAACGGAAATTCCAATGGTACAACAGGTTGTTGGAAAATTCCGTTGGAAACTCCAATACCGTTAGAAAATTTTAATAGGGGTTAAAAGATTTGATAGTATTATCCATATCAATAAAATATATTTTCTCTTCTGTAGTCAATCATATTAAAACTACATAGTTAAACGTGATTCACTTGGGACAAATTAATGATGGGTGACCTACTGAGAAGTTAAAGATATTCGACAATGAGATAAAATGACTGAATATTCCAGTGGATATATACCATTGGATTAAATTCCAATGGTATAACTCCGTTGGAATAACCGTTGGAGTTTTTTTTCCAACAATTATATATATATTCCAATGGATATACCATTGGAGTAAATTCCAATAGTTTAACTATGTTGGAATTAGTGTTGGAAAGTATGTTGGAGTTTTTTCCAACAGTTGTATATTTCAATGGATAAACACCGTTGGAAGTACCGTTGGAATATTTTTCCATTGGAATTTTGACATTCCAACGGCCATTTAACCAACGATGCATTTGTTGTTGGAATTTTCATTGGAATCGATAATTCCAACGGTAATTGGCCAAATTCCAACATATTTTTTTTCCGTTGGAATTCCATTGTTTTCTTTTAGTGATGGTTGTCATTGGTCCACACTATCTTACACAGAGACTCTGTCTCGTTTGATTAATTCCCTATATATATATATATATATATATATATATATATATATAAAAGAGAGAGTGTGTGTCATTTGCGTGTCTATATGTAATATCCTGTTTTTTTATTATTATCATATTATAATTATCTTATTTATGATAATTATTAAGTATATATTTCCGTGATTATCTTTTTATAGTCCAAATTTTTAGATTAATCTAGAGATATATTTCAACTCCTAATAGATAAGTCAATATCTGATTTTAATCTTATCATCATCAAATCCTACTTTTCTTCAACTTCATAAAATTAGCCTATATATAAATCTCTCCTACCGATTGTATTTCATTAGTTTTTATCAAGTCCAAAATCAAAGTTAGGAAAGAATCATTCCCAACCACCCAAGCAAACTCAAACCCACTTTAATTGCCAAAGAAATCCAAACCAACGCCCTCCGCTGCCGCACCGCGTGCTCTCGCATTGTACGGGGGTGATTGATTCAAATCTTCAAATTGGGAAGCAAATGATTTAATGAGGATTTTAGACATCAATGGGATTTAAATTGATTTGGGCAACTCACTTTTTCCAGAATTGCAGAATGACCCCTTCAAATTACTAATTGTCTACTCATTATTTGAGCGAGTTGACAAACCCTTAGACCAGACATTTGATCCATTATTCGAGCCAAACCTGGTATTTCTTATTCAATTTCAGTTTTCAAAATTTCCTTTTATAATTATCCTATTTACTATATTATTTATTTATTTTATATTTTATAATTTATCGTAGGAACGTGAAAAACGAAGAATATGATTTACTACATCTTTTTACATCTCTGCACAAGATATCTGCAATTATTTTAAGGTGGGGATATTTGTATTTACTTATTGTTTGTCTTTATTAAATGCTTCGTATATGTGTTTTCGTTTATGTGCAATATGTGGAACGGAGTAAATCATGTTAGCCAGGGGCCGTAAGAAGGTCCGGGATCAGAAGTATCCTCGGGGTGAACCCGCAGTGTTATTATTAGTTAGGGGCTGTAGGAAGGTCCGAGATCAAAAGTATCCTCGGGGTGAAACCGCAGTACTTAGTCAGGGGCTGTAAGAAGGTCCGGGATCAGATGTATCCTCGGGGTGTACACGCAATACTATAAAGTAACTGGCCAGTCACAGTAAAATTATGGATGAAAGTACATGTTGAATATTTATGATTATGCCTATTGTTGTATTTAATTCTGACAAACGTGTCCCCACGGAGCGAGTTGAAAGCTCACTCCATATTTATTAATATTTTTCAGGTGAGGACCCGAGCGAGTGGTGGATGCGGTAGATGCGAAATCAATAAATTTTAGTTAATTTGATTTTTAGAAATATTTTATTATTGTCAATGCAATTGAATTTTCTAGGGAATGCTAGAATTTTATTTTTTAAAAGTTGTGTTTGGAATCAACGAACTTTGTTTACTTGAATGCAAATTTTAAATTTTAGGCTATATTTCACAAAATGCTTTCTTTTATCGAATTACTTAGGCTTTTAGAAATTTTGGGTTGTTACACTGTACAACCTTCACAGCTTCTATTTATAGGCTAGTGATGCACATTTATGTAATTATGTGGATGAATTTACATGAATATGGTGAGATGAATATACAATATCAAGTTCATGAATGAATATAAAAAGATGCAAGGGATACATTGTGTACTTGATGCACCACGAATTTATAGCTCATGTGATATCGCTCACCTTTTATAAAGACGTTAATCAGGGTTCGAACCCCCGTATTTTTCAGTTTCTTTGAAATTTATCTCCTCTCCTCCAACCAGTACTCTCAACTTATTTAAAAAAAAAGAGAAAAAAGAAAAAAAACATTGTATACTTGATGTAATTTATATGGACATCCACAAAATATGGCAATGAGATGCTACCCAATTGGGAACTACTAACATACCATGCGATTTTAACCAGTGGCAGATACAAGATTTTGAAAATGGGGGTACGATATATATTTCTAAAAAATGCACATAATATTATTTAATATCTAAAGTCGTATAACAAATCAATATTTAAAATTTTGCAAATATAAAAATTAATATGAGATATTAATTGCAAATATAAAACTTAATATCTAAATGCACAAGAAAAATTAAAACGAATATACAAAAGAAATAATTAGAGTAATTAAGAAAATATGAGACAACAAAATAAAATTTATGTAACATTATTAATTTTATTAGATTTATTTTTTGAGATATTTTTAATTTTATTTTTGCAGATTTTGCCATGTACATTATTTATTCACGTTGCTAAATCAATTTTTAATTTTTTGAGATTTTATTGTGGGAATTTGTATTGTATTATTTGAATTTTCTAATTGTTTCTGTAAAATAGGTGTACAAATTTATTATTATTTTTTTAACTAAAGATTATTGCTGATTTTTTTAAATTGGGGGTACAATTGTACCCCATGTTGCTATATAGATCCGCCAGTGATTTTAACATATGTCTCACATATCCATGTATTTTTTCTCAAAAAAAATATCAAAATGAGACGCATGTCAAAATCACAAGGGAGTTGGGTGGTTCTGTCTTTTTACATCATTGAAAATACATTAACTGGTAAAATTTTGTAATACTCGTTATTTCTTTTGACTAGTGTATATTTTATATTCTCTACGTAGTTAAAAAGACCTTAAATTTTATAATTTGGAATCATTTACTGTCCATTCTTCAAAAATATTATTATGAAAATCAGGCTCCCAAAAAGAAAATTATAGCAATATGAATCACTTAAATTTTTAAATAACTTTTGACAAAATAATATTAAAAAAAAGGAGGCGCAGTCAAAACTCAAAAGAAACCCCACTCTTGTGTTAACATTTAAAAACACCCTCTTCAGACCAAAGGAGGTACAGACACTCGGAGACTTCTCTCAAGCTCAGACGTATTTCAGAGGTATTTTCTCTATTTCAAGATCTCTTACTCTCTCAACCCCAGATTGTACTTTTTTCATTTCAATAGCCCTACATTTTCTTTTCGCAACCCATGTTTCATTTTGGGGAATTCCGTTCTTTATTTCATTTTCTCCACCTTCTTGACTGCCCGTCTATTATTTGAAGTTTTGGTAGCGGAAAGGTGTTAAAGCATAAAATCGTTTTTACCTTCATTTTCACAACTTAGTTCTCATGTTGTTATGTAGCTTTGCATGTGTGTTTGTTCTATTCTACTTCATTTCTCGCTCAATTCGTTTCTGGGTTTTTGAGGGTTTAACTAAAAATTAGGGCTTTACTGTTCGTTTTTTTAAAAGTTCTGATTTTTACTTGATATTCGGTCTAATATCTGATTATGTCTTTATGCATGCGCAGGAGGGAGATTCCTTATAAAGTTTGATAAAGTTTGTACAACCATGGTTCATTTCAAAAAACTGATGTGATTAATTTTGGTGTTGATATTTATTAAATTACATTCAGTGCTGTGCGGTATATTGGTGGAAATTAACATCTTCTGCTGCTGAAAGTAATTAAATGATTGTGTAGTTGTTGATTACTTCTGTATGTAAGTTAATAGTCATTTTTGAGTTAAGTCAGGAGTGTAGTTTAGTATTTAAATGGAGCAAGGTTTGGGTTCTGAGTCAAATCCTCCACCCGGGTCAATTGATAAGTCTAGGGTGTTGGATGTGAGGCCATTGAGATGTCTTGTCCCAGTTTTCCCAAATTCACCGGGCATGTCTTCAGTTGCGACCCCCCAACCCATGCCCTTTACCTGCATTTCTCCCTCTGGACCCTTTCCACCCGGAGTCCAACCATTTTACCCTTTTTTGTCTCCAAACAACACTCAGCAAACCACGTCTCGGGCCCAAAATAGTAATTTCGGGTTTGGTAGCAGTATACCAGCTCCTGTTCCGCTGAATTCGTTTAAGACCCCGACAACCCAAGAAAATGGGGGCACTGGTCTGCGAAAGAGGGCTGCCAAAAATCGAGCATCAGGTCCAGTAGGTATGGAGGATGATGGATATAGTGACCCGCAGAATCAAAGTGACCAATATGGGAGTGGTTTTAGCACGGATGTTGCTAGTAATTCAGGGAAGCGAAAGAGTAGGTCAAAGAAAAGAGCCGAAAATGTCCAAGAGTTTGATTTTGAATCACTAGTTAATAGCTTCTTGACATCATTTAAGCTTAAGGATTTTGTTGAGTTCAGAAGATCTAATAGTGAGAGGGATGTTGTGGGAACCGTACTCTTGGTCTTTGATTTGATTCGGCGAAGGCTCACCCAACTTGAAGAAGCTAAGCATTTGGTTCTAGGGGTTATTAGACAACCGGGTCCAAAAGCTGGTGCCCTTTTGATGAGCAAAGGAATCCGTGCAAATAGCTCAAAGACGATTGGGCATGTACCAGGGATTGAAGTTGGTGATATTTTCTTCTTTAGGATGGAGCTTTGCATTGTGGGCTTACATGCTCCAAGTATGGCCGGTATAGATTATATTAGTGTAAAAATATCAATGGATGAAGAACCTGTTGCTGTCAGCATAGTTTCATCCGGAGGATACGATGATGATGGGGGCGATGGAAATGTGTTGATTTACACTGGTCATGGTGGAGTGCAGAGGAAAGATGGCCAAATGTTTGACCAGAAGCTAGAAAAGGGAAATCTTGCTCTTGAAAAGAGCCTGCATCGTGCCAATGATGTAAGAGTCATAAGGGGTATAAAGGATGTTGCTGGTTCGTACGGTAAGATCTATGTTTATGACGGCTTGTACAAAATTCAAGAGTCGTGGGCAGAACAAAATAAATCGGGATGCAATGTTTTTAAGTATAAGCTTGTTAGGGTACCCGGGCAACCCGAGGCATTTTCTTTGTGGAAATCAATTCAGCAGTGGAAGGATGGGATTGCTATTCCGACAGGTGTTATCCTTCCAGATATAACTTCCGGTGCTGAGTCACAGCCTGTCACTCTAGTGAATGAAGTTGACGGTGAAAAGGGACCTGCTCATTTCACATATATTCCTAGTCTCAAATACACCAAACCTTTTCCCACATCTAAACCTTCTTCGAGCTGTAATTGCTCGGGTGGATGTAAACCTGGTGATGCCTACTGCCCTTGCAATCAGAAAAATGAAGGCCTTCTCCCCTATTCGTCACTTGGGGTTCTTCTGACTAACAAAAACTTGATACACGAGTGTGGGCAGACGTGTGCATGTCCTAAAAACTGTCGGAATCGTATTTCTCAAGTAGGTTTGAAGGTCCGTCTGGAGGTTTTTAAGACAAAGGACAGAGGTTGGGGACTTAGGTCTTGGGATCCTATTCGCTCTGGAGGTTTCATATGTGAGTATGCAGGGGATGTTATCAATGCATTTACTTCGGATAATTTTGGGAATGGAAGTGATGATAATTATATCTTTGATGCTACTCGTTACTATGAGCCATTAGAAGCTGTACGTGAAGATTCTACTGGTTTTGGGAAATCCCCTTTCCCCCTTGTTATAAGTGCGAAAAACAACGGAAATGTAGCTCGCTTTATGAACCATAGTTGTTCGCCAAATGTGTTTTGGCAGCCGGTTTTACGTGAAAGTAACAACGAATCGTATCTCCATATTGCTTTCTTCGCCATACGGCATATTCCTCCCATGCAAGAGCTTACGTACGATTATGGGATGGTTCCGCCCGAGAAAGGAGACAAAGGAAAGAAAAAGTGCTTGTGTGGGTCTGTGAAGTGCAGAGGGTACTTCTATTGACAATGCCTTGGGAAAAAGGTGAGTTAGTTTCAGTTCTTTTTGTACCTATGAATTATCTTGAATCACATTGTTCTTATTTAGCTAGTCATGCTCATATTTCCCACTATGGTGTAATTGTTTTCTTAGTTGAATGTACTAACGAGCTTCCGTGAATGAAAACATGGGTATTGGTATACTTTGCTCTTTCTTGACTGTAAATTGATTCGATGTGACAGGATCGAGATTTTTAACTTCAATTGAGAATTTGTTAAAAAATTACTATCTAGTTTTGAACTCATTTGTAATATATTTAACATTTTAACTGCAGAATCATCATAATTTTCCAACAGAAGCTCCTCAAGTTTAAATTTCTCTAGAAGCCAATTCTTTACAAATACATATACCCTGGAAACTAGGAAATGAGTTGGTCATTAAAACTCAAATGTGGCAATACAATAAGTCTGCTAATATTTTTGCTTTTGACCAAAAACTACATGGATTCAATGTCCTTTTCTTTTCCGGGCCATCAAGTCATCAAGATATCAGTGGAGGGAAATTTTAAGATTATTTAAATGCCTCGTTTATAAACTCAGGTACTTACTATATGTTTGTTGTCTGTTTTCTGTTATTTTGTATCAGTGGTGTTTCTGTAGTTTTGCAATTAATCCATTTTTTTATCTCTGTTTGTTCCTTCTCCGTATCGAATTCTGTAACTGTCTGTTAATTGGGTCCCACTAGTCTCTTCTTTTAATTCAGACGATAAAACCTATGCAGGAGATTAATTTTCTTCTCCTTATTGTTCATTTATTCACTATTCCATTTAAATTTTTCGCACGAATAAAACAGAAAGTGCCTCAATGTGTGTTGGAAATTGTACAGTAGCCTCTATTACCTCTTAAACACCTGACCTTCTGGTTGCTATAATATTCATTTCTTGTGGGAAGTAAAATATAGTCGGGTTCCATCCTGTCATGGTTCTAGGGTTTGTTAACAGTTTATAGTAAAATAACAATGTAATGGATATTTTAAAGGATTTATCATGTAAACTAAGGAAAGTCGTTAACACCTTTATTCCATTAACTTTTACATTGACGAACCCTTTAAATATCCATTATTTTGTTATTTGTTTCTTGTTTAATGCCTTCTGTGCTCTACTATATGCCTATATTTTTCCTGGTCTGCTAATGTTTGAATCCCAAAAAACCCATCCCTCTGCAAAAACTTTGCACAATATTTTCCTCGTTCCATGAATTGTAGCGTGCGTATGTAAAATTGGCCATGTGAAAAAGTTGTTGAGTTGTGCTTCAGTCTTTAGAGAGTGCTTGCAGACACTAAAAGTGATTCTGAGCTTTTAGCTGAAAAAATCACTTTTTTAGTGTCGCAAGTGTCAGCTTCTGTTCCATTTTATCAAATCTAAAAATTGGGGGTGGGGTGTTTCTGATTTGGAAAAGTGATCGTTTTTTTTTTTTTGTATTTTTGTGAATTAATCTCTGATAAACGCTCTTGCTATTCTTAGGTACGGCTAGAGTAACTTAATTTTGTGCGTGTCAGGTAACTTTTTCTCTATTTTTACGTCCCAAATTTAACTACCAGAATTTATTTTCTTACTCTGCTGCATTTCTCTCTCTCAGCTTATGGAAATGAATCAATGGATCAGACACCCTTAATGAAGGTAACAATAGCTTATGGACTCACTGTTAGTTTTTTTTAATCTGTGTAGTTTTGTAATGTCCGATAATGTTAGAATTGTAGTTTGGAACTTGGAGAATCATTGATTCGGGCATATAAAAGAAGTTTGTGCTTTTGTGGACTAATGGTTGAAATTCAAAAGTAGGTTGTGTTCTTAGACCCCATTTTGTCTTAAATTTTAATCTGGAACTGCCATGAGTCTATGATTGTTCACGAATTATTTGCAGGTGATGAGAAATTGAATGTTATCTCCTTTCTTCAAGGATGAATGCTTGTCAAATGCTATATTGGTAGACTCTCAAAAATTATTTGCAGGTGAACAAACAAAAAGATGTTACATTTTTTTTCAAAAAAAAAATCAAATAAATTTGATGATAATTACAAAAAATACTCCAAGGTTTATTCTAGTTAAAAAAAAATCCAGTTGTCTTTTGAAATTACAAATACCCGAATGAAGTTTGTATTTGTTATACGAAGTACCTCACAATAGGTGCAATTTGTAAAATAGGCACGTCAAGGTATTTGTTTGTAAATGTATTTGTTTGTAACCTTGAAAGATAGTTGATTTTTTTTATAATTAGGCTAAATTTAAGTGTAGTACTTATAATTATCTCTAAAGATTATGTCAAATCCCCGCCAAGTACACGAGTTGCTTACTCGACAAATATACATAGGTACTTTAATCTTTATGTTCAAACAACACAGATTATGCTTTTCACTAAAAGTTGTTTAAAATTAATTAATGTCATATGGGGATTAACCTTGTGTTCCAGTGGTTGAGACATGTATTGTAAGGGCAACTGATATGGGTTCGATTTCATACGAGTATGTGCATCCTCTCCCCTATTTTTACCATTGTAATACAAAAACATTAATGTCCATACGGCGGCATTTCAATTATTGACTGCAAAATAAATCAAGTCACTCAATTCTGGACTACGAGTAGTGTACATTAAAATCTCGTTGAGTAGTGTACATTAATGTATTAAATTAAGTTTGAACACATTTTTTCGTTCGTTTATTTAAAGTTGGCCCCAAATTCAACTCCATCGTAATAATAAAACTATTTATTTGAGTTCGAGTTCGCACATTTTAATTCTACAATCCAAATAAATCTCTGAAACATATAGTATACGATAAAATCTGCGAAAAGCACTATCCGATCATATTCAGTTTACGTGCTTAAACCCAAACGGGACCCTAAGGTTGGCAAAATTCAAAGAAAAAACAAACATGCAACTAATTTCGATGTTACCTGCGAAAAAGCCGCTTGAATATGGAAATCCTCAAAACCAGCCGTTGCAATTTCCAAGGATAGTTAGTTTTTTGTGAGAGAAAAAAGAGAGAAACATAATCGATAGAGAGAGAAAATACAGAGAAATGATACGTGGGAAAAGTGTGTTTGAGAGGATAGAGCAGGGGTAGCTCAAATTTAACCAAAAAAGGAGGGGAAAATAAAAACAAAGGAGAAAATAGAGAAAGTTTTTTTTTTTTTTACATATTTCTTCCTCTCCATGTCTCAAATTGCTGGCCCCTCTGAGAAAATCTTGATCTTTTCTCACCCATTAATGGACAATATTGTTTTGCAGTTGAAATAGTAAATAAGAGATTACAAGAAGAAAAATAATTTAATAGATAAAACAATATTGAAGAATACAATTAGAATAACAATTATGTGTTGATGGGTGGACCTAAAGATCAAGATTTTGCTCCGCCCTCCAAATGCATGGATCCTCCCAAGAGAAGGCTTTATCAAGTTTGGAAGGGTCGCAATGTAAGTTCTTTATTTTTTTATTTTGTTTTTTCATTTCTCCCTTTTATTTTTTTTGTATTTTTTGGGTTTTTAATTTATGCTGGGTATTTCTATTCAGCTCGCATTGCCAAATGAGGTTTTCTTTTTTTATTACTATATTTTTCATCAAGCTTTTCTTTATAGAAATTTTAATGCAAGAAAATCTTGAATGCAATTTGGGTTTCAAATGATGGAACCATTTTCTATTTGGTTTTTTGGAAACAAGATAAATATTCATTTTGAACAATATCATTTGCCGATGAGGCCTTGCCCTAGTGGTGTGGTAAGGTGGAGGTCCTGAAACTAGTAGGTCTCAGGTTCGATCCCCACATATGACATGTGAATTGAATATTCACATTTGTGTGTGGTTTGATTTCTAGTGTGGTAGTGCAGTATTTTGGATTGTTATATGTTGTTGGTTATGATATGACTTGTTGTAATATGTATTCTAGAAAAACAATGTCATCATTTTCATAGTATGTAGATTCATATGAGCTTTCTTGACTTATCCATTCCATGAAATAGCACTATCAATAAACTCTGTTTTATTTTTTCTTTCAAATTTACAGAAATTTTTATGTGGCGGGAGATTGATCTTCGGTCCTGATGCAACATCAGTTATTTTATCGACATTCCTGATAGGGGCGCCTGCTTTAACATTCTGTTTCAAGATGCTTCTGAGGATCCCAGAAGTCGACTTCTTATACGGGCATGTCGTATTTATAGTGGGATTAGTCCTCACAGTTTTGGTGGGCAATCTATTTTTCAACAAAAGATAGTATGATTTTATAAAATATAGTGTGATTTCAATTATTTACATTGAGATTTTGACAGGATTTGATTTTTCTCTTCGTAACGGCTTCAAGAAATCCCGGAATAGTTCCTAGGAACTCTCGTCCGCCTGATTTTTCAGACAGCACATCGAATTCTATTACATCCATGGAGTGGATCAACAATGAAACTCCTGATTTGAAGTTGCCGAGAATGAAGGATGTCTTTGTGAACGGCCACACGGTTAGAGTGAAGTACTGCGATACTTGCATGTTATACCGTCCGCCACGTGCATCCCATTGCTCCATCTGCAACAACTGTGTCCAGAGATTCGATCACCACTGTCCATGGGTGGGCCAGTGTATCGGAGTTGTAAGTGTTTTGAATTGAAGTTTGTTCTTACATGATGCTCATCTATTACAATGCCCCTTAATGTTGTTCACTTTGTTATATAAAAGGGATAATTACAAATAAAAACCTTGAGGTTTGGGCTAACTACAAAAAAATTCAGAGATGTTTCAAATTTACAAAAAGCCCCCTCATGTCAGTTCACCTTTGTGTTTATGTCCAGTTTGTCATTTCCTTCTTTTTTTTGTTGGATAGAGATTAATATGCCTCCTTTATGTTGATTTGATGCAGCGAAACTACCGGACCTTCATCTTGTTCGTGACTACATCAACAGTGTTGTGCATATATGTTTTCACATTTTCTTTGTTGAACCTCCTTAAAGAACCGGGTCACGTATGGGAAAACATGTCAAGGGATATCATATCGGTTCTCTTAATAGTTTACTGCTTCTTGGCAGTGTGGTTTGTCGGTGGGCTTAGCGTCTTTCATTTCTATCTTATGAGCACCAACCAGGTTAGCCACCTTTTGTCGAAGACTCGGCTATTCATTTTGAGAGTGACTTATGGAGCTACTTTCTATGTTAGAGTTTGTTTTGGTTTTTGAATGAAATATGCAAATGTGATTAATGGAATTAGATTTGTATCTTGCAGAAAATGCTTTTCAATGCAGCTATGTGTGGTTTTGAGATTAATGGAATTTGATTTGTACTTTTTTAGCTTTACCTTTGATGTATTGCTTGCTTTGACATGCTAGAAGACAAGTAAAATTTTTAGCTTTAGCTTTGCTAATTACAAAAGATCCTTGAAAAAATAGAAACAAATGTCAAGTGGGGGTATTTGCAATTTTGAAAGATAGCTGGGATTTATTTATTGTTTTGTAACTAGACTGAATCTGAAGGTTGTTTTTTGTAATTAACTCTGAAATTATATGCTAGTTGGCACAGGTCAAGGGAGCTCTCTAACAATACAATACATACAGTTTGAGGCCAGCCAAGTTTTGCTCACAAACTTCATGTGATACTGTTCTGAACACTGAAGTTTTTCGATCGATGAAATCTACTTGAGAAATATATCATTCGCTATTTTTAATGTTACTATTAAGTCTTTATAAATGTTTAATAGGCTTTGCGGAGGAAATAGATCATAAATGTGCAAGTTAACTGTCATGTAATAAATTTGATCATTGTGAAAATTACAGGATTGAATGATGTTTCTAAACTAATTGTCATCTCTATTTACATGGTTCTCATTTTGATTGATATATCCTAATATGATTTCTATAATGATGAGCAGACAACTTATGAAAACTTCCGGTACCGTTATGACAAGAAGGAAAATCCATATAATCAGGGGATGATGAACAACCTTAAGGAGATACTTTTCTCTAAGACAGTACCATCTATGATCAATTTCCGAGAATGGGTGACCGAAGACGACGATTCCATTTTCGGATCCGTAAATGGAAAATATTTTGGCAATGACATGATCAAGTCGAACGGGAAGATGGATTTAGAAGTTGGTATTATCGGCAAGGATGGCAAACAAATTCCGAATATTCTTCAAAATTTGGATTATAATGGAATTGATGAAAGCTTGAAGAAGGACAAAGGGGAGAATGTTATCCTGGATTCTTATTTCTTTCCGGATGATCAAGAAGGAAAATATGGTAACGGAGATAGTACCGTTGATGATGATGGGACGGAGGTTAGTTCTCACAGAACATCATCTGCTGTGCTTCGGAGATAAAGGTAATTTACGACGATAATTACAACTACTACCCCTGAGGTTTAGTCTGATTACAAAAAAATTCCAGTTATCTTTTAAAATTAGAAATATCGCATCCCCTTAAATTGCTACTACAAACACCCCTTAAAAGTTAAGGTTACCCCCTCTTGGGGTGCAAATTGTAATTTTAGAAACAACTGGAATTTTTGTAATTAAGCTAAACCTCAGGCGTGTTTTTGAAATTAACCCTAATTTATATATGTCCAATTCCATACCTAATAACATTCTTGTAAATGATATGTAATGTCATTGGTTGTATTTTGGCACTTGATTAATTTGAGTTCTATGTTTCCATTTGCACACTAGTACATTTTTCCATCTTGTTGCCTCATTTTTCTTTTAAAATTGCATGAAAAAAGTTCGGCCTTTGTTGTTGCAGATACTCGAGGCAACTGAGCTAACCCAGTGATTTTATTGCCTCATTTTGTTTGTTATTTTACTTTTTAAGGTAATCTGAACACGTTTTCGTGTGTCCTTTTTTTCTTTTGTAGCATGAAGGTTCGAAGGTTTGACGATTTTGCTATTTGTGAAGCTAACGATCATGACGCGGAGAAAGAGATTTGATTTATGCTGCAAAAATTAGCCCCACCACTGCTTTGTTAAAGAAGAAACATTCATGTGGATATTGATTGATTGTATGTATTTACCTCTCGTATTTGTCAGTTTTTGATTTTCCTTTGTTTTTTTCTCTCTTTTCTTTCTCTCATTTTTCCCTTTCTTTTTGTGCTTTTCAAACTTTTTTCTTTTTATTAGGACTCAATTTTTATTGTCACAGCAGGAACATCTCAGGGAGGATTAGTGATGACTCATTTATTTGAATAATTCATAGATTGTTTCTACGAATTCATATTAATATTTTTTTCACATATCTGTCATTTAAAATATATTCATACGTATTAAATTTTAAAAAAGTTTATTCCGAATTTAACTAACTAAATTATTTTTAGAAGTGTTGGTTGAGCGTAAATTAACTAAAGGTGGACCACAAAAAGTTAAGGCCCATAAGGCCTTCAAAAATAAAAAAAAAAGGCCTATAAGCTTATTTGAATGCCATATGGGTCAAAATCTTGTCACAACATAATGGGATTTTAGCAAATACTCTCCTGGCAAAGATTTTCTTGTTTAAGTGTCAGAATCTGACAGATATCAGCATTATAAGCCCGAATATTCCATGACATCGTGCTAACTGGTCATGATATTTCTGCTAATTAAGCAATTAGTATCTAACAAACATATAAATGATTGATGTTAAAAATTAATTAACCCCTTGTAGCATTCCAAATAAAAAGATGATTAATGAGTTGATTCCACACATGCATGAATCATAACATTCTCTTGCAATAGTTTGATATTTGTATATGCAATTTGTCAATGGCCAATTATTTTGTAGGGTTAATTATGAAAACCAAATTGAGGTTTGGGATAATTAAGAAAAAAAAAGGGCTAAATTTTAAAATTCCAAAAAGTATTCAGTATAACATTTTACCCTTGACCTGACGAAAATTGTAGACATCATAAAAGAAAATTGACCTGAAAATCCAAAAATACCCTGTAACATTAATTAAGTCTCTTTTTGTGTGCGTTAATTCTCCTAAACATTGGGGTAAGTAAGGAGAGTCAATGTGAGGACAAGATCAAGAAGTCATAACTCAATTATATAAAATCAACCTACTTGAGTCATATAAAAAGATATATTTATACCCAAAGTCCAACTCCTTAGCTGGTTTGATGCCAAGTTGCACTGTATTTTGGAAGTAGTGGTAGACTGTCAACTTGTATGTGCATTCTCAACAATGTTGTTGTTCCATTTTTTTTAAATAACCGAAATTCCATGTTTCCACACGAGAATAATATTATTGCTATACCAACTTGATTTTGTTCAATCAAATAAAACAGCTTTTAAGACTATAAAGAAAAAGTTTTGGATTCAAGTCTTTCATCAGACGTGTTTTGTTATTTCATTATTTATTGTAGTAATTTAGTTATTTTTTTTCCCAATTGTTAATATTATTTTGGTATAATATTGTAATTAATAACTTGGAATAAAAAGTAAGATTACATTAGTGTAATTTTTCCTTTACCTTTTAAAATTCTTGGACATATGGTGATTGGAATAAACATTGCATAATTTATCGGAATTTATGAGAAAGCTTGTGTTACATTTATAATCTAATACAATGTTGGTGATTGGAATAAACATTGCATATTAGATTATCAATTTTATCTTACATTTATGTACAATGTACGTCTAAGATAATGAGTTTTACATTTATAGAGGCACAAGAACATAGGACTGGGAAATGAGGATAAAAGGTAATTGAAGAGGTTTAACGGATCCTACCTAGCTTTAATTACGAATTGTCTATGGAGGATTAATCTATATGTAATGATTATATCAGTGGACTGCTCAATTCGTAGAGTAAGATATTCTATAATTATAAGAG
Organism: Rehmannia glutinosa; assembly: GCA_016081115.2. NCBI lineage: Eukaryota > Viridiplantae > Streptophyta > Magnoliopsida > Lamiales > Orobanchaceae > Rehmannia > Rehmannia glutinosa. The sequence goes on from JABTTQ020003086.1 coordinate 109,257, forward strand.
TGCAATTCCGAATGTATAGTGGAGTAATATCGGAATTAATAAGTCGAATAAATTAATTAAAGAGTTAATTATTTATTCGATTTATTGGAGCTTGTAATTATAGGTCCATGGTCCCCGGTTCGCCTTCCTAGAGTAAACGGGTTAGAAATAATATTTTCAGTTCCTAAGGGTTTATGGAAAAGAGTTTTCCAAAATATTTGGGCTAATATATTAATATCGATTAATTAGGGAATATATGATATTCTACACTTGATTGTATTTGGAATTAAATAAATATAAGATATTTATGGTATTAATATAATTATTAAATTGATAATTATATTGGATAATTATCAATTAGAGTTTAAATCTAACTAGAATTATTAATTCTAGAATAGATAGAAACCAAGTTGGAGTAGAAAGCGATTAATCCAGGCATAAAAAGAGGACCACATCTCACCTTTGAAACACACAATTTTCGCATATCAAATTAGCCACACAACAATTCAGCCGTCCACTTTTCAAAGTGCAAAGTTTTTATTTTGTCCAACTTCATAAATTTTGGTTTATTCATGGTCAACATCTTGGCAATTCAAATATTGGAATCTTGGACAACTGATTTTTGGTAAAATCATCAAAGTGGCGGCCATTGTTTTGTCTTTTTGTCAAAGTGTGATATTGTGGGTTAACTTTTACCTAGTTCAATTCTCATCCTATCTAGTTAGCCCAATCCTGCGATCTCATGAGTTGAGTACATCGTTGGAAAATAAAAGTTAGGAACTTAGAATTATTATTTGGGTGCCCACACGCTGCCGTTGATAGGGAGGATCGAATTGGAAGATCGTGGTGTCTACGAGCTTTGGGGATTCGAAGGATTAAATGGAGAAAAAGTGAAGAACAAGAAAATCATCGAAAGAGGTAAATTTTCTTTTCTTCCTTTAGTTTGAATAAATTTAATAAGCATGATCTTGTGTTCTTATATCTAAAACTCGATTTTTTGAAATCACTGCTTCCCACTTCCGTTCGATTAGATCGAAAAGCCGGATCTTATTTGGCGGATTAGATCCGGACCCGGGACGAATAATTTACAACAAATGGTATCAGAGCCATTTGGTTTTTGATATAAGAACTAGATCTACTTTATTAAATTTATTTTGGAGTGGGTTTAGGATTTGATCTTGCATGTTTTGATATATGGATGCATAGGTGTCTTTTTATTTAAGGCATTTATTCAAATCGTCATATTTATTATTTCACGAATTAATATTTATGTGATGTATATGTGATATATGTGCCATGCATATTAATATGTCATTCATGGAACCCACTCCCAAGCATGTCATGCATCATGATAATTGAATTGTTTAATTGTTATGATAGATCTATGAGATGGATTGACATTGATATAAAAATGTTTTATATGTGTTTTAAAATTGATATAAAAGTATTTTATATAATTTTTTAAAAATTGATATAAAAGTGTTTTATATAATTTTTAAAAAAATTTCTATAAAAGTGTTTTATATGATTTTAAAATTGGGATAATTGTTTGGAATTAATTTTGTGAAAAATGGATCCGGTTTTTATGAAAAATCTCCGAATTACATGTTTTAGAAACAAAATAATTCAGATTCGCATTCGGGCGGCCGGGCGGTGTCGGCGACCCGGCGGTGTCCCGGCGGGGCTCGTCCCGTTTTCAGTAGGCGCGTTGTTTCCTTTGTTCTTTCATGAAATTTTTCCGTTTTATCCCTATTCCCTTAATTATTTTGATAATTTAGGGGTTTTTAAAGTTGATTAAAATTATGATTTAATTTCTAAAAGTTAGATTTTTAAATTGGAGAATTTTAATCAAATAGACCAATAGGATTGGACTTGACTTATTAAAACATAAGATGTTTTATAACTTAAATGTTTAGGAGAGAAGGATTCATGACAATAAATCTTGTGGTCTCCATTATTGATCAAAGCACCATGAGATTTAAGTGACGCCTCGCGACGCTCAGATTCGTCCCCCTACGGATGGCTTTCACTTAAATCAATAATCAAGGCTTAATCTCTGAAAGGATAGGAATTTAAAATTTAACTCTTAATTTTCCTACCCTACGGCGGCGATTTTGAGTTAATTTTTAAAATCCAAAATAATGGGTAACACTCATAAGGATACAATCAAATAGTTTGGATGTATCTAGGCTAAATTAAAAAGGTGATTAATAAATAAATGAAGATATGAGATGTCTTGATTATTTATTCTATTAATCTGAGATGGTCTCGATTTAATCGTCATTTGATTTGACCTACCCTACGACGGTTTTTCAAATGTGAGATTAAATTACCTTGGAATTGGTAGGATAAACTTTATTGCTTTCATGCATCACGTTTATAATTCCTAAATTGAATGCTCTATGATGTTCGTTCGCTTATTTATGTCGATTTATTTTGTTTTCAGCAATCATGCCTGGTCTTATGCTTGCACTGTTGAATGTTACATTAACTGGAGATAATTTTATTAAGTGGAAAAGTAACATAAATATTGCACTCGTTTGTGAGAACCTCAAATTTGTTTTGATGGAGGAATGTCCTCTTGAACCCCCCCATTAATGTCGCACGCAGTGTGCGAGAGATATATGAAAAATGGATTGCCGCTAATAACAAAGCTCGGGCTTACTTATTAGCCGGCATGAACGACGTGCTTAGGTTGAAGCACGAGCACACAGAGACTGCTTATGAGATAATGTAGTCTCTGCAAGCTATGTTCGGTCAGCCTTCCGATTAATCGAGGCATGAAGCTGTGAAAATAGCTATGAATGCTAAGATGAAGAAGGGTCAGTCAGTAGGTGAGCATGTTTTGAACATGATCAACTACTTTACTGAAGTTGAGATCCATGGTGCGACTATTGATGATCGTACACAAGTGAGTATGATTTTGGAATCACTCTCACCGGCTTTCCTCCAATTCAAGAGCAACTATGTCATGAATAAATTATCTTATTCATTGACACAGTTACTCAATGAATTGCAAACTTTTGAGGCCATTTCCATTGGAAAGGTCAAAGAAGGGGAGGCAAATGTTGCTGAGGATAAGCCAACTTCCTCCAAGAAGAGGAAGGGCCAGGAGAAAGGGGGTGAATCAAAACAAAAGAAAAAGAAGAGTTCCAAAGGCAAGAAGAAAGGTTCCTCCAAACCAAAGGGAAAGTGTTTCCACTGTGGAGAAGAGGGACATTGGAAGAGGAATTGCCCTAAGTACCTCGCTGAATTAAAGGAGAAAAAGAAAGGTAAATATGTTTTACTTATTCTTGAAAGTTGTTTGGTAGCTAAAGATTCTTCTACCGGGTAGTTGATTCGGGCGCTACTAATCATGTGTATTCTTCTTTACAGATACTTAGTTCTTATGAAGAGCTTGCCGAGGGGTCTTTCACAGTACGAGTTGGCAATGGTGCAGTGGTTTCGGCAACAGCAGTGGGAGTAGTTAGGCTTAATATTAGAGATAGGATTTTAATTTTAAACGATGTTTATTTTATTCCTAGTTTTCGTAGAAATTTGATTTCTGTTTCAAAGTTGCTATGAACATTTATTTTCACTATCTTTTAATGATAATTCGATTATTATTTCTAAGAATGTGCGTGATATTTGTAGTGCACTATTGGAAACGGACTCTGTTTAATTAAGCCAAATGAACAACCACTGCTAAATGCCGAAATATTTTTGAACTTCCTAAACTAAAAAGGCAAATGGTTTCTCAAGATGATCATATATGGATATGTTTATTTCATGCATAGAAAATCCAAGACTTTTGAAAAAGTTCAAGGAATTTCATGCGGAAGCTGAAAAGCAGCTAGGTAAATCTTTGAAGTTCCTTCGATCCAATCGAGGGGGCAAGTATGACGATACTGAGTTCAAAGATTATTTGCTAGAGCATGGTATATTGTACCAACTCAAAGCACCTGGCACTTCTCAGCAAAATGGTGTTGTTGAAATGAGAAACCAAAGGTTCCTTGATATGGTTAGGTAGATGATGAACTACACTGCCTGATTCGTTTTGGGGGTATACATTGCAAACGACGTTTTACATTTTAAATGTAGTTTCGTCTAAGTCAATCCAAAAGACACCACTAGAGTTGTGGAATAGGAGTAAAGTTAGTTTACGCCACTTCCGCATATGAGGGTGCCCAACACTTGTGCTGAAAGGAAAGACTGGAAAGTTGCATCCATGTTCAGAAGTGTATTGTTCATTGGATACCCCAAAGGAACGAGAGGAAGTTTGTTTTATGATCCGCAAGAAAAGAAAGTAATAGTTTTGACTAATGCTATCTTTCTTGAGAACGATTATATAGAAACTTCCAACCTCGAAGTAAAGTTGTACTCGAGGAGTTACTTTCTGATGAGATCAGACCACAACCAACAAGAGTTGTTAGGGAAATCGCTAGAAATACCACTATACCTGATCAGAATATCATGACACCTCGACGCATTGGGAGGATGGTTAGACCACCAATCCGCTATCGTCAAATCGAAGAGACAAATGTTGCAGTCTTTGATGGGGTAGACGATGATCCATTGTCTTTTCGACAAGTGATGGAGGATTCTGATATAGCGAGGTGGCTTGAAGCTATGAACCAAGAAATGGATTCGAACCATAGGGTTTTGTAGCCGAAGGTCAAGAGCAGAAAGTCTGCAAATTGCTTAGATCCATTTATGGGTTAAAGCAAGCCTCAAGGTCATGGAACCATAGATTTGATGAGATGATCAAGTCTTGGTTTTGACCAAAGTATTGATGAGCCTTGTGTATACAAACAGATCAATGATGGTAAAGTGGCAATTTTAGTGATTTACGTAGATGACATTCTACTAATTAAGAATAAAGTAGAAATGTTAGTTGCGATTAAAGGTTGGTTTGCCAAGCAATTCCAAATGAAAGATTTGGATAAGCGAATTATGTTCTTGAAATTTGAATGGTTCAAAATCACAAGAACAAATTATTGGCATTGTCTCAAGCTTCTTATATCGATAAGATGCAGTTGCATTATAGAATGCAAGATTCCAAGAAGAGTTGCCTACCAACTTGATATGGAGTCGTTCTTTCCAAAGAGAAATGTTTAAAGACACCTCAGGAGGAAAAGAGCATGAGATGCATTCCCTATGCCTCTACAAGTATACAATATTGTGTACTAGGCTCGGTATTTGATACGCAATAGGGATAGCCAGCCAGTTTCAATCTAATCCAGAAATGTTTCATTAGATAATAGTCAAGAACCTTTTCAAATATGTTTGAGATCAAGATGTTTGTCTATTTAGGTGGTTGACCTTAAAATAGACGACTGCACTGATTCTGACTTCTAGTCAGACAAGGATACTCGAAAGTCGATATCCAGGTCAGTGTACATTCTTGTTGATCTTGTCAACAAGACCCAACCTCAAAATTGTTTTTAGAGGCACAAGAACATAGGACTGGGAAACATGTCCCATATGCTTTAGGGCAAGTGGGAGATTGTTAGGGATGGTGCCCTTAAAGCAATTGTGAATTGTTTTTGATTATTAATAAAGGCGATATTTTTTTTCGAACTCTTTTACATATTGTATGTATTGTCTTGAACATCATGAAAATCCCTAGTTTATTTATTGTAACCATAATCTTAGTATATAAGAGTTATATACAAGAGGATTAAGATTATGGATAATAAACTAAAATCAAGTCCGTGATGAAATTAATTAAAGTATGGGATCTTTAATTAAAATATCATTAATGCGGCCCAGAACATTTTGAATGTGACTATCTTATCCGGACCGTCGATGTGGAGACATCTTAGTAGGGGCATTTATATATGATTTGATCATATAGGACTTGGACCGATTTAATTTGAATTTTCCATACAAATTCCGTTGTAGAAATGGAAAATCGAATTAAATCATTAGATGATCATATATGGATAAATATTAATCATGAGTGATTATAGACTCCTGTTTATTTTGGTGTGATTCTTAATTTGCTCGTTTAAGTTTGTCATACGACATTCCCAACACTTGCATTTTAGATTTACATTTGAATTAAATAGCTGGGAATATAAATTCACAGATATGGAATCCATTCCTTCTTGCGAGAAGTAGAAAGACGATTCTCTCATTTGTTAATTCTGGAACTGAATGGTTTGAGATCTCTAATTTATAATCTGATTATAAATTAACCATTCGCTAATGAATTAATGGTAAATGAGGATAAGAGGTAATTGAAGAGGTTTAACGGATACTACCTAGCTTCAATTACGAATTGTCTATGGAGGATTAATCTATATGTAATGATTATATAGTGATTTCTTTCAATTCGTAGAGTAAGATATTCTATAATTATAAGAGTGCAATTCCGAATGTATAGTGGAGTAATATCGGAATTAATAAGTCGAATAAATTAATTAAAGAGTTAATTATTTATTCGATTTATTGGAGCTTGTAATTATAGGTCCATGGTCCCCGGTTCGCCTTCCTAGAGTAAACGGGTTAAAAATAATATTTCCAGTTCCTAAGGATTTATGGAAAAGAGTTTTCCAAAATATTTGGGCTAATATACTAATATCAGTTAATTCCGGGAATATATGATATACTACAGTTTGACTGTATTTGGAATTAAATAAATATAAGATATTTATGATATTAATATAATTATTAAATTGATAATTATATTGGATAATTATCAATTAGAGTTTAAATCTAACTAGAATTATTAATTCTAGAATAGATAGGAAACCAAGTTGGAGTGGGAAACTGATTGAACTAGGCCTATAAAAAGAGGACCACATCTCACCTTTGAAACACACAATTTTCGCATACCAAATTAGCCACACAACAATTCGGCCGTCCACTTTTCAAAGTGCAAAGTTTTTATTTTGTCCAACTTCATAAATTTTGGTTTATTCATGGTCAACATCTTGGCAATTCAAATATTGGAATCTTGGACAACTGATTTTTGGTAAAATCATCAAAGGGGCGGCCACTGTTTTGTCTTTTTGTCAAAGTGTGATATTGTGGCTTAATTTTTACCTAGTTCAATTCCCCTCCTATCCAGTTAGCCTAATCCTGCGATCTCATGAGTTGAGTACATCGTAGGAAAATAAAAGTTAGGAACTTAGAATTATTATTTGGGTGCCCACACACTCCGTTGATAGGGAGGATCGAATTGGAAGATCGTGGTGTCTACGAGCTTCGGGGGTTCGAAGGATTAAACGGAGAAAAAGTGAAGAATAAGAAAATCATCGAAAGAGGTAAATTTTCTTTTCTTCCTTTAGTTTGAATAAATTTAATAAGCATGATCTTGTGTTCTTATATCTAAAACTCGATTTTTTTGAAATCACTCGCTTCCGCTTCCGTTCGATTAGATCGAAAAGCCGGATTTTATTTGGCCTTGATTAGATCCGGGACCCGAATAATTTCCAACATTAAGTACTTTTATAATTTGAGCTTCATTCACATAAAGAAAATACGTTTATTTAATTTATTATAATAGTAACAAAAGATATATTGATATTTAAAGAATCAGGTAATATAGGAAGAAGAATGTTGTGCCGCCCTCGGGGCATAGCTCAACTGGTAAATGACTTGGGTGACGTGATGTCTGCTTGCTGGCACCCACAGTGTGGTTGTTCGAATCCCTTTGGTAACGATTTACAGGGTGGATGAGGACTTCTTGTGTGGTGACTCAATCTTCGGCAGCCCAAGGACCCCGACTAGTTGAGGCATAACCCGCGCTTCACATCCTCCACGGCTCAGGAAGCAAGGGCGGTGGAGCGCCGGGGATGGGGTTCATCCTTTTTTTTAAGAATGTTGTGCCCGCACGTTCCATAAAGAGCAACAACTAATTTATATATTACCCGCACGTTCCATAAAGAGCAACAACTAATTTATATATTATACAATGAAATTGGACTTTCTTTTTTCTAACCTTAAAATTGGGTGAAGTTGGAAGATAATATAATTTTAGCAACAACAAAAAAAAATCTACTTAAGCTTTTTTTGGGGAAAAAAAACTAAATTGTTACGTCCATGGAAGGGAAAATGCTAACCACAAATTGTTGGTTCCATGGTTGACTCCTTAGTACATTGAATTGATGATATCATGATAATAATTATGGATGAAAGTGCTATTATCGAATTTTAAGGAAGAGGACGGCTACTCATTGTTTAGCTTATTATATCAGAATACAGATTTCGTGGCACTCAAAAAAAAAAAAAAAAAAAAAAAAAACAAAGAAGACTACGGATTTTGTGTATTATTTTCTGATTTGTTAATAAAAAGAAAATGTCATATCTTTGGATTACTCATCAAAAATATCAGTATGCAAATTATGTAATATGATGTTGAGATTTACGATATGCCCTTTTAATGAATTCTAAAAAATTATGACCTGTTACTATTTTATAAAATGTAACGGTAATTTAGTATTTTTTAATATTATCCGACATAGTCATACATGCTAAAAAAAATTAGTGCATATAAATCTTACCAAAAAAAAAGAAATTAAATCTCATTCCTCAAACACAAATTTATATCAAATTATATAATCAATGAACAGTGCATTTTGGGGTTTGGATATAGGCTAAGTGATTAAAGGGTGTGTTACTAGGCAAATCGTCTCAGGTTCAAATCTCATCCGGTCATTCCCTCCCCTCCCAATTAGGGGGTGCACGGAACGGGACGGGATGGCCCAGAGATTTATAAATCTCCAGAACCATCCTAAAATTTGGAGATTAAAAAAACAAATCTCCAGATAGAATCGAACCAGAGAAAAAAAATCTTCGTCCCGAACCGTAAAGAAAGTTCGGGACGGAGATTCAGTTTCGGATATTAGTCATAAATAAAACAAACAGAATCGGAAAAAATAAAAAATTAATTTAAAAATCACCAAAGAAATATATTTTTATTTTTTTTAGTGTAGTCTCAAAATATATATCAAAACTGTAATAGGTTATACAATCATAAATTCTAAAACCATAAACTTAATAATCTCTATAATACAATAATTATGTTATATATTATAATTTTTAGGCCATTGCATTTATTTATTAACTAGTAATTTTGATAAATTAATATAAAACAAAATTTTGTATAAGTTTGCAATCTCAATATATCTCATATTTTTAAAACTTAATGTAATCAATAAAATTATATTTATAATTTATATGACGTGGTAAAAGATTAAAATATCAAATATGATTTTGTTTAGGAAGACAATATTGCCACAACGTGGTAATATTACATGTTTAGACTTTAGAGTATGTTTCTTTTAGGTGCAGTTACTAATTATTTAATTAATTCTAATCTCAAATAATTTACTCTATTTATTAAAGTATTTTTAGTACTTAATATTAAAGTTTTTGAAAATTCATAATAGTTGTTGTACTATGTTTCTTTTAGAAATTTGTTTTATATTCAATTTAATTTCAAATAATTTGTAATCAATTCAATATAAAAATTAAAGAAAATAGAATAATCAATAATATATATGTATATATAAAAAGATCTTTAAAATCGATTCTCGTCTTCTAGATTTGGATTCTTTGTTCGGAACGGTTCGACTGTTTTGGTACGGTTATTTGAAAATTTCCAAAATCGTACCTTAAATATTTTCGGGACGGTCCGGTTTGGAGAAAGTCAAAAAATCGGATAGTTTGGATATTTTACGATCTCAATACCGGTTCAATTTCGGTGATCTTCAAGTCATGTGCACGTCCCTACTCCCAATACATCCCCAAAAATGAGTGCAATTCTATTCCATTCATACTATTTATCCATTCCTATTAAAAAAACCAAATGAACCCTTATAATAAATTTCATAAATTTGTTTTTCTTGCCTCAAACTCAAATTCAAAGGAAATATGGGGTAAAAATATAAATAATAACGTTTTCCTTGCCCAAACCGAAAAGACAAAAAACTTTTATTAGACCGTCTAACGTGTTCAAATTCGTTTCAAAGGAAATATGGGGTAAAAATATAAATAATAACGTTTTCCTTGCCCAAACCGAAAAGACAAAAAACTTTTATTAGACCGTCTAACGTGTTCAAATTCGTTAGATGGATCCCAACTCGACCCGATAATAATTGGCGGTGACATTTTTGTGATTTTGAACGCGGTGGCATTTTTATAATATTTTGGGAATGATACAATATAATGGACCGGTTGCATTTTTGTAATAATAGGCAGTGACATAGTACTATTAAAAGTATTAGTTTTTTCTCTAAAAAGTATTAGTAGTAACGCTGAAATGTATTAGTAGCTTGATTAGTTTTTTCAGTAATCCTCATAAAGAGTATTTATTTTTTTCATGAAGAGTATTAGTATTCCTACTGAAACGTATTAGTAGTCTTATTTAAAAGTATTATGTTTTTCGGTTATTTTAGTATTCCTCCGAAAAGTAATAGTTTTTCTCATAAAAAGTATTAGTTCTCCATAAAAGTAGTAGTTCTTCCCCCAAAAAGTATGAGTAGTTATCATGAAAAATATTTTGTAGCACTCCTAAAAATATTAGTTTTCCCTACGTAAAGTATTAGTAGTCCTCCTAAAATATATTAGCAGCTCTCTTAAAATGTATTAGCAGCAGCCAACGGATGTGGTGTTGGTACTTGTGCGGGTTGTTGGCCGGTCAGATATTTGGATAGACGTTAGACTGTGTGACAGGAAACTAACCCAACCGAAAAAAACAAGGTCCAAACTCCAATGTTGGAAGATCCGACAACAGCACAATTCGCCAGAAAATAGATTAAGGAAATAGTTTATTAGTTTTACTGTAAATCAATTGTTTTTATATTAATAGTAAAAAAAATGCAGAGACAATTAGACAGACAGATATCCAAGAGGTGAAAGAAAAAAGAAAATCAAAATCAAAATAAACAAATAGAAACACATTTAAGAGAAGAACAAAAAATCTTTCTAAGAAAATCCGTCTCGGGAGGGCAAATAGCAGCTGTTTCTTGATCATTCCATTTACATTTTCTTCTTCTTCTTCTCCTCTCTCTAGCCCCAAACCCCATCTCACGATTTCTCGAAATTCAAACCACTCATAAAATTCTTATGCATGTTTCTGCATGCAATGATCAAGAATGGTGAAAAGACGCGACTTTTTGGATTTCTGATGTCTTTTGGTATGTGGGATGTTGTCGAGGAACAAAGAGGAGCTTTTGTTATTGAAAATTAACGACAATCTGAATTGGGTTTTTGGGTTTTCTTTCATTCCCCCTTTTGGTTGTTATTTTGAACCTGTATGGACCTAGAAAAACCCAAGCCGAGGAGGCTTTATCAAGTTTGGAGAGGAAGTAATGTAAGCCCTTTTTCCTTTTGGTTCTTGTTGATTGATTGATTCTTGTGTTTGAAAGTTTGATGAGAAGACCATTTGTTGATTTTGATATCTAACTTTTGTTAATCAAAGCAACTGTTTTGTTTTTTTTTTCTTTTGCTACAATTGCAGAAATACTTCTTGTATGTTGATATTATTAGTAGTTTTTGCTGATGTTTACTAAAATTGAAGTTGTGAACAAACATACACTATGTTTTTACTGGATTAGGTTTTGACTTTAAACTTTTCATGATTGCAAGTTTTCAAGTTCATATCAAAATTCCGTTATTTTTTTGGGTTGAAATTGTATTTGATCTGTAGTAATTTCAGAAATTCATATGCTTGGTGTTTATAAGGGGTATATACATTTCTTTGTGTATATGTATGTGTGGCCATGTGCAAACATGTATCTCTGTCATCCTTTCTCTTTATTTTTTTTTATGTTTTTTTTTTTTGGATGGGAAACCTATCTTAACATGACTTTGTATAGCACAATATTCCATATCAAGCACTCATAAGATTTTGGTTTATTTCTTGTTGTTTTCAATGTCACAGAGATTCTTACTTGGAGGAAGATTGGTATTTGGTCCAGATGTGTCTTCTTTGTTTTTGTCCACATTTCTGATTGCCGGTCCAGCTATTGCATTTTGTATAAAGATCTTGTTTACCATCAGACATCAGCTTAGAGAGAATAAAAATGCTGTTCCATGGTATCCTGTTCTCGTTGTGGCTTTCGTGCTAACCATTTTGGTGAGTAAACCATCTCATTCTGTTCCGAGCCATACTTGGAAGGTTGAATTATATTAAAAATTGAAAGGGTTGAATTGAAATAGGCGTTAAAGTGATTAAAAGTGTTAGACCATAAGGTGCTCTGCTTTAGCACAAATCACTCTCCAATTATTGAGTAATCACTTCATTTTCCATTGTATTCTCAACATATCTAGCTAGCAAAGAATTCGGTCGGGAATATTCTTTTCAGATACATATTAAGTATTCAACTAAAGACATCTAAGATAGCTTATTTGAAATGGGGTGCTTGGTGATATCTGTACATTTTTATTTATTATTTATTTTGCAGGATATATTATTTCTCTTCCTTACATCTAGTAGAGATCCTGGAATTGTCCCTAGGAATACAAAACCTCCTGAATCTGATGAAGCCATTGAAATTGACACTCCTTCGATGGAGTGGGTCAATGGTAGAACTCCTCATTTGAAGCTTCCACGAACAAAAGTTGTGCTTGTAAATGGACACACAGTCAAAGTGAAATTTTGTGACACCTGTTTGCTCTACCGCCCTCCTCGTGCATCTCATTGCTCCATCTGCAACAACTGTGTTCAAAGATTTGATCATCACTGTCCGTGGGTTGGTCAATGCATTGGTGTTGTAAGTTTCTAACATTCTTCAACACAGGCTGATGTCTAAATGGAGATACTTTCTGAAGACACTAGTTTCTGAGTTTTTTTAAAAATTTAAGGGATAATGACAAAAAAGCCCTGAGGTTTGGGCTAATAACAAGAAAACCCAGAGATGTTTCAAAATTGCAAAGAGCCCCCTCAAGTTTGATTATGTCTTAAATTTAAGGGGGAACTGTAATATTTCTATGAATATGGGGGGGGTTGAAATATTTTGGCTTATGAAGGGGAAAAGCATAAGACGGAATCAAAGCTTAAGGGGTTTTTGCAATTTTCAGAACCTCTGTATTTTTTTTGTAAGTAGCCCAAATCTCAGGGTTTTTTTTTTGTAATTATCCCAAAATATAATAGCATCTGAATTTTTGATCATTTAGATTGTCTTACTTGGTTTCTGTGAAATTGTACTTCACACTTTTCTTGCTAAGCTAACACGGGATATTTTTTTTATTGGCTATATGTACAGCGTAATTATAGGTTCTTCTACATGTTCATATCAACATCAACGATCTTGTGCATATATGTTTTCGTTGTTTCGTTGTACAATATTGTTCACCAGAAAGGCTCTGTATGGAAGGCCATGTCATGCGATTATTTGTCAGATGTTCTCATCGTATACTGCTTCATTTCGTTTTGGTTCGTGGGCGGCCTTACAGTTTTCCACTTCTACTTGATTAGCACAAACCAGGTGATTTTTCCTTCAAAGTTGTACACAAGCTAACTATTAACGTTTTCTGGCTGTAACTGCAGCTATGGTCTGTGATTCTTGATGCTTAGAGTTCCCTATCGTTTCTGATTAAATTATTTCCTTTTTGCTTTTTCATGTCAAGAAATTTACAGAACATGTTCTCCTATTTGCTGCCAGAGACATTATTATACATGAAATTCATTGAAAGACACAATTAACATCTGAGTTCAATTGTCATGTGTGTCAAAATATTAAATCAAGCATGAGTTAACGACAACTCATTTCATTTTCTTACAAACTTACATCATTTATCTAGCTAATATTCAGAATAATACACTTTTATTTTTCTCTTTTTGTATATTAAGAATTTTGATTTGAGACTTTGAGTAGATAGCTATTATTACATTTTACTCGGACTGCAATTAGAAGGTTCTGGTGTGATATCACGTTAATTGGTTCTTCATGTCTTTATTTTCAACTCATTTGAAGGTATGAGGGCTGTGGCCAATTACCAACATTTTGGCTGAATCATGTCATTTGACTGTTTAATTCCTGTTCAAATTGAAGATCTTTAGACAATTGAAAACTGTGACATTTTCACAGCTTCTTACTTTTACACTTGAAGAGTCCACATCAATAGTCCAGTAATTAAAACTGTACCTTTCTTCCAAAAAGAATATTGCATCTTATAGTGAGCTTGGTGACACATCATGTGAATCAACTTATTCTGACATCTCAAGAAAAGTTTATCTACATACACATGAGCCATTTTATTTTGGGATAATTACCAAAAAAAAAAAAAACTGAGGGTCGGGCTAATTACAAAAAAGCTCTAGAGGTTTTTGAAAATTACCCAAAAAAAAAACTTTGAGGTTTGATTCCGTTTTACATTTTCCCCCTTCATAAGAAAAAATCATTTCAAAAAAATCCCCTGATTTTTATAGAAATATTACAGTTACCCCCTCAAATTTTAAGACATAATCAAGTCTGATTGAGCTTTTTGTAATTTTGAAACATCCCTGGATTTTTTTGTAGCTAGCCCAAACCTCAGAGCTATTTTTTGTAATTGTCCCTTTTATTTTTTTTATAAAGTTTGCTAAAGTTGGTTGTTTTAGTGATGTGCCCATAGATAAATTATTCGCTGATTGACAATGAATCTCATTAATATTCCAATTAATGTTGGTATACGCCTTGAATTAAACATCCTTGTTATGCAGACTACATATGAGAACTTCCGATACCGCTATGACAAAAAGGAGAATCCATACAACAAAGGGGTGATTAAGAACTTCAAAGAAGTCTTTTTCTCCAGAATCCCACCTTCAATGAATGATTTCCGGGCAATTGTCGAGGAAGACGAAGTTATGGTAATGGAGCCCACCAATCATAATTTCTTGACGAGTATCAGAAGCTCAAAAGAAAAAATAGACATTGAAATGGGAAGCATGTTCGTCGATAACAATGGCCTTACGCTACCTGATATTTTGCGTAATCTGGAATACGATGGCATTGAGGACAATATGAAACACAGAGAAGGGAGTGAAAGATGTGATTCTGAACGGTATACAGTTCCTGTTGAACAAGAGCTCAAAGAGTCGATGAGTAGCTTAACAATTGAAGTTGAGGCGAATGCAGAGGAGAAATGTGATGGCATAATATCTGAACAAACTAAACCATCAGATCAAACATGAAAATGAAATACAGGTAAAATTCTATTTTACATCTTTATTGTATTATGATGATGATGTTGCCTTTCTCAGCTTACGACGTTTTTGTGATCAATTGTGTAATACTTCTGGAACCAATTATTTAAATCCTAGTCAATCCCCTTAGCCTTTTAGATTTGTGGACATATATATTTTGCCTGCATTTCTATGAAATAAAGAGATAATTACAAAAATTACCCTTGAGGTTTGGCCTAATTACAAAAACCCAATTTTCTTTCAAAAATTACAAGTACCTCCTTAAGGTATTACAAACACTCCCTTGAGGTTTGTATTTCTTAACAAATATATGGTGTAATTTGTATAATAGAAACAAGTATCAAAGGGGGTATTTGTAATTTTGAAAGATTTTAGCTGAGTTTTTTTTTTAAAATAGACTAAACCTCAATGTGTTTTATGTAAATAACTCTAAAATAAATAACTGAAGGAAAGGACTCTTCATCATAAAATGATTTCTTAACAATTTTGCAGACTTCAAATTGGAAATATGATATTTCAGAAATAAAACTAGAGCAGTTGTCTGTCGAATAAACGATATTAGTTTTTGAGAAAGAAAATGTAGAATGCTTTTGCCATACAAGTTCAGAGCCAATCTTTAATACATTTTTCTCATTAGCTCATCTGAAGTGGCTTCATTTGGTTTGGAAACTTTTAAGATGAATATTTAGAGTACAAATTATCTTCTTCAACAAATACAGTATGCCGATATGTGTGATTACAGGCGAAGACATTAAGGACAGAAAATGCTAAAGGCAATGAAGGTCAATTCAAAATGTAGATTGAAGGGTTCGATATAAAGAATACTAATTCTATCTCATGATTTTTCTTGATGCACATGCAGAGGAATTTACTTTGAAGATAGGAGTGCCTGGTGGCTGTTTAAAGTAGAAGATAGAAAAAGTCGATTCTTGGCTTTCGACTTTGGCATCCAAGCTTGCAGCAGAGTTAACTAAGTTAAATGATAATGTTTGATCAGATAATACATGATCTTGCAATAGAATGAGGGAGAAATCCTTTGAGAGTGAAGAATTGTAGATTGGTCTGGTGATTTTGTTTTGCTTTTATTTAATTTTATTTTTTGTTGTTTATTCTCTTGAATTCTTTCTTCTGTCCCTTTTTTCTACTTGTATTTCCTTTCAGACTCTCTGTCTTCAGTAGGCACTTTAATGTTAAGGAATTTTGTGTGTGTATCTGTAAACATACTTTTGATTAAATTATTATTCTTTTAAAATGCTGCACATATAGGAGAAATGGGCCATTGCTTAATTTGTTGACATAACAAGAGAATAATCTCTTGCTTCTTCACCTTCTGATGTTTGGATTATTAAATTTAGCAGAAATTTGGATGGTCTAATTTATTATTTATAATTTACGGATAATTACAAAATTTATCCCTGGGTTTAGTTTAATTACAAAAAATTCTAATTCAAGTACTACTTCAAACACTCCATTGATGTTTGTATTAACTTAACAAATACCCTTCTTCTTGTCGGAGCAATTTGTAAAAGAAACACAAGTATTTAGAGGTATTTATGAGTTTTAAAAGAAATCTGCATTTTTTTGTAATTAAACAAAACATCAGGAATATTATTTTATTCTTTCTTCTTCATTTTATAGTAACCAAATTTATTTATTTATACAATTATTTTATTTACTAATAATTTATTATTGTTAATGTAATTAACTATAAACTTACATTTAATTAATATTTCATTAATTAATTATATTACAAAAATAAATATTGAAATTAATATTATTATCTCTTTTAGTTTAAATTATAATTATTTGTTATTTATTATTATTTACAAAAAATATTATCTAATTATTAAAACCATGTTTTATAAATTAATTACATATAAAATGAGGATACAATTGGAATTTAAATTTGAAGTAGAAGAGAATTGAAGGGCAAATTGAGGATATTGCATTAAATTTGGTGTAACACTATTCATTTACACTAAATTTGGTGTAAGTTTTAGAATTGGATTGGAGAGAGTTTTTTTGCATATTTGATTTAATAGTGTGGTATTTGAAGTTGGGTTGGAGATGACCTTAGTCCCCTTTTTCCCACCAAAACAAGAACAAAACACTTCAATTTCTGCTGATTTTTTTTTTTTGGCACCAGAAAATGGCTCTAGTAAAACCCATTTCCAAATTGAACATCTCAACAATTAAAATGCAGATGATGGAAGCCCAAAAAACCCACACAGATTCCACCATTAAAATGTCATCATCTGCTGTTGCCAAGAAGAAGAAGAGTCAGAAACAAGAAATTAAGGAAACCCTTTTTGACTCCAAGATTCTACACCACAGATTTGATGAAATGGAGCAGCTTTTCAACACTGAGATCAACAAGAACTTGAACATGACTGAGTTTGAGGCTTTGCTGCAGGAGTTTAAAACTGATTTTATCCAGACTCATTTTGTGAGGAACAAGGAATTTAAGGAGGCTGCTGAAAAGATGCAGGAGCCATTGAGGCAAATTTTTGGAGTGGTTTTGTACGGCTGACTTCTCTGGTTTTCTACTCTACAATGAGTTTGGAAGGTGGCTCAAGGTATATATGCTTGAGATTTTGATCAATTTTTTTTTTTTATAATTGTGATATGTTTTTCTCATGTCTGAATGTGGGGGCTAAATGACATTTTGTTGAGTTAAATTCTTGATTTTGCTCATTCGGATTGACTGGTTATAAGATGTTTGAGAGGGTGTTTGGCTGAGCTTATTTATAATATCTTATAAGCCCCTACAAATGTTTTCAAGAGCTTATAAGACGGTAGAATTTATTTTGAAAATAAATTGTTCAAGTGTTTGGATAAAAGAAAATATGATAAAATTTTAAGACGTTAGTAATGGCAGTTTTATAATTAAAAATGTCAAAATTAAAGATGGTTATTAAAATAAGATCTCACGTTGAAGAAATGTTGGATTTCCACAATTTTAAAAAAAACAGCTTATAAGCTCCTAGCATCTTTTTTGGGGCTTATAAAATCTTTTTTAAAAATGTTCACCGACATCTTTAGAGAGCTTATAAACTTTTCAAAACATCTTATAAGCTCATCCAAACACTCTTAGTTATGCGAGGATTAGTGTTGGTTCTTTAGTTACATTCAATAAGCTGTCTCATATACCTCTGCAATTTGTTAGGCAAAAACATGTCTATTTCAGCTCAACTTTATTATTGACTGCTTTCTCAGAAAACTAACCCTGTGGCTGCTGAGATTTTTTCACCCCCATGCTCGGTAAGTTCAAATTTCATCCGGTAACTTAGTTGCATATTCTTAGTTAATGCTGAAATAAAGGTTTATAAAACTTTGTTAACAGGTTTCTGAACAAAGGTTTATCCGACTTCAACTTGGCCCTGGACTTGGGATTTCTAACAACACACCTTTTCGAACCTAAGTTCATTTTCTAACCGACTTATTTGTCCGAAAAGATCGGATACTGGAGATACATCACCATATACAGGCATCTCAAGGAAAGCCCCGAGAACCAATGCTATCCAATTTTTAAGTACTTTGAGAACTGGTGCCAAGATGAGAATCGACACGGTGATTTCTTCTCTGCATTGATGAAGGCTCAGCCGCAGTTCCTCAATGACTGATGAAGGCAAAGTTGTCTTTTGTGTCTTGGTAATGATTCAATTCCTATTTGTTTCTATCAAGGCTTAGCTGTGTTTCGTGTACATCATTTTTCTGTTCGTATTTCTCAAGTCTTTGATGATCGAATTTGCTGGTTTCTGTGACGATGTACCTTAATGACTGCCAAAGAAGGGCGTTTTATGAGGGCATTGGCCTTGATACAAAGGAATTTGACATGCATGTCATCATTGAGGTAATTTGTTGTTCTTAGTGTCCTGCATTGTCTAGAGGGTTAATTGCAAAAGATATCCTTGAAGTTCAGTCTGATTATAGAAAAAACTGAGCCATATCCAAAATTGCAATTACTCCCTTGATATGCGTTTCCATTTTATAAATTGCACCTTATAAAAACCTCGAGCGGGTGCTTGTAAGGAAGAGTATTTGTAACTTTGAGCGGGAACTGGAATTTTTTTGTAATTAGGTTATGTAATTCATAATCATTTGTAGACTTGTGTGGTTTTCATTGATTCCTCCCAATAAGCAAGTCACTTTGTTATTCTTTTGACATTCATCTAATCTAGTGTGTCATTAGGTGATTACTACAAAAAGCAGCCTAGGATAATTTTCGAAATATAATCACCTTTTCGAAAATGACTAAGCTATATAGTTTAGTAATATATGGGAAACTGTTTTCTCCACCTAGAAAAATCACTTTTCTTAGAGTAAGTCTCAGACTCGTAGTGGTTGGAGGGGAGGGATAAATTTCCAAAGAAATTGAAAGATACAAAGGGTAAACAGTACCACTTGAGCTACAAGCTGGTATTAGGATTTTACCATTCCATTTGAAAAGCACTGAAATGGGATTATAGATTGTAAATCAATCTCATCATTGTTCATCATTATTTCATTTTCGTCTTAAACTCTTCTCTTTGTGCAGACAAACTGCACAACAGCAAGAATTTCCCGGCTGTACTGGATGTTGAGAACCCCGAATTCAAGAAGAAGTTGGATCGGATGGTGATCAACGAGCAACTTCTTGCAATTGGGGAGACATGATGATAATCCGTTTGGTGAAGAACTTGAAGAGGATTCCCCTCATTGCAGCTCTGGCTTCTGAGTTATTGGCTGCTTATCTCATGAAGCCAATTGAATCTGGTTCTGTGGACTTTGCTGAGTTTGAACCACTACTTGTTTACTAAATTCTTCTTCAAAGAAACCTCAGTTTATTTTTGTTCTGGAGAGCACGCACCTTGTTATTTTATCGAGTTTCAAATTTGGCTCATGAAGTTAATGAACTAAGCTCAAATGAGCGAGCTTTTAATAATCGATCTCAAGTCGATTATCGAATAGTTTGATTCGTTTTTCAACCTTGTTCATGATATATGTAACATTCAACATCAAAGCAGATTCATGATCCTTTATCATTTCTCCGTACTCCATTAACTTAAGGTCTCTCCATAGGATGGCGCCTTTTTTCAGGCTGTAATGAACATTTCATTTATCTCGATTTTATGTTTACACAAACCTCAGCATTACATGGGGGAAGGAGAAAAAACGGAGCACTACAAAGAGTAAAACTAAATGCAAACAGCAAATTGTAACAATGACTAATTGCCATTTTTAATGCTAAACAATTTTACAAATTAACAGAAATTATATTCTTGCAGACTTGTACTATATACATCAATCAACTACGATTTCAATCTGATTTTCCAGACTTCATTTGTGGGGTTTCATCCCTTTTAACAGCTGAGGCCTCGTTCTTCTTAGGTCGAACGAGTATTCCAAACACCCAAACGGCTGTCAATGTGGCCTCAACCGGTGCAAGCCAATATACGATTAAATGCTCCTTGGTGATATGCTCCCCATTAGCAAAAGCCCACCCCATTACCTAAGAAAGCACAAAGAGATTTCACTTAGGGAGTGTTTGCAAAAAAACTTCTACTTTTTACAGAAAGTGATTTATTGTAGCAGGAATGAAAAATAGTTGAAAATCGGAAGTTGGTAGTGTTTGCAGTAGAAGCTAAAAGTCGAATAAGTTGAGAGTGTTTGTTGAATAAGTTGTAAAAATCCAATTTTATTAGTGTAAAAGTCAAACCAAAAACACAACCAGAAATTTAACGCACTCCTACCCCTGCTAACTATGCAGCATTAGAAGCCTAAGTTGATATTTGAAAACATAAAAACTAATTTTTCCGGACAAAAGCTGACAATCACTTGTTTCTTAAGTGTTTGCAAATATATACATTCCAGAGTTAAAATAAAATATAGTTCAAGGAATAATACAAATAGAAAAAAGAAATAAAGAGAATAAAGTAGTACTTACAGAGGCTGGATTCATGCATCCCCCAGTTAGATCAGAGCCAAGAATGTGCAGAGCAAGCTTAGAAACACTGGAAATCCAAGTTTTCATGAAAAAACTAGCACTAATCTTTCTAGCCAGCCCAAGGGAGATTATCACAATTGCAAACGTCAGGAAACCTTCTGTAAAAGCTCCCTTTGCAATGTCAACGTTCAAGCGTGGCCCACGCCCTATTCCAGGAAATGTGTGCAAGATGAGCCTCACACCATAAACTGATCCAACCACCTTTAGAAGAGAAATTAAAAGAATCAAGAAGAATAAGATTTGGCAAACAAAATAATCCATATATAACAAGAAAGTGGCTGCCAATCAATCATAAACATTGAAAGAGTCATTCTTTTTGCAAAGTTTAAAATCGGGTATCTGTAAACAATGAGTTTTAGAACCAGCCTATATTATAACACCATAGACATCACATTCTGAATTTTAGGATGCTTTTAGAGCCAAACATCAGAAAGATTGCTGAAAAACTTAGTAAAATAAATTCTTGGGTCATACACAGGCTAAACCATCAAACTACTCACCCATACTATAGCGTTTTTCACACTTTGGCATCTATACTTTATCTTTTTACACTTTACCATCTAATTTACAGGGGATTTGCACTTTGCTATTTGGAGCATCCGATGGTGCAATATTTCGCCAGGAGTCCATCACACCCCAAGGCACGTATCTTATTTGAGCATATTTTTGCCAATTCCAAGTTGTTTGATGCGGGCAAAATAGAATTTTAAACTTTTCAGAATTAGGTTCAACAATTGAAATTGAGCTAGCACAGCAACTCAGTAAGAAACTTGGAACTTCCTAGACGTCAATTGAAATCAGACAACTTGAGCAAAATATGCTCAAACAAGAGGTTCCGACAAAATATTCCTCCACCGGGGTGCTTCAGATGAGAAAATGCAAATTATGTGTAGTTCAGGTGGTAAAATGTAAAAAGCAAAAAAAAATAAAAAATTTGCCATTATGTGAAAAACGCAATAGTTTGGACGGGTAAATGTTATTTTTCCCCAAAACTACATACCCTACAATTTGAGGCTCATTAACTCAATAATACAACTCAAATAGATATCACCAAACTCAACATAATCCCAAACAATCATAACCACCAAAGTGACAATGTCACCCCCCCAAAAAAACATATTCACTGATTATCAATCAAACAAAGATTACATTTTTCCACCAAAAAAGAATAGTAACCTGTGCAGGGATTCTGGCGCCAAGAGTGAAAAGGAAATCGGAGAAATCCCCAGATACGGCGGCGGACAAAACGGTGAGGGGGTTGTAGGCCCCACCCTTGGTGACCTTGGCCATGAACGCGAAGAAAAACATGTTGAGAATGGAGACTGCATATCTAACAACTTCGCCCTTTACTTGATGAGCACCATAACCCAACATTCTGTGAACAAAAACCTTGATGACCACGCTTGACCAAACCCACATGAAAGACATCACGAAATCTGCAGCCAGAAGTCGCCGCCGCCGGCCGGCCGCCGCCATTTTTGGCGCTCTGATCAGAAAAACACACACACACTCAGATGTGCGTACGGACGATGAATTGGGGATCTGAGTGGTCGTCCGCCTGGAAAACCGTTTTGTGGGAATCTTTTACAGGTCTAATTTTTCCATGTTTGGACGAGCCAACCCTCCATGTTTGTCGGGTTGTCGTCGTATTTTTGTTTGTGGTGCTCATGAATTATTTTTTTCAAAAATAAATATATAAGATTTTTTGTGCCTTTAAACCTTTGAACTTACTCTCAACTTTGAAATTTTATAATATCGGATTTGAAAGAATTATAGCACAAATAAATAGTAAAAGTTTCGCAAAGTATAGATGTGATTACAGATATGATCACATTTACAATTACATGTAGCGGAACGCAGTGGAATTTTTAAAACAAAAACAAGACACAAGATATAAAAATTATCTAATTATCTACAAGCCAACTAGTTTGTAGATGTGTCAATATGGCGAAACTTTCCACTAGTAAAATCGTTTGATTCCGTATACAAAGAATACTAAAAATAACTAGTAGAAAATCAATGAAAACTCCTATCTAGAGTAGATCTGATCTAGTTAATTCACTCATCCAACAATAGACATGTGTGGACTACGTTAATCACGATACTAAAAACAATGGATGAAAAACCTAACAAACACAATCTGCATGACTGAATGTGATTTCAGATATAGTCACATTCGAAATCGCATCCAAGGCAGTGAGACTCCCTGTGCTTGTATGACTCTTAATTCTCTCAAGACTCTTGTAACTCTGTGGTATTTCTTGTGTACAGATTATGCACGTCCTCTTCCCTTTATATAGCCGTCCAAACCCTTCAAGAGTCCTAATACACAAGGAAAGAAGATATATACAAATATATGACAATAAATCACTTATGTTAGGAAACAAAATAAATATCCAAGAGTCCTAATATATCAATATCATATCAATATGATTTGTTTCCTAATCTAAATAAGTCATAATCATACCATAAGTCTAGAAAGACAAAACAATCAAAAACACAATCTTTGTAATTTTGGAAATTGCCTTTAAACAATAAAAATCGCCCTAACAATCTCCCCCTTTTTGCCTTTCTGGACAAAACACTTATCAAGCACAAAACAAACAAACTCCCCCTAGATATAACAACTCCCCCTAAATATCATGCTGAATAAAAATACTGAAACAGATGCGATCACATTTCAGGTCACATTCATAACTGCAGCAAAAATAACATAAGAGAGTTTTATCAAGTTATCAACAAGCAAAAGCAAATAAACCTAGCTAGAGAATAGTGTTTAGTACATCCCAGATTTAAATATCATAAAGTTCATTAGTGGACACATTCATATCCATCTGTCCTTCAAAATCAAACTGAAGACCTTCATCGCCTTCACCCCGCCTGCCAATGGTGCGGCGAAAGAACATCATGGGTCGCAACATTTTCGGAATGGATCATCGTTCCCAGAAGCCTCAGTAGCCATAACTCTCCCTTGAACATTGCTTGGTCCAGCCACAATCTCTCCCCCTTTTTGGCCACAAAGTGAGCCAAGGATAGTTTGCAATTGAGAGCAGAGAGCAGTAAAATGAGCAATGTGTTGCTCAGCAAAGACCAGCTATACCTGTAAGAAAGCCACAGAAACAGGGACAGAGGGGATGTTAGAGGAAACGTGAGCCGGAATGTTGCCAACATATGGAACTACATTTGTGACCACATCTGGAACAGGCTCAAGAACAGGGGCATCAACACTTAGGGAGGCAGCAGAGATAGGAGTTTCAGGAGTAGGTCGAGCATCCCTGGATATACAAGGGGCAAATCAACAATCCGATTTTGAGAACTGAGCAGAGGTCGAGAAACATGAAAGACCCCGGGAGGATTGGTGAAACGGTCACCCTGCCTTGGTTCAAATCCTTGAGAAACCAGGATTTTCTAGATGAAACTGGGGAATGGCAGGGACCAGGATTTGGACTCACTTGTAGCAAAAAATGTCACTTCTTCGAAAGCCAATTTGCCGAATTAAAAGGCAACCCTTTCCCAATTTGATACAAAACTCTGGCATGTGTCCTAGTTACAATGGAATTATTCTTGGAAGGAGACCAGTTTGCACAACAAATGTTGTGCAAAAATCCATAAAATGACATAAGACGTGAAGATGTGAGCTTTTTGGGATGGGCAGGCCACTCTTTTTTCACGGCCACCAGTGAGAAACCTGGCCATTTCATTGAAATAAGAGGGAACCTCACCCTCTTCAAAGTCAGGCATGTCAAAGAAGCGATTGATTACAGAAGGATTGAACTCATAAAACCAATTGCGAACAAAAACCTTGTCATACTTAGGAGACCGTCTAACAACAATTCTGGTGGACATGTTGGCATAAAACTCACAAACCATAGTGTCAACATAAGAAAGAGCAGTATCAATAGTGGTCAATACATTCCGTTCCTTAAAAACTCGATTCAAATTATACTTGGCAAAATGCTCATGATCTCTGCATTTTTCATCAATATAAGAACAGGAAATTAAAGCATGAAACTTGGAAGCTGCAGCAGCTGTGTAAAATAGCTCATAATGAGCTCTCCCAATACCGAACTCAGAGTCAGATGTGTTGTCGGATGACATCACATCCTCCTCTGCATCTGTAGTAGCAGCCTCTTTTCGTTCTTCAGCCATCAAGTCATCACTAACTTCATCAACCATAGCCTCATAATCATTCTCTGTGCCTGGTTCCTTTGAGGCATCGAAATCCTCATCACTAGAGTCATCGAACTCAGAATTCTACTCAGCTGCAGTAGGTGTAGGCGTGGATGTGGTCACATCCGTGGCCACACTTTTGCCTTTCTTGGCTTTCTGAACCATTTGTGCCAAAGGAACATCATCATCACTATCTTTGGGCTCTAGCTGCACATTATCTCTGGGCTTAACAACAAATTGGTTCATATAATCATCGGAATCACTGAAAGGGACGTTAGGAATAGGCAAATCTTTTTCCCCTTACTTCGAAGTACCCGCTAAAGTGGTCGTTTGCCTTTTTGGAGAAATTTCAGGCGTAGACTCCGAATCCTCAAAGAGTTCTAGAGAGTAACCTCTAAGCTGTTTCGGACGTCGAACATTGGGGTTTCCCAGTGGCCTATGAACAGTTCAAATTACCTCAAAATTCGGAGGGTTGTCGACGTTGATTTCATTGTCCTTTTCCCCAGGAAGAACAGAGGCAAGAGCCTCTTCTTGAAATGGAACTGGGATGAGAGCAGTAGGGGTTGAACTTGGAGAAGATGGGTGCTCAGGGAGGGAGGATTCCGTACCTGGTTCCTGGGTTTGGTTAGTGGGAGATGCAGTCCCAGATGCAGGGACATATCCAGATGCAGGGGCATCTTTGACGAACTCTGGTGCAGAGCTTTTCGGAGATGGAGGAGTGGTGGTCTCTGCGGCAACCTCTGTGGGAGTGGAGGAAGGAGTTGCAACTGTATCAGGGGGTGCCAAACCCTCTCTAATCGGAGAAGAAGAAGGTGGATTTTTGTTAGAGAGGGATACAGTGTCAGATGTCGCTCCATCTTTGACAACATTTGGATCAGCAACGTTAGCCATGGATTTTTCAGAATTTGGGCTCTCAGAATTGTGGGATGAAGATGAAGATTTTCTTGGACTTCCAAATAGGTTTTTGATGGAGGAAACAAACCGATCCATGGAGAGAAAGATGAACTTTGAACTTGAAAAAAATATCAACCACACAAATACTTCGAAAATTGTGAGAGAGAGTGAGATGATGTGTACTTGAGTGCCTGCAAATAAATAGGGTGGTGATAAGAGTCATAGTCAGGCACAAAAATCAAAGTACAAAGGAAGAGTTTTATTTAGGAAAGAATTTCTCATGGACAAAATCGAAAAATAAGGAAAGAAATCTCAAGTCTAATTAATTCCAAACTCTAGTTCACAAAATGTCCAAATATTGTCAAATTGTGATAAGGAAAGTAAGATAAAAAAAAAAAAAGATTTTCCCTTATCCTCCAAATGGGTTCAACCCACAAAATAAATCCATCATGATTTTCAAAATTTTGGGAATAGAAAAAAATCACTCTCAGATTATATATGGAAACCAAATCTCAGCAAAGAATCCAATATCACCAGGACATGCAAAACTTAATATGCCTAAGCAATAAAAAAAATCGCACACAAGAGGTGAAATGTGTTGCAACAATGGATATAGGTTCAAATGTCGTCACATTTTGAGTCACACCTGTACTAAACTGATTCTATGAATCGCAATCCGAAATCCCAATTTATCAAATTTTTCGAGTTTTCTTCAATTTTTCCAAGTCTCATGAGGGAGTTAACCAACAGGGAGCTTTTACTCAAATGCCAAAGATAGCTCTTTTTTTCACATGATCATGTCTTTTTAAACAACAATATGCTTGAAGAAATTAGTCGCAAGGAATAACTTCACACAATGGGTTGGTAGCTTTTTCCTAGAAGGCCTCCAAGCATGATCAAGACTTTATTCACAACTCAGCTACTGAGAAAAATATGATCATTTTTTTTGAATTGGAGAGATCAACTCACACCAATTATCCAAGGGAGATAATATATGTGACTAGTTCGAACCGTCAATCCACTTTTTGTAGATATGCATGATGAGCTTACAATGCATGGATGTCTACAAAAAAATCAAAAAGAAATAGAGGAGAAGAATAGAAATGCAGTGGTGGGATGTCACAACAGATGTGATGTGCAATGTTGTGACATCTCGTGTAACATTTTAGAGAATACACAAACCGATAGACTTCCTTAAATTAGAGAATCTCTCAAAATCCAAAGCCTTGGTGAAGATGTCTGCAAACTGATTTTCAGTAGCAATATACTGAATTCGAATTATATTTTTCTCAACTAAATCTCGAATAAAGTGATGTCTAATATCTATGTGTTTAGTACGAGAGTGTTGGACACGATTTTTTGAAATATCATTCGCACTCATATTATCACAATAGACAATCAGTGTTTCACTTTGCAAACCATAGTCCTCAATCATTTGGTTCATCCATAAAAGTTGTGTGCAACAACTCCCAACTGCTACATATTCTGATTCAGTAGTCGAAAGAGATGCACAATTTTGCCTTTTGCTATACCATGAGACCAAATTATTGCACAAATAAAAACATCCACCAGTTGTACTTTTTCGATCAACAACATCTCCGGTGTTTGTTGATAAAAATTCCTTCAATCGAAATCACTAAATCCCATAAGATTAGTGTTAGTGTCTTTTGTGTACCAAATTCCCAAATCAGTTGTGCCTCCTACGTATCGAGTAATACATTTCAAGGCCTTTAAGTGAATAACCTTGGGATCAGATTGATAACGAGCACAAAGACAAACACTGAACATAATATCAGGACGACTGGCAGTCAAGTACAATAAACTTCTTATCATGCTTCTATACAAGGTGTGGTCAACACTTTCAGCCACATCTTTTTTGCTCAACTTTTGACTCGACCCCATTGGAGTCTTCAAGTGAGAGGCATTTTCCAGATCAAATTTTTTCACAAGATTTTTGGCATACTTGCTTTGTGAGATAAAAATTCCTTCCTTTAATTATTTAATTTGCAAGCCTAGGAAGTAACTTAACTCACCTACCATACTCATTTCAAAAGTGGAGGACATGCAGGTAATGAATTCTTTTAACAATTTATCAGAGGAGGAACCAAAATTTTATCAACTTCGCCACGTTTTTTCTTTTGAATGAACAAGATTTTATCAACTTCGCCACGATTAAAACCAATTTGAATAAGGTATTCGGTTAGCCTAAAATATTTGACAGGTTTTTAACAAAAACATCAAGCTCTCAAATAGGGGCTTGTTTGAGACCATAGTGAGCCTTTTTAACCTTTGTGGTTAGCTTAAAAGGGTCCTCAAAGCCTTTAGGCTGTTCGACAAATGCTTCTTCATATAGGAATTCATTTAAGAAAGCACTTTTTACATCCATCTGGGGAAGAGTTAATCCCAAGTAACATGCCATAGAAAGCAACAAACATATGGACTCAATACGGGCTACAGGAGCGAAGGTTTCATCGAAATCCACCCCCTCAACCTGTGTGTACCCTTGAGCAACTAATCGAGCTTTGTTGCGAACAATTTTGCCAGATTCATCTGTTTTATTTTTGAAAATCCATTTTGTTCCAATGACATTAACATCCTCTGGCCTAGGGATCAAAAACCACACATCCTTTTTGACAAATTGGTCTAGTTCCTCTTGCATATCATGTATCCAAAATTCATCTTTTAGAGCTTCAACAACATTTTTAGGTTCGAAATTGGACACAAAACAACATGTTCTCACATTGATACAATTAGTAGACAAGCAGACCATTCTTACCATATCACGATAGTTCACTCTACCTTTTCCTCTTGTCTTAATACCATCATAATTGACTTCCATTTGATGTAGTGTTACCAATGATTTGAGACGTAGGGTGATTTTTCTGAATCCTTGTAGGTATGTCACTGCCACGATCCACGATTGGGTTATTGATTCCTTCAACAGGTTCATTGTCGATCGAGTCATCTAAGTCACTCGAAGGATTTGCAGCAATAGTGACAAATAAAGTGGTGTTCTTCCGTGATTTCTCACGGGAAAAAACGGATGTGGTCTCGTTTTATGCCGTCACATTTGGTTCAGAGTTTTTCGCATTTGAGACCTTTTATCAAGTCAAGTTCTTTCTTTGAGGGGATTACTTCCATTTGATCATCATTCTCCTTCTTGAGTCTATGTGGATGGGGCTTGATCACATTCTCGATTACATTTGTGCCTACATCCTTCACACGCTCTAGCAACACCTAATGGAGTCAAGAGTTTTGGGACTTGTTCAATTTTTCACCGATTCGCTATCAAAAGCAGTCTCAACAAATTCGAGTAGATCTCCAACATTATCTTCTTCACTCTTTCGCAATATCATCGAGAGATCATCGAAGACAACATTTATAGATTCCATGATTGTCTTATTTTGCGAAGATTATATATTCGATGGGCATGATTATTCGAAGTGTAGCCTAGAAAAAGACAGATGTGATCACATTTACAATCACATGATGTTAATGTCTGAGAGATCATCGAAGACAACATTTATAGATTCCATGATTGTCTTAGTACGAAGATTATATACTCGATGGGCATGATTATTCGAAGTGTAGCCTAGAAAAAGACAGATGTGATCACATTTACGAAGATTACAGATGTGATCACATTTACAATCACATGCAGCAGAATTTTTAAAACAAAAACAAGACACAAGATATAAAAATTATCTACAAGCCAACTAGCTTGTAGATGTACCAATATGGCGAAACTTTCCACTAGATAATCGTTTGATTCCGTATACAAAGAATACTAAAAACAACTAATAGAAAATCAATGAAAACTCCTATCCAGAGTAGATCTGATCTAGGTAATTCAACTCATCCAACAATAGACATGTGTGGACTACGTTAATCACGATACTAAAAATAATGGATGAAAAAGCTAACAAACACAATCTGCAGGACTGAATATGATCTCAGATGTAGTCACATTCGAGATCGCATCCAGGGCAGTGAGACTCCTTGTCCTTGTATGACTCTTAATTCTCTCAAAACTCTTGTAACTCTGTGGTATTTCTTGTGTACAGATTATGCACGTCCTCTTCCCTTTATATAGCCATCCAAACCCTTCAAGAGTCCTAATACACAAGGAAAGAAGATATATACAAATATATGACAAGTAAATCAT
This sequence comes from Rehmannia glutinosa, assembly GCA_016081115.2. NCBI lineage: Eukaryota > Viridiplantae > Streptophyta > Magnoliopsida > Lamiales > Orobanchaceae > Rehmannia > Rehmannia glutinosa. The sequence continues at coordinate 139,572 of JABTTQ020003086.1, forward strand.
TTATGTTAGAAAACACGATAAATATCTAAGAGTCCTAATATATCAATACCATATCAATAGGATTTGTTTCCTAATCTAAATAAGTCTTAATCATACCATAAGTCTAGAAAGGCAAAACAATCAAAAGCACAATCTTTGTAATTTTGGAAATTTCCTTTAGGCAATATGTTCGCCTTATTTTTAGCTTCACCGTAAGTGTACGGTGCAGTTTATAGAATAGGGTTAACAAGGTCGAATCCACAGGGACTAATAAATTATTGTACTAAATATTGGATTGTAATAGCCTTATTTTTATCTAGACGATCGAAAGTTGATAGATAGGTTTTGTAAACTAAAACGAGAATTTATCCTAAAATAAATAAAGTAAAGACTGATTGAAAGATCAAGGAGATTAATAGATTCTTGGGTTTTGGTTTCAGTTAATATCCCTTTTTATTATCAGATTAATCAAACCAAAGTTATACGTATTCTTCCCTATAGAACAATCGCAAAAGTAATTTACCCTCTCTCTCGAGATGCATGTAAAAGCGTTGATTGGAATATATATGCTAGCATCTCTACTCAACATGAGATATCCAACTCCCAAAAGCACACAAGATTAAATATCCTCACAAATATTCACAGACTTCTCAATCTTGCAAATATTCATGTCAAGTACTCACAAATCTAGTATTGAAACTCATCTTTTCGAATTATGAATCAATACATCAAACAAATTAAACCAAATGCCTTTTGATAAAACAAGAATTAAAACAAAGTACTCGAATAGGGTTGAAAAACAATAACTTCAATTGTAATTACTCATCAAATAAAAATATCCATTAACCTACTCCCAAATCCGAGAATCACAAGATATTTAGCTAGACATAGAAAACAAATAATTCATAGACAAATTATCCATGTTCATGTCTAACTTAATTGAAAATAAAGATACTATGGAATGCGAAGACTCGGGGACGTCGATGATCTCTCGATCTATCTTCAATCCTCAAGCGTGTTGTTGTTGCCTTGATCGATCTCTCCAATTCTCTGGTGGAAAATTGCTCTTTTCTCTGTGTTCTAGGGCAAAAGTCAGCGTATCTTTGTTTGTGGCTGCCCCGTCTCTATTTGTACTCCGTTCGGGTCGAAACCTAGTTCAAAACTTGTCAAACTCTGTTTTCCCGCACAGACGCCCAGCCCGTGCTAGGTGCCGCAGAAAATTTCCAATCGCTGAATGACGCACGGGTCGTGCGTTCCACGCACGACCAACCCGTGCGTATGGTCGAAGCTCAAGTCTTCAGGTTTGGATGGCGCACGGGTTGTGCTAGAGACGCACGTCCTGCCCGTGCGCACCTATTAGAACTTATACTTGTCTGTTTCCTTCCGTTTCTCACCTGGTTCATCTGACTTCTTCTCGGTTCAACTCCAAACGTCGTATGTTACTTCTAGTATAGGCGGTTCTTTACCGCAATGCTCAGAATTGTTGCCCAAATGCTACAATTTATCATTCATTTCCTACAAAACGAGCAAAGCGTAATACCTTTTCCACAAAACAGTAATAAAGCCCTATTTACTCATGTAATGCATGCATATCAACTAATTCTAACCATAATTAAGCCCAAAATACATGCAAAACACATGTCAATCAAACCCTCAAACTTAAATTGTTGACAGTCCCAGTCAACACTTTATAAACAAGACAAAACACAAATGGGGTAATGAAGAGCAACTCAAGAACAACACATCACAATTCATGTCATTTATCCATAGACATCAAGCAACGAACCAACCAAGCTTCAAATATCTAACACAGAGCACAAGTCAACTAAAATCATGGCAAATACTTCAAATCACGCCTCTCATGGATAAAATGTATACTCTACTCTCTAGAATAATAAGGGACGTGTATTCGCTCAAATCATATCAATGTTGAAGAATTACCATATGCTTGCAAATCGTCTCACATCTCCGCCACTCGATTGTATGCAATTCATAAATCAGAAAGGACTTTGCTTTTGGTTGTAATGAAGGCTCTTTGGTTAAGGTAGGGAAATATGGAGAAAGTGACTCAACTCAAGCGTATAGATTAGTAAGCACATCTTTTTCTCAATCAATTTTTTTTCTTATTCAAATCAAATATGCACCACCAATCACCTTTTATTCTAATCACCTCTCTTTTTCTTCCCTTTTTTCCTACAACCTGCTCTCCTTACATCATAACCTCTGCCTATAAATTTATTTAAGGCCAACTCACTTATGCAGTCGATTTTCTTTTCCGACTCTTTTGTGAGTATATCCTCATTTTTCCTCCTTTTATTCTTCTATCCCCACTTCCAACATGTACACCATTATCTAAATTCTCAATATCCTCCTATTCAACCTTTATTCAATCCCCTTACTCAATGATATACGCTCAAGCTTAGGGTAACAGATATATCAAGTTGAAGGCATGAAATGTGGCTACCAAAAAATTCATGCAATAGGCTCAAGTTGGCTAACTAGGGAAATTAAATGTCATTAGGTAGGCAAAAGGCTTGAATGGCTTAACAAAAATGGCCTAAAATCATCTTCATAAATTGCATAACATGTGACCTCAACAGAGATACCATAGCAAGTTCTAGAATTCAAATCAACATGAATGACACACTCAATCAACAAACAAGACTGCATATTAATGAAAGCAGTAAAGGCTCAAAAAGCTCACAGGCTTGCAATTGCATAATTCAAAGTATATCAACCATGATTTCAATATTCATATGCTCTATATTATCTATCCTCAACCCGGTCAACTTACGCTCAACACCCAATTCAAAACAACATAAACCGTTCAACAAATGTTCCCAAGATCACAACAAGCACACAATAGCGGTCAACTCACTCCCTAAAAACCTAAGAAAATAGTAAACGTGCTAAAGCAATAAACGTGCTAAAATAAAAAAAATAAGCATCTAATGCAATGCAACCTATATGCTCTACATGCAACTATATGAATGCTACATGCAAAAAAACGCCACACCCTTCAATTAATTACTACTTATCCCCCCAAACTTGAATGAAATTATAGCGCATAGAAGAGAAGATAGAATTTCAAAGAAAAGTGTGGAATGGACCTGGCTCACTGTGGGGGTGGCGGCGAAAGTGGCCCTGGGAGATGTGCCACATTTGTACCTGATGCATCATTTGCAATATCTCCAATTCCCGCTGCTCTTGGGCCTGATATCTCTGCTCCTGGGCCTGATAACTCTGCTCTTGTTCAGTTTGGAAAGCACGGAACTCCTCCTGGTGATGCCGAAAATCATTCCAATACTCGGAAATCATCCTGGTGATGCCTGAAATCGTCCCTGTGATGTCGCATGCTCTCCTCAAGAGCATAGAGTCTATCCTGATAATCATGTCCCCCACGCTCCTCACCTTGGTGGGAGCTTTCTGGAATGTCGGGCCTCCCCTGTTGGAATCCCTGCTCGAAACCCCCTTGCTGGAAACCTGGCCCAAAACCCCTCTCTTGCCGATCATATTCCCTTGCCTCAACCGCCAAGTCCTCCTCATCGGGCAACCCGGCTATCCTACCCCTTTTTCTTGCAGTCAGGCCGTCCATGACTCTGATATGTGTCTCAGAGTTCATGAGCCAGTTAATTTCATTGTCCACCACAACTGTGAGTTGCGGGTTAGGAAGTGGGAAAGCCGGGCCAACTATTATGTTTTCTTCGTCTGTTATTATTTTCATCTGGCAAAGGGCGTTTATGTTTATACTCCGACTGCCCGCGATGGGCTTCATTCTTCGCAAATCGACCCCAAAATGTCGAGCAATGGGGGTTTGCATTCCCCAATCAGTATCGTCCCCACTGTCTGTCTGGCAATGAACACGGCGTGTTCCACAAAGTGGGCCGCCATGTTATAGGGGGTACGGGTGAGCATACACCAAAATAGGTATAACTCTCGAGCTTGCATACCTCCGTTATTTTGTCGGGTGTAGACGAAGTGCGTAGTGACCTTTTGGATGTAGCAGAAGATGGGGTTGCGGAGTGCGGAAGCCTTGGATGAGCGTGCCTCATATAAAGATCGGGCCGGTTTCGATTATGTCGAACCAACAATCGCTTTAAATCATATCGGCTATAATTCGCCACGGTAGAAAAGGGGCGTTAGATGGTACCCCAAAAATCTCGTTGAGTTGGGCGATAGAGACATGTCGCCACTCATTTCCTAATCGAAAACGGATCGCCTGGGGCTCGTTGTTCACTATTATTTCGGTAATATCCAATGTGCTTAGAAACTCGAGCGCTAGCGTTTTATACGACGACCATCGTCCTTGCATGAAGGCGGTCCACCCCACCCATTCGAACATCTGCCAAACCTCCTCGTGTATCCCAAGAGCTTGGGTACAGTCGTCGTCGGCATATCTTGTTGGCGTAAATGCACTAGTGATCAACCTGTTCCAGTGTTCCAGGAATTCGGCCTCAGTCAGAATAAGCCCATAAGCCTCGGGGCTGTCTGGGTGTGGTTCCCGTCGTGCGGCAATGGCCCCCCATCCTCGTCTACCTCGACCTAGTCGGTTCCTTTGATCAGCCATATGTTCAAGTCTGTACCTAGCAAAATAGATGTGAGATTCCGCACATGCCAAGCAATACAAGAACATGATGAATTCAATTCAAACAATTCAAATACGGCAAAGTGTCTCATCCCTACAATTCAATCAACAATTAAGCTCCCAAGCTCCAATAACAATGTAATTGCAGAGAATCCTAGTCACTAACACCCTAAATACTCAAGCTCATGCATAATTCATCAATAAATCAACCACAAATACCCTAATTCAACAACCCACAAGGTGTTCGATAAAATGCCCAATAGAAAAATCAAGCTAAAACATGGCAAATTCATCAAAACATGCATCATATATGAACTCTAATCCATAATCTACAAGAAATTCGAAACAAAATGTGAAGTTCTTACCGGAATTCTCGAAAATTAGGGAAGAGATGAACTTGAAACCTTAGGCTCCTTTTCACACAAAATCCTACTCCAAATCAAGTTCAAGAGTGGAATTCGTGTGTGAGTAGTGTGGGAGGTGAATTTGTAGTGGAAATCCAAGTGAAATCTTCGAAAAATTTGAGAGGGGTGTGTGTTTGAGTGATTTGCGTGAGAGAGAGTGTATGAATTGTGTGAAAACAAAATGACCCCTGCGCGACTTATGTCTGCTCCAGCCGACACACGCACGGGCCGTGCGCATAGCACACAGGCTGCCCATGCGGGATGCCGAAGTTTCAACTCAAAATTCTAGAAACCGCACGGGCCGTGCGCAAAGCGCACGGGCTGCCCGTGCGGGGTTCCGCGAAGTCACTCCCAAATCCTGGTGCCCGCACGGGCCGTGCGCATGGCGCACGCCCTGCCTGTGCGGGGTACCAAACTTTAGCTCCGATTTTTTTTTAGGGAAAGCATAAAAAAATCCTAACTTAGCAAAGGGAAAACAAACCAAAAAAAATATGGGAAGAAATAAAACAACAAACTGTTGGGTTGCCTCTCAACAAGCGCTAAATTTAACGTCTATAGCTTGATGCCTGTTTTACTCGATCACGGTTCCAGCAAAGTAAGGCGAGTCACTTCTTCATGTCTTTCTCCTTGCCAGTTCAACTCGCATAAATTCGAGCCTTCTTTGTATGCCTTTAGCATAGAAGTCACCCATCGGGAAAATGCCATATTCTTCTCGTTTGCAACGTGCGAGCGGCAGTACACGCGTGCTCCTGAGCTGCTGGCCCTCTCCGTGTGTTTCGCTTTCTCACTATTAGTACTACCTGCACATGATCTAAAGCACACTCACAATGACTCGAATTAAAATTATTAGCATATGAATCAACGACTGATAATGATTTACAGCTCTCTATTTTATCGTGAGTTTTCCCAGCCTTATAGATGGAGAACAACAATTGCTCATCATTAACTCGTAATGTGAGCTCTCCTTTTTGCACATCTATCAGGGCTCGTGCAGTGGCTAGGAATAGACGCCCAAGTATCAGAGGGACGTCTCGATCCTCCATGTCAAGCACCAAGAAGTCCACAGGGAATATAAACTTATCTACCTTCACGAGCACATCCTCCACGATTCCCTTAAGATATGTGAGTGATCTATCCGCAAGCTGCAAGGTGACCGTGGACGGCTTCACCTCTCCTAATCCAAGTTTCCTGAAAATGGACAAGGGCATTAAGTTAATACTTGCCCCTAGATCACAAAGTGCTTTATTAAAGACAACACCACCAATAGCACAAGGGATAGTGAAACTCCCCGGATCTTTGAGCTTCTGTGGTAATTTCCTCTGAATGATCGCGCTGCACTCCTCGGTCAAGTTGATTGTCTCGAATTCTGCCAACTTTTTCTTCTTTGACATCACTTCCTTCAAAAACTTCGCATAATTGGGCATCTGCTCCAACGCGTCTGTAAAAGGTATGTTAATATGCAGTTTCTTAAAGATGTCTAAGAATTTAGCAAATTGGGAGTCTAACTTCTTCCTTTTAAAGCGTTGAGGGAAAGGGGGTGGTGTAGAAAAGTTTGAAAGATCAGAGTTAGAGAAAGATTTAAGCTTCTCAGCCCTTTTTTGTTCGGCAACATGGTCCCCAACTCCTTTCTCAGCCTTAACATCGCCATTTGCTTCAGTTTCTACCTCTCCGTAGTTCAGACTTCTCTGCTCTGTACTACGCACGACCTGCCCATGCTCAAGCGCACGGGTCGTGCATCTCGTGTCCTGTTCCTGGAAACCTTTGACATTGCGCACGACCTGGTCGTGCTCTGGCGCACGGGTCGTGCGTCCTCCAGTTTTTTCGTCACTTCCAACAATTTTCGGCTTCTCGTACTCCATACCACTCCTCAGACGAATGGCGTTACACTGTTCCCTTGGATTGACTTCCGTGTTACTCGGAAATTGGCCCTTCTGATGTTGTCCACCAATGGTTGTCGCTAGCTGGCCAATCTGATTTTCTAGGTTTTTCATTCGTGAATTCACAGTGTTGGCCAACTCCATGATATGTGCCTCGATCTTGTCTATCTTAGCCTCATCTTTATTGAATCGGTTCCTCGTTTCACCCATGAATGAGGTGAGAATGTCCTCTAAAGATGGCTTCGACTTTGCATTAATGACACCGTTTGTCACATTAAGCCCTTGTGGTGGTTGCATCACATTCTTCGTGTTTGCATAAGAGAAGTTCTCATGGTTCCTCAAACCCGGATGGTAATGTGTGGGAGTTTGATTATTCCGGTAATTGTTGAAATTCCGGTTGTTGACATAATTTGCTTTCTCCTTGGGAGCTAGAGGAATTCCCCCATTACTTACACCCGTATTTCCATCAGTCCCCTTCGTCAAAACACTCAACTGATTGGTCAACGCAGTCATCTGAGTCGTCAATGCCTTAATTGTGTCCGAATCAGTGACTTCGGCTACCTTTTTTACATTAGTTCTCTCGGAGGGCCACTGATAGCTATTCATTGCCATCTCTTCGAGCAAGTTGAATGCATCCTCTGGGAATCTTGCAAGTAAAGCACCTCCTGCTGCTGGATCGACAAACGACCTAGTATGTCCCATCAACCCGTTGTAAAAGAAGCAGAGCTGCTGATCTTCTGGAAATCCGTGTTGCGGGCACCTCCTCAATAAATCTCGGAATCTCTCCCAGGCCTCATACAAGGGCTCGAGTCAAACTGCCTGAACTGCGTGATCTCACTTTTGAGTTGCAGTGTCTTACTTGGTGGGAAGTATTTAAATAAAAATCTCTGACTCAGCTCATCCCAGTTGTTCACACTACCCTGAGTTAGGGCGCCTAGCCAGTTTCTAGCCTTATCCCTTAAAGAGAAAGGGAATAGGCGAAGACGTATAGCATCATCAGTCACCCTATTCATCTTGATTGTATTGCAAATCTGTATGAAGTTCGCAAGATGAGAATTGGGGTCCTCAGACGGGAAACCCCCAAACTGATTCTGCTGCACCATCGAGATCAGTGTTGGCTTCAGCTCAAAGTTATTCGCATTGATTGGGACATTGGCAATTCCACCATAGTTGCGATTAGTCTGTGGGCGAAAGTAATCGCGAATCGCTTTCCGGGATATCGGAACCTCCGCATCGGTAACTCGATATTGACCTGTTGCCTCCGTTGTTACCTCCGTTGTCGACTCCGTTATTGCCTTCGTTGTTATCTTCTACGTCTGCCATAGCATGTTCCTGCTGTCTTTCTGCCTGTTTAGTAGCCGCACTATTTCGCCTAGCAAAAGCCTCAACCTCCGGTATCAACGGTGCTAATTCCCCTTGCTTCGAGTGAGTGTTCATGAACTACCTGAACCAACTAAAGAAACCAAGTCAAACACAGTAGGAGTAGAATTAAACAACAAAATAAAAAGAAATAAAAAATGTCTAAATTAAAAATAATTCTATTTATCGCAATATTAGTACTAAAAAATTAATTAGTCCCCGGCAACGGCGCCAAAAACTTGTTCGCCTTATTTTTAGCTTCACCGCAAGTGTATGGTGCAGTTTACAGAATAGGGTTAGCAAGGTCGAATCCACAGGGACTAATAAATTATTGTACTAAGTACTGGATTGTAATAGCCTTATTTTTATCTAGACGATCGAAAGTTGATAGATTGGTTTTGTAAACTAAAACGAGAATTTATCCTAAAATAAACAAAGTAAAGATTGATTGAAAGATCAAGGAGATGAATGGATTCCTGGGTTATGGTTTCAGTTAATATCCCCTTTTATTATCAGATTAATCAAACCAAAGTTATACGTATTCTTCCCAATAGAACAATCACAAAAGTAATTTACCCTCTCTCTCGAGATGCATGTAAAAGTGTTGATTGGAATATCTATGCTAGCATCTCTACTCAACATGAGATATCCAACTCCCAAAAGCACACAAGATTAAATATCCTCACAAATATTCACAGACTTCTCAATCTTGTAAATATTCATGTCAAGTACTCACAGATCTAGTATTAAAACTCATCTTTTCGAATTATGAATCAATACATCAAACAAGTTAAACCAAAGGCCTTTTGATAAAACAAGAATTAAAACAAAGTACTCGAATATGGTTGAAAAACAATAACTTCAAGTGTAATTACTCATCAAATAAAAGTATCCATTAACCTACTCCCAAACCCGGGAATCACAAGATGTTTAACTAGACATAGAAAACAAATAATTCATAGACAAATTATCCATGTTCATGTCTAACTTAATTGAAAATAAAGATACTATAGAATGCGAAGACTCGGGGACGTCGATGATCTCTCGATCTATCTTCAATCCTCAAGCGTGTTGTTGTTGCCTTGATTGATCTCTCCAATTCTCTGGTGGAAAATTGCTCTTTTCTCTGTGTTCTAGGGCAAAAGTCAGCGTATCTTTGTTTGTGGCCGCCACGTCTCTATTTGTACTCCGTTCGGGTCGAAACCTAGTTCAAAACTTGTCAAACTCTGTTTTCCCGCACAGACGCACGAGTTGTGCGCCTAGCGCATGCCCAGCCCGTGCTAGGTGCCGCAAAAAATTTCCAATCGCTGAATGATGCACGGGTCGTGCGCTCCACTCACGACCAGCCCGTGCGTATGGTCGAGGCTCAAGTCTTCAAGTTTGGATGGCGCACGGGTCATGCTAGGGACGCACGCCCTGCCCGTGCGCACCTGCTGGAACTTATACTTGTTCGTTTCCTTCCGTTTCTCGCCCGGTTCGTCTGACTTCTTCACGGTTCAACTCCAAACGTCGTATGTTACTTCTAGTATAGGCGGTTCTTTACCGCAATGCTCAGAATTGTTGCCCAAATGCTACAATTTATCACTCATTTCCTACAAAACAGTAATAAAGCCCTATTTACTCATGTAATGCATGTAATATCAACTAATTCTAACCATAATTAAGCCCAAAATGCATGCAAAACACATGTCAATCACAATAAAATCGCCCTAACAGTATTTTAGTAGTATTTCGCTATTTCATGTCTCATATATTAATTTCTTTATTCTTTCTCATTAAATAAAAGGGCAAAATTCACTTTACCCTTTTGTTTGGTAAAAAAGTTGTAAAAATATTTGTTTATTTGTAAAAATCAAACCAGAAACCTAAACAAAAATCTAAAAGCAGAAGTTGGAGTTTGCAAACATAAAAAATAATTCTTTTTCCCAGCCAAAATCTCGGAAGCTTTTTTTTTAGTGACTGCAAACACTTTGTTTGTTTGTTGAGGAAAAAACATTAAACCCCCCATAATATCCGTTTTTTTGTACTTTAACCATATGAATCAATTTTTTTTACGATTTACCATACAAACTACACGAGTTTTGCACTTTGCCCTACAACAACCATTGCCGGTGGAATATTCTCCGAATATTTCAGTACCAACCCTCACATGAGGCAAAATTATCTTTGCCTAAAATTCAAACAGAAATTATTACACTTTACCATCTGGACTTTGTTAAGAATTTCACTTTGCCATATGAACTTTACACAATTTTAATTTACCATATTAATTTAAAAGAAATTTATAAAAAAACTATGTGTATATACATATATTTATCTTTTTTTTATATTTTTATTTGTAAAAACTAAATTTAATTAATATTTACCTCAATAAATATTCCTACGGCGGTTTTGTCAACGAACGCGTCTCGGGCCGGATTGACTAAGCTAGCCCACCCTTAAGGAGACTCTTCCATAATTGGGTGCTCTGCTTTAGTGTGATTGACAAAGGTTAGGCTAGGTTTGGACCAAGAGCTAGCCACAAGAGTTATACCATTCACAACGAAACAAGAATGTCTTCCAATGGTCCATGGAGTTCTAACAATCGGGTTTAATATTTAGGATTTAAGCAGGTTTATACATCATTGATATTGGTTTATTTTACGTCGTTTAAACATTTTTGACTTATATTATGGTTTAGGCATTTTTGATATTGATTTCATCCCAACGTTCTACTTGTTTAGTGTGAGTTTTGCATGTATTTTGGGCATGATTTTAGATATAATAGGTTGATAAACATGCGCTAACTTAGTAAAATGGGTCGTGTTTTCATAACGTGGAAAAGATATTACGCTTTGCTCGTTTTGCAGGAAAATCACTATTTTTGTAGCACTTTTGTGGAAATTGGGAGCATTGCAGCTATTAGAACCTTTGTGAATCGTGTAAAGATATGTGGAACAATGAGTACACGAAGTAAGGAGTTGATACGAGAAAAACCAACTGAACCGGAGCAGAAAATGACCAAGCACGGACAGCCCGTGCGTGTCTACATGGGCCGTGCGTGTTGTGAAAAAGTGAGATTTGGTTCGGCATGACACACGGGAAGCCCGTGCGTGTAAGCACCGCCCGTGCGTCTGCGCGGGAATTTCAGAATCTGACCGCGTTTTGACTTAGGTTTGGCCTGGGTTGTTATAAATTGAGAGGAGGTGGCCCCAAAAGAAAACACACATATTTTTACCCTAGAAAGCAGAGAAAAGAGCACACTTTTACGGAGGAATCGAGAGAAAAGTCGAGATCCACATCCACGCTTGAGGATTGAAGATTGATCGAGAGATCCATCGACATCCCTGAGTTTTCTTTCTCCATTATATTTTATTTTCATCTAGTTTGATATGAATATGAACAATTTGTTTATGAGTTGTTTATACCCCATGTCCGGCTAAACACCTTGTGATTCCGGGGTTTGGGATTAAGTTAATTGACTCTTATTTGATGTTTAATTTGAATTGAAGTTATTATTTCGAACCCTATTCGAGTACTTTGTTTTATTCTTGTTTTATCATATGGCCAATGGTTTAACATGCTTGATTATTGATTCATAATTCGAGAGATGAGTTTCAATACTAGATCTTGAGTGCTTGACATGAATATTTTGCATGATTGAGAAGTCTATGAGTATTTGTGAGGATAACTGATCTTTTATACTTTTGGGTGTTGTTTATCTTATGTTGAGTAGAGATGCTAGCATAGATAATTCAATCAACGTTTTTATTGTGTCTCGAGAGAGAGAATAAATTACCTTTGTGATCATCTTATAGGGAAGACAGAGAATAACTTTGGTTTTGATTAATCGGATAACAAGAGGGAGATTAACTGAAACCATAACCCTGGAATCCATTCATCTTCTTGATCTTTTCAATCGTAGCTTTTACTTTGTTCTTTTTATGATAAAATATTGTCTTAGTTTTTTTACAAAACAACAATCAACTTTCGATCGACTAAATAAGAACAATAATATTACAATCTCAATACTTAGTGCACCAATTTATTAGTCTTTGTGGGATCGACCTTGCTTACCCTATCTATTAACTACGCCGTTCACTTGCAGTAAAGCTAAAAATAAAGCAAACACTACTGTGATGTTGTTTTAGATATTGACTTTTAATTCTTAATTTGCATATTCAAAACTTGATTATTGAGTTAAGGAATTATTTCTGTTTTTCATAACTTCACATAGTTACACGCTCGGTAAGCTGTCCTTGTGAGACAACTTTGGTCAATTTACCACATTACGTTGATCTCGTACTCTAATGAGTAGTGCTTAATTTCAATAGGTGTTTGGGGAGCGAATAAAAAGCATAACTGAACTCCAAATTTGGTATGCATCATTTCACTGAATATTGTACCAAAATAATGGTTCACCTAAAGTTTTTATCGAATTGTTTTGTATTCCGATTTAGTATTTCGGTAAATCAAAATTTTACAAAAAGAATAATAATTGAAGAATAAATGTTGTAATCATAATTATAATATTTATTAATTATTATATTGATTTAGTATGTAAATAATACATAATCATACAAAAGTAATATACACGGAAATGTATACATGATAATATAAAAGTAAATTCAGTATGTCCTGATTTTTTTTATTTTATTTCAGTTCACTATATGATTTAAACTTTTTTGTGGTTTTTATGTATTAAATAAGATATATATGTATATACATATTTATTTTTATTTTTTTAAAAACTGATATGATGAAGTGAAATTGCGCAAAGTTTAGATGACAAAGTGAGATTTTTAACAAAGTTCAGATGGTAAAGTGTAACAACTTATATTTCGAATTTTAGGGAAAAGACGATTTTGCCCTCACATGGAGGGCACATGCCGAAATATTCGGAGAATATTCCACCGGCGATGACTGTTGTAGGGCAAAGTGTAAAACTTGTGCAGTATGTATGGTAAAGTGTAAAATAAATTAGTTTATATGATACAGTGTAAAAGATATAGTTTGAGGGGTTTAGTGTTTTGAATGATTGAGTTGGTGGATATGTGTGAGCTTGCTAAAAATAGGCTGGAAATTCGATCCAAATTGGACCACCCCATTTTGTAGCGCCTTCTGTAAATGAATGAAACACATTAACATAAAGGAAATATTCTAAGATGGTATGTCACCCATGAACCTCAACTAAACATAGCCTTGTAGTATTAAAATTGATACATGTGTGTGTGTGTGTGTTTTTTAACAAGAAAAATAGTTTCAATATATCTATAGAAGACAAAAATAAATCTGTTAAAAATCATAAAGATGAAGCTATGAAAAGATTCATGCATCTAGGTTAATAACAAAAATCAGCTTAAAGCTATAATTTTGAAAATTCTATAGTGCCTAGAATACCTATGTTCCCATAATCTAATTTGTTATTTCTGTTGGTCGGATAAAAAATTTGCTTGTCAGAGTCGTCTACACAAGAACAAACACAGCACCAAAACAGTGATAAACCAAGTGTCGCACCAATCGACGAAATCACAAACAATAAAAAACAAACAAACCCCCCAAATCATTTTGAAGATTCCTATGGAGTCCGGGGTTTGGCCCAAGCGGTCGTTTTCTCCTACGTGGAAGGGCCCATAGGCCAAATTCTCTTATACGGCCCACGAGGCCCATCTCCCAGGTATAAGAAAGGTCCCTCATATTATCTGTAAATGAATCAATTTAAGAATCCTCCTACGCATTTATTATACAATATTCGTTTGTTGTTTATTCTCTCGCTCACTGTGCTGACTTAAGCGTCGGAGGGGCCTTTCTGGGCAACCCCCAGGGACCTCCCTAACGTTTGCATACGTGTGCAGGCAAGTTCCCAGTCGAATGATTTCCAGCTCTCGGAGAAGAAGACGTGAATACTTTCCCCTAGGGAAGAGGATTGACGTGAAGACTTCCCTTCTAGGAATAGGATTTTGGTCAACCCAGTTGACTTTGAGTGATCTACCCCAAAAAGCAGCATCTTTATTGCACCGTCTATGGGAATAGCAAAAGCCACGAAGACACAGACTCGACCTCAAGCGCATGGAGTCGGATCCCAAGCTGCAGGCCCTGGAGCGAGAGACTAGCAAGAGGAAAGACCATCAAGAAGACGGGAGGCCAGCTGCCTCTCCATTGGAAGGGCGTCGCCTCCTTCGCAAGAAGAAAGGGTGCCGCCACCTCCATCCAAAAGAGCTCCACCCATTGAAGAAATTTACCTGCCCATCGGAAGGACGCCACATCCCCCATGGGAGAGAAAGACGTTACCAACGCTACGCAGAAGAGGGGTTTGCCCCTGAAGAAGTTCACCTGACCTGGGAAGCCTTCCAAGCTCTGCTGAATGAAGCTGCCCGGAATACTTTGAACAGTCAAGTTGTGCCTGAGGCGCAGGGAGACCACCCCAGGCTCCGCCCACTGTTGAAGACCTGACCTGAAAGATCAACGAAGAAGAAAAGAAAAAAGCGGCGAGATTCATGGAGAGCTGCTACTAGCTGAAGAATCCGAAGATGCTGGCTGTGGAGCCAGAAATAAGCAAGAAGAGTTATCACATTGAAGATGAGAGGCCAGCCCTCTCCTCCGGGAGGGGCGCAACTTCCACTTAAAACCAAGAAGGGTGTCGTCTCCTCCTCTGAGAATCTTTTTCTATTTCTTTCATCTTCAGGGGCTCCGCCTATTGAAGAAGTTTGCTTAACGTGAAGAGCTCTCGAAGCCCTGCTCAAAGAAGCCAACTAAGTTGTTTCAAGGAATCATGTTGTGGCGAAGGCTACGGGAAGACCTTCCTCAAAGCTCTGTTAGATGTTGAAGACCCCAACCTTGGGGAAAGAAGATAAAAGGAATGAAAGACTTGTTCAAGGAGACCAGCATGCTCCCGCTAGAAGAGAAGCTGGAAATGAAGCCTAACACTCCCAAGTCCACATTCACAAGCCCGCAGAAAAGTCGCAGGCGGTAAAACATCAACCAAGCCAACTCACGGGCCATCGCTATAGGGAGGAAGTTTGTTTTGCATATTTTTGTATGTGTTTTGTGTGATGATTTATACATATTTTTAGCGTGTTTTATTTGCATTTGCATGTTTTAGTGTTATGTTGTGTTATTTTATTGATTTTTAAGGTTTTGTTGGAAAAAACAAGTTTTGGAGCAAAAAACATTAAAAAGTCATTTCGCGCAACTGCGGCAGTCATCATATTGTGGACGTAACATTCGCATCTGAAGCCCAATTGACATGATTCATGCACCAATAGAAAGATAATTCAAAGTTCTACAATGTTAATCTTCTATTAAATGCAAATGAAGACGTTTAGATGGGTTAAAATCATGTACAAGTCAAAATAATATGTCAAAATCTTGGAAATGACACGTCTTGGTATTTTGGCCATAACTCTCCCTAGGAAATTGATAATGTGGTGATTCAAGTGGCTATGGAAATATAAGAGATAGAGATACAATTCATAAGAAGACATCAAGACGAAATTCCAATGTTTAGAGGCCGCGAGGTCGCGCGCCGTGACTTGCAGAACACGAAATTTTCGATTTTTTTTCGATTTTTGGCTCTTCCACCTTGTTTAGGACTCTATGCTTATAAATATGACTTGTGGATCCCCTATTTTCGACACACCTTCATTCTTAGCACTTTTAGACTTTAGTTTTTGGTATTTTTCTCTTCCATTCAACATTGGGATTGCTTGGGTTCTTCCCTTTGAAGTTATTTTGCTTCTTAATCAAAGACTAAGATTTCTTCATCTCTTTTGTCCGATTTCAATTGTTGGGTGATTATTATTGTTGCATTATTATGTTTATGATTGTTTTATTTCCATCAATTGAGATTATGATTTCATCCCCAAGCATGAACTAATTTCCTTGTTCTAGGATTAGGATGATTTTATTCAAACAAACAAGCATGAGTATTTATTAATTGATTTGCTTTCCTAAATGAATTGCTTTATTTGATAATTGATTGTCTGATCAACTTTTGATTGTTTTGGGGGAATAATTGAGATCGATCGAAGATATTATTCCTAGACTAAATTTATTCAGGGGGTTAGATATGAATCAGAAATATATTATCTAACCCTGGGCTTAATGAAAATAGCAAATTATCTTGGGATAGCCCTAATCTGTGAATACGTGAGTTATCAGATCTAGACCTAGTCTTTACATGTTTGTTATATTTGTTAACCGCATGATCAATTAATTGATATTCTGCTTGCAAGTTTGATGAGATGAATCCAAAATCCTAGACTTTCATTCATATATTTTTCTCCAAATTTAATCGTGCTTAGTTTTAATTTGTCTTTTTATCTGTTTTCCTTTAGTTTATTAAAATCACAAATTTGGTTAGAGTGTTTAGGTTTTATTTTCTGTCAATTGTGTTGCATAGTAATTATTTGCCGGCTAAGTCTTCCTTGAGAGACGACTTGTGGTTAACTTGCTACCCTACAATTGATCTCGTTCTCTTGCGAGGATTGTTAGACTTTTATAGGTGTTTAGCGGTCGGACAAAAATTTCGGCGCCATTGTCAGGGAAGGCTTTAGGTGTAATAATTATTGTGTTTATTTTCCGTGTTTATAGATTAGGATTCTTTTTTGTTTTTTTCTAGTTTAGGACCTTTTTGTTTCTTTTGATTTTTACTTTATTCCACTGGTACGTTTGGTCTGTTTTTCTGTGTTGTTTATGCAAGGACGTATAAATCTCAATTGGGACCTTGTGCCTTTCGTGGACGATATCGATCAAGTTGTGAGACGAACAAGGAAAGAAGGGGACGATTCTAAGGATAGCAGCGAGGATTCTCGCAATCACGTTCCTAAAGAAGAACAAACAGACGAATCAGAGATGGGTGATAATCAAAACGGAAACAACGTGGAGTCACGCCAGCCTTCGATGCGGAGTTTGCACGCCCTTTCATTGGGACTGCGACCTCTTGCATCACATTGGGACAAGCAGCACAGA
Source organism: Rehmannia glutinosa (assembly GCA_016081115.2). Classification (NCBI taxonomy): domain Eukaryota; kingdom Viridiplantae; phylum Streptophyta; class Magnoliopsida; order Lamiales; family Orobanchaceae; genus Rehmannia; species Rehmannia glutinosa. The sequence continues at coordinate 156,725 of JABTTQ020003086.1, forward strand.
ACTACGAGCTCAAAACAATACACTTTAATCAGTTGCCATCATTCTATGGGATGCCCAATGAAGATCCTCTTAACTTCATTCGGGAATTCTATTCAGTCATTCAAACTTTTCATCTACAGGATTTGAATGAGGATCAGCTAAGGATGCGTTGCTTTCCATATACTCTGAAGGGTCGGGCAAAAACATGGCTTATGTGTCTACCTCCCAACTCTCTTACTGATTGAGAGGCGGTGTACAATAAGTTCATGGGCAGGTACTACTCTCATCAAAAAAATTTAGATCGGCGAGGTAAGATAGCTATTTTTAGTCAGATGGAAGGCGAGCCTTTTCATAAGGCCTGGGATCACTTTAAGGATTTACAGATTAAATGCCCACATCATCACCATTGGAATTGTTAAACCAATTTTTCTATGATGGATTATCGCATAATTATCAATATATGGTTGACAATGCCGCTGGGGGTGACATGGGTGTACATACGGCCCAGGAAATCTATGATATCCTAGAGATGATGAGCGATAATTCACAACAAAAGAGTGTCAGAGGCAAATGGGCTATCGTGAATGAAGTAGCCCGAGCTACGATGTTACAAAACAATTGGCTGAATTAACTAAGCAAGTACAATTGTTGGCTACAAGGGGGCATCCAGCTATCCCCCCTTCTGCCGAGTCTTGTAGGATTTGTGGCGAATTTGGTCATGGGCCAATGTTTGTAATGCTATCTCTCAGACATAAAATTCAGGTTGGCGGAACCATCCGAACTTTAGTTGGGGCAATTCACAAAATCCCTCTCATATCTATCCGAGACCACCGCAACCACAAGGCCAGCCAATCGACCAACCAAAGGCCCCATCTATTGAAGAAAGTGCTACAACTTTAAGGTTGCAAACCCAAGTGCAGGTTGTCTCAAGTAATAATATTCTCGTGAGTCCGAGGTCGATCCACAGGAAGATTATGTAAGTTTACTGAGGAATATTTTTCTTTGATAAATAAATAGATATTTTTTAAACTAGTAAGAAATATAATTTTTTTTACGATAAGCTTGATTAATAAAATTGTTGAGGATAGAGATCCACTCTTGATTTTGGATAAAGGAATGATTATATTTTCTTACCTCTTCAATTACTACTATTGGAATCCATACACAATGAATGTTCCAATAGAAATATATTCTAATATAAATCATGTAATAAGGTGAACATGTTTTATTACCAACTATAATTCATCTTATAACGCCAATACTTGCTTATGGACTCAAGTATTCATGCATTCTCTTGTCTACAATAAATCAAGGTATCCACGTTAGTAGTCGGTTGAAGTAAAACTAGACATTTAACTAAATGGAACCAAGTATTTATTGTGCCAATAGAATGCATAAATCAAGAATACCATAAAACAAGAAGGGTATAATCTAAAAAATAAATTGATGATCAAAACAATAAAATTTAATGTAAAGCTATAATCATTCCTTTTCCTCCATCAAGAGTTTCACTCTATTCCTCAACAAAATAAACTTAGAAAGGCATAAAGAAAGTAGAGAAAACAAGATATTGTATGAAAACTAAGGAATGCATTTTTATGAAATACTAGAAAATCTACTATAATATAGGAAAACAAGAATGAAACTTTGTTTGAAACTCTAACTTTCTATACAAACTTGTGTGTTTAGCAAGTGTAAATGACCTCTATTTATAGGCAACACAATAATTCTTATTGGAATTATTTTATTTTTTATTTTCAAGATAATTGACAAAATCTTTGAAAATTTGAAACCAACTCCATTATTTCATTTGTCTGGTCTTTTTGGAAAGGATTCTTGTTGATTCATCTTTATTCTCTTTGAAAACTTATTTCCCACATGTCTTGGCTTCATTCTCCCACTGATTTGAATGAAATCCAAGCATTATTGGCCAAGATATGAAGTAATAATTGTGGAGTGGTTGCCTGCGAGATCATCTGCAGCATCTTTTGCATTTGTTAAAAATCCTTGCCGACATAATTAGACTTGGGTGTCTTAATGAAAGTTGTATCCAAATGAGTTGGGAAGACACAGTTAAAATTTCAGCACCATTGAACATGTGGTCTTCGAGTTATGCCCAAAATACTGACCTTGGTCCAGTCTTGACAGCAAATGTGTCTCTTGAAACATGAAATGTTGATGAACTTTTGATCCAAGAAAATATCATTCCAAACTTTGATTTAGTCTTTAATATCTCTGAATATTTGTTAAAGAATGGATTGTGAATCCATATCTTCAAGAATCATCCCTAAATCATGCCGGAATTGAAAGTTATGCGCATTGATCCGAACCTGCATAAAAATTGCTTCCTACTACAATTTTGTATTGATTTCCTATTTTATTTATAACACATGATAATACTATAAATTTATATTATTACTAATATTAATAAGGTAAAATATTGTTACAAACCAAAAGTAATTGTATATTTTTTAACGTTTATCAGAAAGCTTGAATTCCTTTATTCAGGTTAGTCAGCAAACACAAGAATGTAACAATAGGCGGTTTGAATCTATGGAAGCTTCTTTTAAGCGTCTTTAGACTCAAGTTGGTCAATTGGCGACTCAAGTTGGTGAGATAGCTCGACATGTCTCCAAGCAGGACACGCATCCTAGTCAACCAGCGCAAGCTCAATCCATCACCGTTCTAGAATTTGGTGAGATTTCTGATCATGAAAGTGAGATTCCTCTTTTTATTTTCTCATCTAACCCTGTAGGTATCGCGAACATAGAAACGAAAGTTGATGCAGGTGAAGAAGACATGAATATGGAGGCAAGCACGGGATCGCCTTCCCATGAACTTTCTATTTCGTCCCTAAGTCCATGCCCAAAACACGATCCAGGTAGTTTCACTATCGATATTTCTTTTGGGAACGGTAAGGAAGCCACATGTATGCTTGATCTTGAAGTCGGAATTAACCTTATGCCTTACTCTACCTTTAAATAATTAGATTTAGGGGAATTGAAGTTCACCGGATTATGTTTGCAACTTGTTGGGTGATATGGAAAAGGATAAAGGTAATCTTAAAGATCATACTATATTGTTGGGTAGACCATTCAAGGCAACCACTAATACTTTGATCGATGTCAAAAATAGAAAACTCAGTATGAATGTCTTGGGTGAATCAGTAACGTTTTCAATTTTTGATAAAGCTCGTAATCCTGCATGTGTTTTGAATGATTATCTAATTGTTGATTCGATCGATTCTGCCGTGAAAGATGTCCTATGGCAGGAAAGCAATATGCTTCGAAGCGGAAAACAACCAGATAAAAATTACAAAGTGGTAAATAGGGGTTTGCTCGATGATCCGCCTTGAATCTCTCCGTTGACACCGTCAAGCTAATCACAAGCATATCTTCATTGGCCCCTACCATTTGGGCCAAGCCATTGTTATCGGGCATCAAGATCTCCAGCCTCCCAAAGTATGATGAAACCAAAGGTCCAACAGGAGCACTTTGACAAAATTCATGCAAAGATGGATCTCTACGGCATGATGGACACTTCCTGTTGTAAAGTGTTCGGACAACACTAACCAAGCACCACTAACGTGGTTGATGAGCTCCCAGTTAGATCAACCACTGGGAGGGATAAACTCACTATTGCCTTCGCACAACGATTCTCCATTAGAAGGAAGTATTCAGAGACCCATGACTCATCTTTTCAACCGAAAGGAGAGTTACTGCAAGACCTCATGAAGTGATATGTGGAAGTTGTAGGCTCCAAAGTCGGGAACACCAAGCAAGAAGTCAGATCATTGAGAAAACATAAGGATAGACCCCTCCTTCCAGAGGGACGCCATTCAACAACTCAAAGAGATGAAGGAGGTGCCCTTGCCCAGGTAAAGGGGGCGCCCTGGCCCGTTCAAGGGGACGCCCTAGCTTGGCTTCCTCATGAAGGGCTCTGCTCACCACATAAGTTCGTTAAACCTGGGAAGATCTCCAGCTCAATGAAACTACCCAGAACACTCTAAGACATTAATTCTCTTAGAGCCACACGAGGATATCCCCGAGCTCTGTGAGCTGTATGAAGACCCCTCATAAGGGCACCCTGCCGTTGCGGTGCAGCAACAGTTGCATAAAGAATGACCCTCACTCGACTAGAACGGAAGAGAGGAAAAATGAACTAGAAAGCAACCAGACACTGAATAAGTCATCATATTGATGGAGGACAAACAAACCTTGAAGTCCAGAAAGGATAGACACAAACTCCCCTCGGCGCTCGGCCTAAGGATTCAAGAGCCATCAAGACAAGTCAAATTATCTCTAGGACAGGCAACCGTTTACAGAAAAACAAAACTCCCCAGACAACCTGTTGATGAACCATCCTCAGTTGGAGGGAGCTCCTTAAAATCTCCATCCATTGGAGAGATACACCCCAACACAAAAGGAGAGAGAAATGCTCAACTCTTTGGAGAAGATGAAGACTCCAAAGATAAAGAAAACTTAACCATGAAGAAACCAACCCAAGAACCCATTGCACACGGAGCAAGAAACATCCAAACATTGATTACCCTCAGTCTCGCAGAAGAACGTGGTTGTCAGCACTCATCTATGCCATTGAGTGTTTTCGCCAACATCCTCGCTGGACAAGGGACTATTTCGATGCTCCGGGAAAAAAATAAGCTCTCTAGAGAAGCTTTCCACTCAATGAGGCAAATGAAATCCTCTAGAGAATCTTTCAGCTCAGTGAGGTGAATAAAATCCTTTAGAGAAGTTTTCAGCTCTGTGAGGTAAAACAAAGTCCTCTAGAGAAGCTCTCCGCTCCATGAGGAAAATAAAGTCCTCTAGAGAAGCTTTCCACTCCATGAGGCGAACAAAATCCTCTAGAGAAGCTTTTAGCTCCGTGAGGTAAATAAAATCCTTTAGAGAAGCTTTCAGCTCCATGAGGTAAATAAAATCCTCTAGAGAAGCTTCCAGCTCCATAAGGAAAATAAAATCCTCTAGAGAAGCTTTCAGCTCCGTGAGGTAAATAAAGTCCTCTAGAGAAGCTTTCCGCTCCATGAGGCAAACAAAGTCCTCTAGAAAAGATTTTCGCTCCATGAGGCAAATAAGATCCCCCAGAGAAGCTTTCCGCTCCATGAGGTGAATAAAATCCCTTAGAGAAGCTTTACGCTTCAGATGAGAGAGGTTCCCACCACGGGAGAGTCCTCGTAAATTTTTCGCCTCCGGCTAAACCCCAGAGGGAAGGGGTCTCCTCACAAGGGTCTCCGTAAGTTCTTCTCCATGATGAAAATGTGCAAGGAAAAAAGGCGAAAAAGGTAACACATGTGGGGAAGAGATTAAAGCACTAAAGCAAGAACTATAGAGGAAGCTCCAGAAGGGTGTCTCCTCCAGACTCCGAGAAGATGCCCCATGAGCTCCATGAGGGCGCCCCCTCTGGGCTTCGGAAGGACACCCCATGAAATATTCTTCTCCGACAAAAAAAAAGGCAAAAGCTCTAACACCGGGAGAAAAGAGATCGAAACGATGGAGTAAGAACTGAAGAAGAGCTCAAGAAGAGTGCTCCAAAAGGGCGCCTCTCCAAACTCTGGGGGGGCATCCCTTGAGCTTGAGAAGGGCGGCCTCAGATAGCTCCAGAACAAATAATTCCGGTTATTCCGAAGAAATTAAGGCTTCCCTCCGAGGGAAGATCCACCTCAATATGGAAAATGAACAAATCCCTCACCAATAAGAAGTCACATGCAAATACTACGAGTAAAGCATGATAGAAGAAAACAAATAGGCATAAGAAAAAGCATCCATATAGCGTGAGTGCAACAGAATATCATCCAGCCTCATGGGGCTAAGAAACACTCAAGAAGAAAAGAGAAAGCAAGAAATATCCAAGTGCCTAAAGTAAGCCCTAAACAGGTGGGCAGGAGTCAAGAGCTATTTGGGCCAAAAAATAGTTATCACTGTTCCAGAAGGGTGCTCCCTCCAAACTCCAGAAGGGTGCTCTCTCCAAGCTCCAGAAGGGTGCTCCATTCAAGCTCCAGGAAGGTGCTCCCTCGGAGCTCGAGAAAGTGCTCCCTCCGAGCTCTGGAAGGGATAAAGCAAGACATAAGTATCTATAGCCACTCTGGAAGAATTAAAGCTTCCTTCCAAAAAGAAAGGGTTCATCTCTACAAAAACAACAAGTCCCCGCGGATAAGGGATCAGAAGCTAAACTCCGAAGAAGACGAAGGAACGTGGGAGTGGAAGAAGTACCAAAGGCTGAGATACGACTTGAAATATACGAAAACTCAGGAAAAGACGAGGACAATCGCGAAGGTAAATGGCTAGAGGGCTTGGGACGCCCCCCGGGGTCGCACCCTCCTCCACTTGGGAGGGCGCCGGGGCGCGCCCTTGTGGCCACCTGGGGAGGACACCAAAGGGGCGTCCTTGCCCTCTTTAGGGAGGCGCCCCGGGGCTCTCTCTATGACCCATAGTGTTCTCATCCACCTCTCCGCTTAACACACTCCAACTCTGCATGGTCTCTCACCTCAAGTCTCATCTCAACGCTCACCTCAAGTCTCACCTCAAGCCTCACCTCACCTCTCATTTTCAAGAAATTTCCTAAGTTTTCTACAAAGCAAAAAAATTCAAAGTTGATAGATAGAGAGAGAATTGGAAGACATGGTCAAAGGCTTTCCTTGCAAGCATCTTCGTGCAAAAGCAGTCAAAGATCATCCGAAGGCAAGACAAGAGGCACAAACAGGACAAGCCAGATATTTTTACACCGGATTAGCTACCGCACTGCTTCATCCTCCACAACACTGGAGTTGGGGGGCTTATGTTGGGGACAAAAATGGTACTTAATTAATTGATATATAATTTATTTAATATTAATTGCGCAATGGTCTCTTAATAAATAAACCGGCCCTATGGTGTCCGGATCTGGCCCATCAGCCTTTTCTCCTACGTGGACTGACACATAGGCCAATTTCTCCTACATAGCCCATGGGGCCCATCTCTCAGGTATAAAAAAGGACCCTTCTATTATCTGTAAGTGAATCAATTCAGAATCCTCCTACGCATTTATTATACAGTATTCGTTTACTGTTTATTCTCTCGTTTACCGTGTTGACTTGAGTGTCGGAGGGGCCTCCCTGGACAACCCACAGGGACCCCCTAACATTTGCATGCGTGTGCAGGTAAGTTCCCAATCGAAGGATTTCTAGCTCTCAGAGAAGAAGACATGAAGACTTCCCCCTCGGGAAGAGAATTGACGTGAAGACTTCTCCATCGGGAAGAGAATTGACGTGAAGACTTCACTTCTGGGAAGATTCTGGTCAACCCAATTGACTTTGATTGATCTGCCCTAAAAAGCAGCATCATATATATCTATATAGGTATAGGATCAAATGTGGCACGGGGCTTACCATGTAGCAGTGTGGATCAATCTAAGCCATTAATCTGACAAATCTAAAGGCCCAGCTTTTTTCGAATTTTCTTTTAAAAAAAAATTGATTTCGCCCAATTAAGGGCACAAAAGTCATTTTGTACACAAATTAATTCGGTTAGTTTTGGTAACCCCCATAATCCCATATTTTTTGGATTTCAATTACTCCCATTTCCTTAACAGGCCTAGCAGATGACGGATGAGAATGGGCACTCTACTCTGCAACAAACCCTTTACTCACCCCTGTGAATAGGAGCTCTCTGCTTTTCTTCAAGGCCTCTTCTCGTTGAAACATGTCCGAAGTTCTTGACTTGAAGGCCCGGTTCAATGTCGCATTTCATCGCAGGGTGTTCTTGATTCTTCCAATAGTTGATAAAGATAAGTGTTTTGGTTTCATTTTATTTAAGTTTTTGGATAGAAATTTTGCTAGTAAAGGATTTTACTTTACATGTGTTTTTCATTTTTTGTTGAACCATTCAACTGTTGATTTTGGATATTTGAAGTAATATGTAGTAAGAGGAGTAGGCATTCTTGTTTGTTTTTTTTTTTTTTTTGAAGTGTCTAGGATTTTGATTTTCGATTTGTCCAGGCGATTTCATGGGTTATCTTTTTTGTTTCTGGGAATATTTTTGTGCAAGTTAGGGAATATCTGTTGGGGATTTTTTTGGTATAAAAGTTGGTAAAAACGGTGTGTTTTTAGTTATTGGATGGTGTAATGTTTTTATGTTATAGATATAGGATGGTGTATGTAGTTTGTTTTGCAGAAGTATTGATTTTTTGTGTTTTTTGAAAATTGGGTTTTTGTGAAATGTGTCAGTATACCTTGATCGTTTTTTCGTGATTTCTTCTTTGTGTTTATGGTGTACAATTTATTTAAGAATGATGAACTTTTAGTTATTTTTGATGTATAGTTAAATCTAGTGTGGTGTTAGTTTAACCCCTGAAATAAAAAAAAAAAATAAAAGAGCCATGTATATATGTATTGATGCATATTTAGTATTGTTATTGCGTAATGAATATGTGTTTTGGTGCATTGATAAGTTTGGTCATGTGTATATATAGTCCATGAAATGCATCATCACACATGGTGTTTAAATATTTTTATTCTAGTATACAAATAAGGTTCATACAGTACACAGATAGTTTTTCATTTGTGTATTTTTATTTGATACTTGATGCTTGAGTTATGCCGTAATATTGTTAATGTTGTCAATACCAGGTTGATAACTTTTAATGGCAAGAGGAAACAGGAAAAAACCGGCATCTCCAGGGCCGAACGAGGGTGCACTTAATGTTAATAAGAGGTCCAAGACTGCCAAATCTGCCTTGAATTTTGCGATGCCCAAGTTGAGGACAAGATCCGTGCCAACAACTCTATCGGACAATGTTTACAACGTTGAGAGCCTTTAAATCATTTGAACAAGCTATTTTTTGTTGTATAGTTAGTGAATAAATAGTGCACAGTTAATAGTATTCTGGTACATGTTTACAACGTTTTGGTATATACATGTTATTCTCAAGCTTTTTGTATTATTTACAGGTGTTAATGAATTTTTTTAGTGCATATTTTATAAGCACTATGTGCACTGTTAATACTAACATTATGCTTGTTTTTGGAATACAATGCAATCATTTTCAAAATTAAAATTCAATTTATTTTGAGTGTACAATTAACGATGAAGTGGTAAACATTTAATAGTAATTTGGCACACATATAGTGTTGAATTGAGAGTTGTATAAAAGAACAAAAAATTAAAGATAAAATAAGTTGGCGCATAATTAGTGATAAAATTGTGTATACTTAATAGTAACTAGGCACACATATATCATTTATATTTCGAAGCATTTATGGTTTTTGCCCATCTATTTTTTATTTACTTTTACGGACATAAAAATGATGCACATTTAGCATGGAAATGATATACAATTAGATAATAAATGACATACAATTAACATAAGACAATTTTTTTCCTTGCTGTATTGCATCAATGCAGAGTGAAGAGGGTGAATCCGTTTTTTTTGCCATGATTTAGGCATGTCTGTTATGGAAAGATGATATTGATTATATCCCTTGATTTTAGGTAAGTAAATATGGTATTATTTTTACACCATTTTGATAGTTACTGATTTGCCCTTTTTACACATAAAATAATTAGAAAATGGTGTTTTTTAGGCGTAATCTGAACCATTGATTGAATATGATGGATGGATGAGATTCATCCATACTGACACATGGTAAGAGGCTGCCACATGAGATCATCCATCCATCTCTCTCTCTCTCTCTCTCTCTCTATATATATATATATATATAACTATATACATGAATATAGAAGTATATATGTGTTCATACACATGAATATTTGTTTTGTTTCAAGTGTACGTTTAGGCTACAAGTTTAGTTTAATGTAATTACTATAACGTATATGGTAGATATATTTCCATATAAATTATATATATATATATATATATATAAAGAGACACAATTCTTAGAATAGTAACTCATGATTTTCCTGCCCATTTTTTGTTTTCTCAAAAATGTAATAAAATTTCTTTAAAAAAATTGTAATAAAAATCTATGGAAAAATAAAAAGTCATAAATATTTATGATTTCATTATTTTGGTAGTCAACTTTCTTTCAATAAATTATTTTTTAAAATTATATAAAAAATAAAGTTTTTTAAATTAGGTTTCCAATGTGTGTGTATTGCATTAATTATTATATATATGTATATTATTTTCTTTTTAGAAATTCAATAACTTTTTTGTTTTAGATCCGTTATTGACGTATAATATATATAATTAATCATCTTTTTATGATATTTGGTTTGACATCGATATTGCATATATATAATAAAAATAAACATAATAAATAAAAATATATAAGATATATTTTCTCATTATCTTGTAATGTGCTTTAAATATTATGTATTAAGGCTATTGGACATCAATTGTATATGCATGTATTTCAATTATTTATGAGATATATGTATAGTTTTTAATTTGGCTTATCCAATTTCTTCATAATTATATAGAAATGTATTTATGTTGATTAAATTTAATCAAAAAATACTTATTTTAATTGAAGAAAATATCTCAAACTATGTATCCAAATGTTTTATACATATTAAATATAACAATACATATCATTTGATATATTCATGTATTAAGAAGAAACTAATTTTTTATTTAATATAAAATTATATTCATAATAGTTTTCTATATATGAAAATTTATTTTTTATATTTTTTAACGTACTTTTCATGTTAATAGAAATTATTTTTTATATTTATCAGTGTATTTTGATATTCAACTTTTAAAGTTATACATTTGAACTATTACATATGAATTTGTCTCTTTGATATTTTTTTCGGATATATGTGTATATATAAAAATAGAATAATTTTTATTTTGTGAAATATTTCAATTACCCATAAAATTATGTTGTAAAATATAAACAAGATTTTTTTAATTCCTTTAATAATTCTAACAACTGTTCAACTTTCTAAACCCTAAAAAGATATTGGAATTTGAAATGATTTTATTATTGATTGAATTGAAAAACAATACATCAAATATTCAACATTGGCAATTAATTTTTTTTTCGAACATTTACTTTCTTATAGATAAACATGTTTAATATATACAATTCACATTCACAAAATTTATTATTAACCAAATATATTGTATTTGAAAATTCATTTTCATAGTTTATAATATTTTATTTTTATATTATTTAATTGTATGATTTATAATTAAATTAATTATCTTTATATTTTAATACGGTTCGTGCATCACACGATCTGAACCAAATATGAGAACCCGAATAGAACATAATAATTGAAAAATCCAAAAAATACGATACAAATCCCCACAACAAAATTTCAAAGATTTAAAAATTGACTTAACAACGCGAATAGATAAAATACATGACAAAATTCGCAAAAAATAAAAATATCCCTAAAAAAGTAAATATAATAAAATCAATAACATTACCAAAACTATATTTTGTTGTGTCATATTTCCTTAACTAATATCTTCTCCTACACATACGAGATGACTTTGGAAAATGAGTTTGCATATGAATTTACTACAACCACATTTGAGAAAAAGTATGACACATATTTTCACACTTATTAAGAATCTAAAAATGACTAAAATGAAATGGGCGATGAAAGTGCACATGTGCGGTTTTATGAAAAATTAGTTTTCAAAGATTGAACACAAATATATAAGCTTGAATGTATTTTTTTTATGATTATGTGGTATGATATTTTTTTGTTTTTGATTTTATCAATAAAAAAACATTAAATACTATTTTCTGCTTATTGTTTTATGCTATATTAAATTATTACAATGCAAGAGATAGAATTTGTAGAACTATTAGGAAAATACACATGTCACAACATAAAACGGACCTGCACAAATATACACCTGTGCATCGCATGGGCAAAAAACTAGTTGATATTAAAACTGGGAATAGGTTTATATTATATGTAATAATTGTTTCAAAAAAAATATTATTACGTAAATAAAATATTTTCTTAAATACATAGTCTAAATTAATAAAAGGATAAATCTCACTTTGCCCCCCTGTACTCTTGTTGAGTATCACTTTACCCCCTTATACTCTCAATTACATCACTTTACCGCCTTATACTCTCAATTAGTATAACTTTACCCCCTTATACTTTTATAATATTATTTTGTATCCATATAATCAAAAAAATGACTATTTTATACTTACATATTAGTTTTAGTAAAATAATAAATCATTTTAAGAGTATTTAATATTAATTAACTTGTACTTATTTAATATTAATAAACTTGGACTATATAATATATATCAAATACATTCTTATTAAAGATGTGAAATACTATTAACAATTTTTTAATTTTTAACTGAATAAAAAACATGTTAAATAGAAATATATTAGTTTTAGTGGTTAAACTTTTTAACAAAAAAATTGAATATTCTTACATTAACATAATATATTAAATATGGCCATACAAATAATTTTTATATATATATTTTTAAATTATTTTAGTATCATTCAATTATAATGAGAAACTCAATACTAATAGTTTACTTTTACAAAATATTATCTACACTATAATACACAATTTTTAGATTTATGATTGAAAAAATAATTATGGAAAAATATATTAATTAACGGAATATAACCTGCAATATAATTATTTAATAGAAATTGTATAGAATTTAATAAATAGCAAAAAATATTCAAAAAAATAAACTTATGTGAGTTTAATGCCATTAAATAAATTTAAAATAATTATAGGGACAATTAGGTAATTTAATAAAGAAATAGGAGGATAAGGTGGTATTTTAATAAAATAAGGGGATAAGGTGATACAAATTAAGAGTACAAGGGGGTAAAGTGATACAATTGAAAGTATAAAAAGGTAAAGTGATATTTAATGAAAGTATAGTGGGGTTAATTGAGATTTGCCCTTAATAAAACCATAACTTTGTAATGGAAAATTCACATCGTACAAACGGGTATGGCAGTACTATTTACATTTTTTTTTTAAATTTACATTTTACACATTTTTATATTTCATTTCTAGCGAACCACTCTCTCTCCCTGTGTGCTCAGTCTTGACGACATTAGGGTAAAGTTTCTCTCTCTCTCTCTCTCTCTCTCTCTCTCTCTCTCTCACACACACACACACACACACACTCGATCGGACTAGTTTTATTCTCTTGAAACAATTTTTCAGTTTCCAATCCTGTGCAGGTTCTACGGATCGAAAGTGCTCGATATTCGATTTTTCATTTTGTGGTACGACTCTCCGTTTCGTTTCAGATTTGTTTTATTCATACTTAATTCGTACTTGTGAGCGTTTAAATTGTGATATTGGGTTTTGATTGATTTTCTGGAATTTTCACTCTTGAATGCATGTAATATAGAGTATTCTTGCTTTATCGTAAACTAAGGAATCTATTGTTCGATGGCGGCTGACATTGGTCATTGTAGTTTCCTTAAATTATGATTGATTTGTATATATATATATATATATATATATATATATATATATATATATTTGGATTTCAAAGTTTTCAGCAAAATATTGGTGGTGAAATCTCTATTGCAGAACTTGAGCCAAAACCAAATGTGCATTACATTGAAATGAAGGCGCCTAGACGTAGAGTATTTGCAGTTACTGATTTTGTAACCTTTAAATTAGCTCATTTTGAGCAACTCCCAGCAAAGTATATTGTGCAGTAGCCTACTTAACTATTGCAATAGAAGAATACAATAAGATGTGCTGTTTTATATATAAACTATTGCAAAACATTTAGACTAGTGCTTCGTTTAAGCAAAAACGTTTGGTTTATATAAACTAAAGATAAACCCCTTATTTATTTTCAATAATTTCTGAATGCAGCTTCTGCACTGGAGCCCAGCACACATTTTCCTTATTTTGTTTAGTTTTGTAAATTTCCCAATAGATTAGAGATTAATCATCCCTTGTAAGAATTTTAATACCAGCAACTTTCTTGATTTAGAAGTTTGTGTTGATGTATGAGTCATTGACGCATGAAGTGTGTTGTGTTGATGTATGAGTCATTGACGCATGAAGTGTGCCCACAAATTATTGGGGTGTGGTTGTTTCCTACTATATCAAACCAAAGAAAAGTGTACCTTCATCATATTCTTTTGATTAACATTCTCGTATGAAATATTTGGTATGGGGGTGGGGGTGGGGTGGGGCTGATAGATTCTATTTTTATCTTTCTTGGATGGTAAATAAGGGTCAATTTGAACCCTGCCATTGCGGAGTGGAATGTGTCACTTTTTTATAAAAAAAACTAAAGACAGTTGGATATTGTTGTGTTTTACAACCATTTTAACCTCCTTATTTGGAGAGATTGAACTTAAGAGGATTTTTTTTATGCTTCCTCTCTTTGTAACCTCCATCTTACCAAAAGGAGGTGTACACCTTAGATATTCCATTGCACTTGTTTGGATGGGTTTCGAGTTATTTTTTCAAATCATTAGTCAGCTATTTGAGCAATTCCTTTTACCATTATCATTGTCCGATTGAAGATGTGGGGGCTCCTTCCTCCCATTCCAGTCTTATCCTTGCTTAGCGCGCTCTATTGGCATCCAGGATTTTTTTCTCAAAAGTGTAGTCATAAGAAATCACGTGTCACTAGGCAACATGATGTTTTTGCAAAATCTTGGATTTTGTATTGCTGCAAATGCTACAGTTTTTCCAGAAAATGAAATTGAGAATATGGAATTAGAAACTTTTTGCTTATCTTCAAGTTCTTAAATTCCAGTTCCTCTGCTTAACTGTAATTTAAGTAAAGCAATCATGCACATCAAAGTTCTTAAATAAATTTGAAACTGATAATTAAGTATAGTTTGTACACTATAATTTCATGAGTTTGTAAGTGTTTATCTTTCCATTTGGTTTGTAATGTGTCAATTCACCAGGCAGCTCCTTGGACTCTGCCTTTTGGTGGTTCTTACAGAGATGTCTATTAGTTTTGTATAACAACTTACCTGGTAGGGGATCTAGTTCTGAAGTATGCAAGTCAACACTTAGTAAATCATCTTAAGCTAGACATTTACTAGGGGTGTTCACAGTTCGGTTAACCGATCGAACCGAACTGAAACCAAAATTTCGGTCTAGACCAAAAACCGAATCTAAATTTCGGTTTTCAAGTTCGGTTCACCGAACCGAAAGCCGAACTTGTTTTTATTTTTTATTTTTCTTCCTTTTTGTCCTGTATTCTGTCCAGACTCTAGGGACTTTGATAAGAGAACGGAGTGAAAAATAACAGCATTCCCAAAATTAATGGCTCCAGAAAATAATTAAGAAACCCAACTAGAAGCAATTAAAATAATGAAATACATATAAAGCAAAAGTCATTTGTTGTGTTCAGGTCAAGATCAACTGTCTTGAGTCTCTTGACATGTAAATATGAAGCTGGAGACCGTGGAGGTTTTGAAGGGATTTTCTCAAAAAAGAAACGAAGAAGAAAGATTAAGTGGGGAGTACGGAAATGGAGTGTTAAGGCGAGAAGTTCAGGCATTCTTATTAATTTTTGCTCCATATTTTAGTAAGAGAATAATGAATTTTCTGGTATTGTTGTTTCAATGGCGGAATTATGGATGGTGTGGAGTTGCTTTCAGTTTACAGCAGCCAAAGAAACAAAACAGAGTTTTTACTCTAAATCTTCTCGTTCAATTTGGTTAACTGAAAACCGAACTTAACCACCACCACCCAAAAAAAAAAAAAAAAAATCGGTTTTTGACCGAATTGAACCGAACCGTGCAATTCGGTTTTTGGTTAAGCATTTTGGTGAATCGAAATTTCGGTTCGGTTCGGGGGAACCGAATGAGCACCCCTAACATTTACTATCATGAGCAGAAAAAATATGTGTGTCGATAAGGGCTTATTCTGAAAAATAGTTGTCAATATGAACTTCAATCTAATTTATTACTTTCCTTTTCTCATTTTTTATGATTCTGATAATGCAAAGATGCAAGATTAATTAATCATGTCTACTTTTATGAATCCTTAGTCTGTAACTGAAATGATATGTTCAAGTGTTTCGTGGATATTCTTAAGTCAAATATTAAAACTAGTATCGCAAAATTCGTATATCCAGGGAAAAGGACTTGAAACCTTTTCTGTTTCTGTGCACTTTGTTTGCTGCTTTTTCGTTTACTAACAGATGGCCTTTAATTGCTTTGGACATATCTTTTTCAAAATTTAGTGTTTTTAGTATAATGATCTCTTTCAATATCTTGGCCTTGGGAAGATCATGATTAGTGGAGAATTTTGGGGGAATCTAACTGCTACGAACAAAATACATTGTTGAGAGATGAGATTTTGTTTGATGCCTAATGGTGGTCATGTCAGAATGCTGAAGTAATGTTTTCCCTTATTTTTCCAAATTAGGTTGGTCAACTTGTTTAGTATCACTGTAACATAACATTAAAAAGTGCGTCACTGTTTACTGTCAGCATTTGGAATTATTAACTTGGTATGCAGAATGAACTTTGTTCTTATGGAATCTCATTTCTTACCAGAAATCTTCTACTTATCGCATAGTACAAATGAACTTGCAGTAACTTTTGGTTGTTGATACCAATTCAAGCAAGTGAACTTGCAGTAACTTTTGGTTGTTGATACCAATTCAAGCAAGTGAACTTGCAGTAACTTTTGGTTTGACCATATTAGTTAATAGTTGAATTAATTAAAGTTTTTATAATTTGACTTTCTTTTGTTACACTTCATTCACAAATTATAGGGATAATTACAAAAACTAACCCCAAGGTTTGAGCTAATAAGCAAAGAACCCAGAGGTTTCTGAAAACTACAAAAATCCCATTGAGGTTTGATTCTGTATTACATTGTACCCGCTTCATAAGCAAAACATTTCAAGGCTCAAGCACCCACTTTACATTTCTAAAATATTACAGTTACCACATATATGACAAAATCAAACCTCAGTTTTTTTTTTTTTTTTTTTTTTTTTTTTTTTTTTTTTGTAATTTTGAAACTTCTCTAGGTTTTTTCGTAATTACCCTAAACCTCAAGGGTAGGTTTTGTAATTATCCCTAAATTATATTGCTTTAGCCAGCCTCATTTCCTGCAAAATTAGTATGTGTATCGCTAAATCTAATGGGGTGCTAATTGCAAGATTTGTAGGCTTTTTCTGACGTCGAAGTTAAATGGCTGGTCCTAGGATTGCTCATGCCACTTTGAAAGGACCAAGTGTGGTGAAGGAGATACTCATCGGAATTGCACTTGGCATTGCCGCGGGTAGTGTTTGGAAAATGCACCACTGGAACGAACAGCGGAAAACTAGGGCATTCTATGACATGTTGGACAAAGGTGAAATCTCCGTGGTTGCTGCAGAAGAATAAATATTATGTAATAATTTTTATTTTTTATGTTCCATTTGGTATCTGGTGATTTACATTCTGCAGTAGTTGGCTCTTGAATTTGACATGAGCTTTTTTAGCTTGAAATTTCAATGAAATAAGTTGTATGGGATTTACCGGACCACATGATCACTTCGGATACGCTGAAGCTTTTGGGATTTCTGTTTTGTTACATTTGGCTGCATTTTCTTGATTTATGATTTTCTACTCCTATATAATGGCATGTTTTTGATTCCATCTAGTTTGAACAAGCACTTGCTAATCAGTTTGATTCTTGAACAGCTGCATTGCTTCTGCATATCTGTTGTCCTCAAGTTTGCATTGTTAAAAAGCTTATTTACTTGATATAATATGTATGGTTGAGATATGAGCATAAGACTTCATTGAACACTTTGTGAAATAAAATTATAATGATTCGTTTTCTAGATGATTTGCATCCTTTATTTGTTTCTGTTATGACAGTCAAGACTCAAGTGTAGTGCTCACGTTATTTTTTTTTCATTTTATATCTTATGTTTTAATGTTTTAATGGTAAAGGAAAAGTTTCATTTTACTTTTCGTGACCTGCTGTTGAAATGGAATGTGCAAATTGTGGCGTGAGCGTAGTTTGTGAATTTGGTGAATATATGGGGTTTATGTCGTTCGATTTTATATATGGATAATAGAAAATTAAGGGCCGTTGGTTTCTTTTTTTAATGGTATTTTCGATTACGAATTGTTTGAAATTTTAAAGACAAACACTTATATGAGACCGTTTCACGGGTCCAAATCCGTGAGACGGATCCTATACCCATACCCATATCTAAACCTAAATCCTGAAAAAAGTAAAAGAAAGAGAAAAAAGATCAGTTTCATATGTAGAGCCCGTTCTCTCAGCCCATAACAGCCACCTCCACGCCACATATGTCCATTCACGCTACCATTAGCCACTTGTGTTGTTCCCTCTCTCTCCTTTTACTTTATCAAACCACCGCCGCAGCCGCTGATCGATCATGGAAAGTGCTTCCCCTGCTTGGGAGGTGACATATAATAGATTTCCAGCTAGGCTCTCGAGAATATGAGCTTTGAATTGGCCCCTTTTTGGGAGGAATTGGTGATGTTTTGATTTATTGGTTGGTTGGGATGGTCAAATGTCAATGGCCATGAAATTTTGGTAGCAAGAAAGTTATCTATTGCAGAGAAGGGACAAAGAAACATGAGTTAAAAAATATCAAATCAAAAGTAAATGAAAAAACAAAATAATCAGAGAATTAAAGGAGGCTCTTTGAAAATACAACATTTAGGAGATAAATATGAAAGAGGATTTGCATGAAAAAAGCAGGAATAGATTGTGAGATATTTGCATGCATGAAAGAAGCAGAAGAGATGGTGAGATACAAACCAAACAAAAAATTATTCTACAAGAAATAGAATGTAAAATTTTTTCTACTAAAAAGTGATACTTTTCGGGTAGAAAGTAATACTTGTTGGATGGAAGGTAATACTTTTCATGTGATATCTAGTGGTGTATATATTTCAAATATTTGTGATGATACTTCTAACAATTTTATGTTAAAAAATGACACTTTTCTACTAAAAAGTGACACTTGGATGACTTTTTTTTTTATTAAAAATAAAGTTATTCCACGAGAAAAAGAATGCAATATTTTTCTATTAAAAAATGATACTTTTCTAGTGGAAAGTAAATTGGGGATGTATGGATGTGTTTCCAAGTCCAATTTCCAGTTTCTAGTGTTGGGAAATGAATTTTCAAACTTTATTGGTTTTCGTGTGAGAATTGAAAATATGTTTGGTTTGTTGTCTGAATTTCTGTTTAGAAATGAAAATATATTTGGTTATAGTATTTTTGACATAGATTTGCGTGATTGTAGTGTATTTCTGACATCGTTTTGCGTGATTATAGTGTATTTTCACATAGATTTGCATGATTGTGGTGAAAACTTGTTTGGTTGTATTTTCAAAAGAATCTTTCCATAAAAAATAAAAACTGAAAATGACTTTATTTCTATTGAGAATTTCTTAAACAAACATAAATTCTATTAAAATGTAATACTTAAAATATTTTTATATTAAAAATAAGATTATTTACAAGAAATAGAAAGTAATACTTTTTTTTTATTAAAAATGATACTTTTCGGGTGGAAAGTAATACTTTTTAGGTGATATCTAGTTGTGTAATTTTTTCTAATCTTTGGAGATACTTGATTATATAAGAAATAAAAAGTGATGTTTAAGTGATAATTTTCTGATGAAAATAATAAATTTTGAACTAAAAAGAAACATTATACAGAAAAATAGTAAATAATTGTATCCAAATATGCCAAAACTCATAAACATATACATATATCGTAAAAATACCAACCTCCAAACTAATCTTCTGTCCAACTTCCTGTAGTGTGCATGACAACATCATAAAATTAATAAAAACAAAAAAAAAAACACACACACACAATTTCTCATCAAACATATGCACCATCGTCCACATATATCAATAACTATTCAACTATTCAACAAATTGAATTGTTCAGCTGACTACTTCTCCTTCTTTTTTTCTCTTGTTCAACTAATAGCAATTCTCTCTTTTCCTGGATTTTTTATATCATTCACATTTGTCACAAAGCCACTTCAAACTTTGTCTTTAGGCAATACCATCCATGGCTCCATGGAATATCTATGAATGGCGACTTTCATGCACTTAAAATAGTAAACTAATACAATCTCCGTACCAGGGCCGTGCCTACTAATTTTTTGGCCTGAGTCAAACTTTAAAACGGGCCTTGTCTACGAGTTCAAAAACAACATAAAACTAAAAAAAAATGAACTTTGTATAATGTACAAAATTAGTTAGAATAATATGGCAATTATTGTCATGTTCTTTATCCATCAAATTTTTATTTGTATTTAAACTATCTACGACTGCTCTTTTATGGGAAATGAAACATTTATTGAAATCACCTGCTTGACTTTGGGTTAATTGTTATGTCCTTACTTTATTTTTTCTCTTTTAGTGTTTGAACGTAGATGTATTTGGGAGGCATGATGAAGATAAAAAGAAAATAAAAATTAAAGAACTAACCAACAATTCATATCTCATCTATCAACAAAAACAAAAAAATATAAAATAAAGACATGCATAGATGAATATCAAAATATGGAATGGGTTAGAGTTTCAAATTCTCATTCAATATCAATCAACATTACAAAATACTTTTCACAAAAAAATGTCATTTAAATTAGTAAAACATTAATAACAATTTTGGGCCCATAAAATAATTTACTATTTGGATTTTTAAACATTTGGAAGCTTATTTTTAAATTTCTTATTTATTATATACGTATATATGAAATATCAAAAAATAAAATTGAGTCCTAAAATTTTATTATTTTTTTGGGCCTGAGTCAATTGACTGAATGGCCTCTATGTAGGCACGGCTCTGCTCCGTACTTATGTAACCACACACATGACATACTTTCTCCATGGCCCACTACAAATTCAACAAGAAAAATTCTAGGTTAACTCCACTAACAAAATAAAAAAATTTGAGAAATTAATTAATAATTACAGGCCACAAAGATTTTGTGGCTGAGGAAGGTACAAATAAATTAACTTTCAGTGCTCGGCGGCAGAAGCAACAACATGGTGGTGGTGGTGTGTTAAGGAGAGGGTGAGGGACAGAGAAAATGATAAATTAGCCGCCTGCGAGATTCAATTAATGTTATTTTTTTTTTCCTTTGGGTTTGGGTTTGGGTTTGGGTTTGGGTTTGGGGCTCCGTCTCACGGATTTAGACCCGTGAGACGGTCTCACAAGAGACTCACCCAATTTTAAAAGGACATTTATTTATCAATTTTTTATATAAAAAATAACTTATTTTTATATGTTTTCATGCATGTATCATTTTTTTTAGTACAAATTCTAGGAGGAAGGGGTTGGTGGAATTCGAATTCCAGATTTTTGGCCTGTGAATGTAAGTCATTAACTGGACTACTATGTGATTCTCAATAATTTTTTTCTTTTGAACTTTTTTTTTTTTTTGCGTAAAACCCCGACGGGTGAGGGATTAAGGACGATCCCCAACCTTTTTATAAAACGAAATCATTATTCTATACAAGACAGTTACATCAAGGAGAAAAATTAAATTCTATCTAAATCTAAAAGATGGTAAGCCAATTTGATCTAATCTAGCTAGCTTTTTTATACACAATGAAGCCGTGTGACAGTCAAAGATCACTAGGTGAGGTGAGGAACAACCAAAAGTTGTCAGCTTATCAGCTACTTGGTTTTCTTCACGAAAGACATGTGAGAGCGTAAATCACATCCTGTGCTTGTGGTTTCGGATCTTGGTGATGATATCCTTCAACATCCAATAGCCCGGGAGTTGATTGTTCATCGTAGATACAAGCACCTGAGAGTCAGGTTCTATTAAGACCTGACCATTGAGGGTGCGAGGCATGTGTTGAAGGGCCATTTCGAGAGCATGAGCTTCAGCCTCAATCGGATTTCTGCATTGATCCATATGAGCATGAAAGCCCCAAATTATTTCTCCTTTATAGTCTCTGAGAATCCCCCCCACACCTCCAACATTACCACACATGCTTCCATCAATGTTCAACTTCAAATAGTTTTCTGGAGGTTTCTCCCACATAGTAACAATAGGTCTCTTATAAGTTGGAATTTTGAATGATACATTATAAATTCCTGCAATATTCATCATCCCTTGCCAGTGTTGCTTAGAGAACAGCTGACACTTAGAAAGGGTGGACATATGTGACTCAACATTCCTAATAATCCTGTGAGAACTGAAAGTGAAACCATCATGTTTACAAGCATTCCTTTCTTTCCAGATAAACCATAGAATAAGACAAAGTATAAGAAATGAAACATGTGTGATGTGTGCAAATGGGGTGTTATTAGTGAGGGCTGAGAAAAATAAGGTTATGTGCTCAGTGTGTGGGAGCTGATATCTCAACTTATCTGCAAAGTGATTCCATACTTTACCCACTTGAGATTTAGAGATGAATAAATGTGCCAAAGATTCAGGAAATGAGCTGAGTGTGGGACTTGAGCTGGATGGCTGTGTTGTTCCAGGGCAACACCAACATTTAGATGCTAGAGATATGTTCTTGTGTTGCATGTTGCAATCCACCGGGATGCGATTTTGGATTGTTCACTTGGTTTTATCAATTTCTCCACAGGAAAATTTTTGGACATGGAAGTCATTTGAGTGGTAGCCATGTTCAGGGGCAATTTGTTCCAAAGTCTGGGTAAAACAGGATGATCAAACAATGGATTGGAAGGAATGGGTTTGAAAATCAAGGTGCCATTTTGCATAATTTACAAAATGGATAATGATTCATTATGGAAAGCTAAGATGTCGTCCACTTCATTGAGACATTTTCTACTTGCAGCTCCCAAGAGCTGCTACTTGAGTGAAAATAGGCGGACAAAACAATACAACTCCGATTTTTGGATCTAAATTATTAGATACATTAGAGGCTTGAAAGGGCATGGAGGACACTGGGGATGAAAACCAACAACCAAGTTGGGGAAGAAGATTATTTATCATCTAGAAATAGATAAGATTCTTCTTTAATCTCTTTAATTTTCTTTGTTGTTTCTTGTGTATGATTTGGCATTCTCATTTGATTAAGGATATTAGTATTTTCATCATGAGCTAAACTCAACTGCTATGTTTGAACTTATGTTTTGAATTGTGGTTTGTCAATCTTGATTTCTCAATTTATTTGTGCTATTTGGGCTTCTAAATTACTTCAATAATTTAGATTGTTGGGTGTATTTGATTTGACTCTTGAGAAAAATATCATGCCAAAAGATTTCATAGAATTGAGAGATTTGTGAATCCTTTGAAGTCCTCCCCAGTTTTTATCAAGATTTCAATTGGTGATTTTTATTTTATCTTGATCTAAAATCATTTGGCACTCGAGAGAGAAAATGATTATAGAAATCTGACTTATAAAAAGTGATTTTCCAGATGAGACTATTCTCATAGATTTGTTTATATTTTGATTGAATCAGTTGTTTTTATGTATAAATGAGATATCCAGCTAATTGACCGAAGCATAGGTAATTTGGCAGTCATAAATCCTGTGGATTTACGAACCCTACTGCGGTTAGCCCACAATGAATCCCCCTGTCTAACATGGATCAATCTCCACAGGAAAATGGACATGGAAGGAGTAAGCAATTTGTTCCAAAATCTGGGTAAAACAGGGGAAATGGGGAAGGAGGGTTTAAGCAAGGTGCCATGCAGATTTAAACGAGAATGATCCATTAGATGTCTGAGTCCACTTCATAGAGTCTACTTGAGAGGCTGAAATAGGCACTTGGTAAATTTGGGAAGCCCACTGACTACCAACAACCGTGGTTAATCTATTGGAGTCCCATTTTCCATTGGTCCAGAAAAAGTCAACTGCAATATGTTCAAGCCCTTGCTTTGTTACTTATCAGAGGGGCCCCCCAAATAAAAAAGCTTAGAGAACCCCTCCCCAGATCCCAAATTATTTTATCTTGCATGATAGATCTGGCTTTGCAAAGTCTTTTCCAGATGAGACTATCTTGTGGTGAACAGGGGGCTAAATGAGCAGCTAAGCCACCGATGTATTTGGCAGTCATAAATCTAGCCCACAATGAATCCCCCTGTCTGAGCCTCCACCAGAGTTTAAGAGAAAGGGCATTAATCATATCAGAGATCTTCCTAATGCCCAATCCCCCTTCATCAATGGTAGTGCATACTCTATCCCAAGCAATCCAGTGTATCCTTTTTTATTATCAGAGCTACCCCAAAAAATCTAGCAAGAATCTGCTCAAGAATGTGAACAACATACTTGGGGGGTTTCATGACCTGTATGAGGTGGAGAAACATAGTACTAAGTGTGCTTTTAATAAGCATTAGTCTCCCTCCATAGGACAGAGATCTCCATGCCCAACCCTGAATCTTGTTTTGCATTTTCTTAATAATATCCTGAAATAATGCACCCTGCTTGTGACCTTTATATAGAGGGACCCCAAGGTAGTTCATGGGGAGGGACTGACAAGTGAAATGAGTGAGCTGAATTACAGCATCAATTCTAGCTTGTTCAGTGTTATGACCAATAATAAAAGAACTCTTGGATCTATTAATAGCTTGGCCAGAAACCAAGCAATATTGATCCAAGAAGGCATTAAGTTTGGTGAGAGATTGAGCATTATCATTGCTAAAGATTAGCACATCATCAGCATATGCTAGGTGAGATATGGGAAGGCCACCATTGGTTTTATAATGCATGTGTGGATTAGCCTGGAAGAGTTGGTCAAGACCCCTAGAGAGGTATTCAGCTGCTAAGAGAAATAAAGAAGGTGACAGGGGGTCCCCTTGTCTTAGTCCTGTGTGAGATTTAATGAATCCAGTCCCTTGCCCATTGATTAAAATAGAGAACCAACAGTTTGAAATACAATTGTCAATGAAACTGATCCATCTACCAGGGAATCTCATTTGAGAAAGGACAGCTTTAAGAAAGGGCCATTGGACCGTGTCATAAGCCTTTGCCATGTCAATCTTAATGGTCACATTCTTGGCATGGGAATGAACATTGATAGAGTGAATCAATTCCTGAGCAAGGAGAATATTATCACTAATAAGCCTCCCTTTAGTAAAACCACTCTGGCAAGGGGAAATCAAGCTGGGTAACAGTGAAGCAAACCTATTGTTGAGGATTTTAGTAATGATTTTGTTAGACACATTACAAAGGCTAATTGGCCTAAAATCAGACCAAACTTTAGGGTTAGGGATTTTGGGAATTAACACAACAGTGGTGGCTGTATAGCTCTTTGGAAGGGGGTGCCCCTCAAAAAATTCTTTAACAGCAGAGATAACATCTTTTTAATGATTTGCCAGCAGATTTGATAGAAATGGGCAGAGAAGCCATCCGGCCCAACCACACTATCAGGATGTATGGAAAAGACAAAATCTCTGATTTCAGCTTCAGAAGGGGAACCACATAGATCCTCTAGGTTAGTGGACTCAGGTAACTGAGGAGGGGGATATGAGTGTTAAAAGGGGAACAAGTCACATCATTAGAAAAGTATTGAGTGAAACATCTAACACTGGAGGCCTGAATATCATAATCATCAGTTAAGATAGTGCCTTGATCAGTAATGCTGTGAATCCTATTCTTGGTTCTTTTAGTTTTCACGATGTTATGAAAATAGTTGGTATTCTTCTCCCCCTCCACAATCCACCTGCAAGCTGATTTCTGGTGCCAATATTCTTCCTCAATCTTAGTAGCCAAAACCATTTCATCAATGGTTTTATTAAGGGCACTAAGATTCCTGGGAGAAGGTTGAGCATCATATACATTTTCAGCTTCTAAGACCTGTTGCTCAACTATTTTAAGCTTATAAAAAATGTCCCCAAAAACATTCCTATTCCACCATTTAAGTCTCTGCTTAACTCTAATCATCTTATGATGGAGATTAGTTAAGCCAGTAAAACCAGTAGGAGCATTCCACACCTCAGCCACATTTTTAAGAAATGTGTGATGCCTTGCCCACATTTTAAAATATCTGAATGTGGATTTTGGTTGAGAAACAGTGAGGCATGCATTAAACAATAGAGGAGCATGATCAGATTTAATTCTAGCTAAGTGTTTAACAGTGGATAGGAAAATAGTCCCCCCATTTACGGTTAAGTAGAATCCTATCCAGTCTCTCCCTAAGATCATTCCTAACCCAAGTGTACATATTATTCCCCTCAAAACCAGCATCAATGAGGCCACAATCACTTATCATTTGTCCAAAATCTGTCATATCTGCAGACCGGTTAGTATCACTCCCCTCTCTCTCAGAAGGATGTAGAAAACAATTAAAGTCTCCCCCAATAATCCAAGGAGAGGATCCTATATTTGAGGCAGACACCCTCAGGGCATCCCAGAGTATTCTCCTCTCAGATCTAGTACTCTTTGCATACACAAAAGAAGCGTGGAAAGGGCAAGGGAGGGATGGCAGGGAGATGGCCACTTCCAGCATTTGTTCAGTGTCCTGGACGATGGTGATGGAAGTATGATGAGGCCAAAAAAACCATATTTTATTAGAGATATTTGCCATGCCATGATCAAAACCCAATTTCCTGCAAAAAGAAAAGAAATCAGGGCTCGTCATATGTTCAAGAATAGCAAGCAGCTGAATTTTGTGTTCTCTACACAGAAATTTAACATGGTTAGATGTACGGTTATTACTAATCCCCCTCACATTCCATATAAGGATGTTCAACATCATGATTTGATCTTTTTTGGTCTGCCCCTAATAGGCTTTTGATTCTTATCAGGGCCTTTCCTAAGCATTGTGGGGGAGTTTGAAAGAGCTCTTTGGTGAAGAGCAAGCTTTTTGTGAGCTGAGTCTTCTTCAGGATCATATTCCTGTCCCATGGAAGGAACAGTCACTATATGACGATCCTGAGCCTGATGTTCAGTAGTATTAGAATACGACACATCATTAGTGGAGTTCTTGGAGTTCTTTTGAACTTAGTAATTCTCTATACCAAGTTAGTGCAGAAACAATACTTTTCACATACATAATTGTCACATTAGTTATTTTCATTTTCCCATGGAAATTTCAAATTTATTAATATTTAACGTATGTATGTGTACCAAAATACATTCTTAAACATAGCAGCTTTTACCTCTTTTATTAATAAAACTAAAAAAATGAACCATCAAATAAATGTAATTTTATTTTCTGAACCTATATAATCAACATTGAGATATAACTATGGGAGGAGTGGAAAATAATTTTTTTTTTGCTGTTTTTCTTCTTCTCTTCTTCCTGTCTTTTTTTTTTTTTTCAATTTATTCTGTTGATCTGTGGGAGTTTTTTGTTTTTTCGTTGTTTCTTTTTTCCTGATCTATTCAGATATTAGTAGATTTGTTCTTTCGGGACCTCATTTGAAGTTCTTCATCAGTTTCTGGTTGATATGCAGATCGGAAAGAAGCCCAGTGTAGATAGTCCAAACTTTATTTGGAAGTGCAAACAATCACTTATCTAACCAAAAACCACAACCCACTAAAATTTGATTGGTTGCTTTATGATCTCTTACATCTGTTTAGTTTACATTTTTGTTTGTCCCCATCTTTCTTTATTTGAAAGATGAGATATTTTTGGGCTTTTCCCATGTGGCTTCAGGTTCAGTATATTGCATTTCGGTTGTTTCGAATTAATTAGTAAAAATATAATTTCCTTATTGTCAAAAAAATTGAAATATAAATGCTCCAAATATATACTGTTATTACTTATTACTGAAAAAGTTTAATAAAAATAATTTCATTACTTAAGAATAAAATTAAGTTTGAAATAACCTTTTAATAAAATTTGCATCCAAATGTAAACCAATATTTTTGGACCATTTCTCGATTTATGCCAAATGTAAACTAATCTTAATTTAACATATCAAAGAGAGAGAAATGAAAAAAGAGCCTATCGGACCGTGATCGGACGTGACGGATCTTCTATTTCTACCGATTTACTATAGATAAATGGCACGTGTACAATATACAACTTCTGATAAAATAGAAAATGGAATGTATTGTGAAATAGAAAATCTCAATCCGACCATGGTTTGTAGTTTACAAAGATCAAAAATGCCCGCCAAAACCCGCCACTTGGCGGGGCGGGCAATATACAACATCCAGAAAATACAATGCCCCAAAAATTAAAAAAAAATAAATAAAAAAATATTTTTTATTCATATTATTAATTTTAATGAATTAAATAACTAATGGATAATAAGTACATATTTTATAAAAATATTATATATCTTTTATAAGAGATAAAAATATAAAAAATCAATTATCCTATTTTTTTTTTGTCTATTTTATCTAATTTTTCATTTTTTTTTTTTTTTTTTTTATTTTTAACGGCGGGCCAAGCCCCCATGGTTTGTAGTTTCCAGCCAGGCTACCAGCCGGAGTTTATTGTAATTTCAATATCATTATTTCATCACTTTATTTTTCTTGAACTGTTGTTTCTCTCTCCCTGCCTTGTGAGCAAAGAAAACTCTGGGTAGAAGGGAATGAAATAAAAACCAAATCCCTAAGTTGAACAGAAAGAAAAACAGTGAGACTGAGAGAACACAAGAGTAAACAGAAACCTGCTCAAAAAAAAAAAAAAAAGAGTAAACAGAAACCAGCAGCAGAAAATAGTGCATAGGAAAAATGAGCAGCATAGGCACAGGTTACGATCTATCGGTGACCACATTCTCGCCTGACGGCCGCGTTTTCCAGATCGAATACGCCGCCAAAGCTGTCGACAATAGCGGCACTGTGGTTGCCATCAGATGCAAAGACGGCGTTGTTATGGTATGCGCCGCCCTAATTTCGGAATTGATTTTTTTATTAGGGTTTTAATTAAGGTTTTTCATTTATTTGTTGTGGTTATAGGGAGTGGAGAAACTGATTGCTTCGAAGATGATGTTACCCGGGTCCAACAGAAGAATCCACGCCGTTCATCGCCACTCCGGCATGGTATCCATTTTACTCTCACCCTCTATTATTCTGTGAGAAAAAAAGGAAAATGTTTGTGTCGTGTGCTTTCTTTGAAGAAAATGATATTTGACTTAGGGACCGAATCTTCAGTTATTGATCTGAAAAGGGGGAATTTTGTTTTGCATTATTGGGAATCACTAGCTGAATGCTTCTCCTGTGACTTGAAACAATGCTGGGGTTTTCATGATAGGTGCTTTTTTTTTGCTATGTGCAAGAAGAAAGTAAATCTTCTGAAAATGTGTAGTTTCTTGAGAATGACTGGCTAAACGGGTGCTTAAATTATGTTGTACAGATGGTCCTTAATGATTGAAGAAAATGGAGAGTATTTGCAAGTAACTGCTTTTCATGACTTTATCGTGATCCTGAATACAAATCTTTTTGTTGATGAGTGAATGGTTGGTTTTGATGAGATATAATTTTCAAGGTTACTAGGATTTGGAAGTTTAAAATTTGTACTAAAGTTACTGTCGATAAGTATAATGCAGCGGATCTGATTTGATTTTTTGTAATTTGTACTCAACTCATTGTGGTTTTAGTGTATAATCCAATGGATTTTATTTTGATTTATCTCCTCTATTTTTTTTCCCATAAGATAGAAGGATAGATGCATTTATGTTCCATAGAGAGCCTAACGCCCTTAAGAAGCTATTAGGAAAGATAAAAGTACCTAAAACGGACTCACTGAAACAAGTTTTTAGCCATCAATCAGATGACAAGGTAGCCAATTTTTTTATGTTTGCGTGTTTTTTTTTAGCTAGGTAAAAGCTTCTAGTTTATGTTCATCAGTAGAGTTCAGAAAAAAAATACAGTTTATTGTTAAGAATCAAGTGGGGTATTGTTAAGGAAGTGGAAATAGTCAAGGTCAAAGTGGAAGGAGGTTTAATTCATATATTTTATCGAATAGAACGTTCCTTCTGTATTTAACGCCGAGGTATAGGTGAAGAGACATTATAATAAGTTGCTAAAACCGAGGGGAAGAATTGAGTGTGGTTGACCCATTCAATAGACTTGCAAAGAAAGTTCATGGAGGAAATTGGTTAATTAACAGTTGAGTATTGTGGGAATATTGGTGTTATATATGCATTGAGTGACATAGGATTTAATGACATAGAGTTGTCGTGTCATGAATGTTGCAAAAGAAATGAAAGCAGTTGTTTAGATCTCCTAGTAAATTTCCTTTTGTTAATGGTATCTCATCCATTTACTTCACCAGCTTGATGTAAACTTTTTCAAATATATTTTACAATCTAATATTACTGTGTCCTGGCTGATGGTCTTCCTTTTGCAGGGTGTTGCTGGACTAGCTGCAGATGGCAGGCAAATCGTGGCAAGAGCGAAATCTGAAGCAACTAATTATGAGAGGTTTCTTTTCTGTAGTTGTCTTGTGTGTTTTCTTTTATTTTTTTTGGGGGATGGGGAGGGGGGGGGGTTGGTATTCTTTGTGCTTCCGTTTCATCCACTAAAACAGTTTTTTTTAATATGATTATATGCCGTGTTGAGGTAATTAGTTTGGGCATCATTTTGATATTTTTTTATCAATTTGATTTGCAGTGTGTATGGTGAGCCAATTCCTGTAAAAGAACTTGCTCAACGTGTAGCTAGTTATGTGCATTTGTGCACACTCTATTGGTGGCTCAGGTTTGATTGAACGCATATTGTCCTTTTATTGACTTGCTTACAATTTTTTTTCTATCTGCATGTGAACCCAAGTTAATATTGCAGGCCTTTTGGATGTGGAGTGATTTTGGGAGGTTATGATAGAGATGGGCCGCAGTTGTACATGGTTGAACCATCTGGAGTTTCCTACGTAAGTTTCTTTTTTGGAATCAGATGCAAATGATTGCTATAGATTCAATCTCTGTAATGCTTTCTGTGTTACGCCTATAATATTGGATTGTCAGGAGCATATTTCGATAGCTTCTTACAAAATCTCATTGTTCTACTTCTTATCCTTCTTTTCTTTGGTTCTTTATTATAAATTGTCTTTCATTTTTGCATCCTCATTGCCGCAGAGATACTTTGGTGCTGCCATTGGGAAGGGAAGGCAGGCTGCTAAAACGTAAGTAATCTGTTTGCTTCTATCCACCTCCCGTTATAAACCTGGGATAAATAAGATTTAGGTAAAAGAAGTATAATATCCTTGCCCACCACTCTACAGTGTGGAAGATAAGTAGTTTTGCAATAACCCTATTCAATTTCTCTCCATAAGTTGTCTTTTTAATTTCTTGATTATCTTTGAATATTAGTTGTACAGTGCAGTTCTATGATAATGGCATTTGTATAATAATGGAGTAGGGAATTGGACTTTTCAATTGAAATATGTTTGTTTAACATCCCCCAATCACCATCCAAACATACATTTCGCTTCCCGATGCATTTCTCTACTAATATACACATTTCCCAATACATCACATCAAACATCTCTTCCCCAAACTTCCCCCAGAAACTTCTCCCAATCACCCTCAATCACCAAACAAACATACGTATCTTCGTTCTGTACTGATTATGGGGCAGAAATCTGATTATTTTTGTAATTCTTTATCATGGTTTTTTCTAATCTTTTCTTTTCTTCCAAAAGCATTTACTTGTTCCTTTGCAATCTATTCGTGTCTCTTTATATTCGACCAGCTAAGTTAATCAAAATTTCAAATTGCAGAGAGATTGAAAAATTAATGCTTTCTGAAATGACATGCCGACAAGGGGTCGTTGAGGTGGCCAAGATGTGAGTTTTATCTTCTAAATGATGTTTGATATTTACGTTTTCTTATGAATGTTAATGTACTATGGCTAGAAACTTTATTATATTGGACATGGTGGTAATCATATCTAATGCTTGCTTAACTATTGTCTATTAGTTGGATTATCAATAATACTGCAAGCTTCAAACTAAGAACTTTATACTTCTTTCTGTTTTTGTTCATGCATCACTACCTACTCTAAAGATAGGTCTGTCACTTATCTTACAAACAAGTATTTGTTGAGGTATAATCAAACACCTTGAGAATGATGTAAAATATGTCTTGATCCTGTTATTGTATATTGTACTCAATCAGAATGCTATGCATTATTTTAATTATTTGTTGAATCATAATGAAACACCTTGGAGAATAGTATAAAATATGTGAAATTTCTGCTATTATATGTTGCATTCAATCAGAACTGTACACTAAGTACTTTGCAATTAAGTGTTTCAAAGATTGCTACACTAAATTTTTTCTATGAAAATATATCATGCCACATGCATGCTGCCTGATTTAGACCATCTTGCGTAGTATATCTGCATTGACTTCAATGAGATGATTGTAACTGTGATGTCATGTCTGATTTTTAAACTCATGAATATATTGTGGTGTTCTTATTATAACTCAAGTTAGCTGGGCAATTGCAATTTCATTTTCAGTTGCTTGATTTCATTAGGAATTGAAGCATCTTCATGGTACTCTTTCAGTGTATTCATATTCCATGTTAGCTTTATAGTACATAAGATATTCCCCCTTTCACTAGAAAAAAGATAATCCCTCCATTCTAAATTCAATGTCGCGTTAGTACTGCTGACCAGTCAGCTTGACTATATTTTTGAAGGCAATAATAAGCAATTTTAGTTTATTTATTTAAAATTTATTTGAATAATATTGAGCAACATGACTAATAATATGACTAGAAAGTTTTATAATGTTAAATTATCAAATAAATCAATGTAATAAGTTAGTCGAAAGTGTACACGATTTGACTTTTGCGCTGAGAATTGCATTAGCAAACTGGACAATTAAATGTGAACGTGTATATCAAGTGAGTTTTTAGTGTTGTTCATTCTGTTAATAAGCTGTAATTTAGTTCCAGCTGATTGTTTGTGCAATATATTATTTATTTTTGCCATTTTGGCATTTTGCTCTCTTATCTCTGTTAATGGTTGACTTCATCTGTTGGTCCACTGTCTTTCTGATAAGCAGTATTTATGGTGTACATGATGAGGCGAAGGACAAGGCCTTTGAATTGGAAATGAGTTGGGTTTGTGATGAGTCAAACCGTCAGCATCAAAAGGTAATTTTAGAACTGTAATTATTATATTCAACAGTCTAGTCATTGTGCTGTCTCTTTCTTTTGATTGTACTACTCACATTAGGAGACCAAATATATGTTAACTGTAAGTCTGTAACCAATATTTATTAATGAATTAACAAGTCAAACTCTGATTACACCTTTAGCATAGGTACCAACTGTTAGTTGCACAAACTTATAGACTAGTCTAGTTAGTGAATGACTACCTTGTTGCTATTGTATTTACTTGGTACACTTTTTTCCTTTAGGTTGTGACACGAGTTCTAATTGAAAATCACAACATAAGCTTGTATAGAAAATGAAAATCTCTTCTTTATTGATTGCATTTTGCATTGTATTGTTTCATCATGCACATGTTAATGGACGGTTTCTATCCATGACTATTTGTTGCACCATGTTGCTCATTTCTTCCTTAGTCCCAACATTTCAACTGGCACGACCTGATTAGACAAAAATGAGGGGTCTATGTAAAGAAGCCGGAAATTAGTACAGCCACCTGCCAATAATGTAGGAATGATTTACATTGATATTTAATGCATGAACATGTTGGTTTCGAAAAAGGAGCATAACAGGATAAAATGTGTCTGAAACAGTGTTTTAACGCACAGATCATTTATTGATACCAACTGCTAATCTCTTTTGATTTAGCAAGTCACTTATTCAATCTCATTGATCAATATGAATGTCAATTTAGCAACTGAATTTGAGACAGCATGAAGTTCATGCTGCTTACTGACAAATGTTATCGATAAGTGAATACTCGTGCCAGGATTTTGTTGGCAGAAGAATGAATCGTTTGGAGTTTGTAAGTTTACTTGGATGTACGATTGTGATGGAAATGCTAATAAATCATCTGGCTAAACATATAACTATTTTTTACTAGTTCTCTCGAAGGTTCTTTTTCTGCAATCCGGAACAACTGCATTAATGAGTTCTTTAACGTTGGGCGTCACATTGGAAAAAAATTAGCAGGCTTGAATTTTGTTATTTCTAAATTGATGATTGACCCTTATTTCTCGTAAACCAGGTCCCGGATGAGCTATTAGAGGAAGCCAAGTCAGCCGCTAAAGCTGCACTTGAGGAAATGGATGCAGATTAGTGTTTAATTTTTCAATTTTCCTCTGTAAACTCTTAGTCTGCTATGGGGTAACTTGATATGAACACGTTATGATTAATTCAGATTTGTTCTTACATGTATGAACTTATTCCTGCTTTAACTCTGGGATTAAGTCTGGTTGAAAATCCATGTTACTGGATTTTTTGAATTTTACTCAGCATCCATTTTCAGCCTCCTCCCCTACATGCCTGTGCTAATGGTGTCGTTATTTGTGAGGAAAAAACAAGATTTTAATAGTTTGTTAAGATAATTTAGTTAGTGACACCATTCTGCATGTTTTCCAAGATCTCTGAACCATACCATATATATATTTTTTTCATTTTTTTCTTTTTGATGAATGTGAGTTTAATATTATGATGTTCTTCTAAAAATTAAGTACTAATAAATCAGGTTTCTTCTAATTGTTTTATGTATTAATAAAAAAACATTAACAATCTAATATTTTTAACAATGAAATCATGGATCATAATAACACATTGCTGATTTGCTAAGATTAATTGATAATTGATATATGAAAGCAAATATTAAATTTGTTAGTACTATAGGTATGAGTTTTAAATATAAATTTATAAATTAAAAAAAATTATTGAAAAGAGGCCAATAGGCGTAGTCAACCCTAGGATCAGACTAAAAAGCCCTCATGTTATAATAGGCTCTACCCTTGAAATTTTAGGGTCGGTTGAGGGCCTGGCCCTCCTTTACTAACATCTCTACCGAGGTCCCGTGTTCAATTCTCGTCATCTTCTTCTCCCATGATTTGTACTAAAAATAAAATAAAATAAAAAATAAACCAAGGCCCCGAGGCATTGGCAGATGATCAAAATTAAAAGATGTCGATTTATCAAGTTCATATAATTGGAAAGTTGTATCATATTGTTACCACTTGTATATTAAGAAAGTTCTATTAATTTCTATACCATTTGGAAAGGCAATTGTATAATAGGAAATTAATTAAGTTTTAAACGAGTTCAAAGTCTATAATTAAAACTCTTTCATAAACTCTTCCAATGTAATTTTTACATCGCCCATTTGAATTGATGATCGGGTTTTTGAAGATGAACAACAATGTAATTTGTTTGTTGAATTTTGTGCATGGATGGAACAACGCATGAGTCGTGAGAGGTTCTATCCTAATATCAGGCCAAGTGCGCCAACTGATAAAATTTTCCAGATGACATTGCTATTGATATTGAGGGCCACACAGTTGTTGGTAATGGTCTGAATTGGTTGATTTCAGTTGTATCAACTCAAATGGCTTCTCATATCGAACCTAACTTGTTAATGTTTTGTATTTTTAAGCTACATTCACGAGCAAAGATCAAGCAGTAACCACAATCAGTTTGTATCACTTAAGATATCGGGTCGAGTATTGAGCTGAAAGGCTTGTGAATTACCGATACTCTGTTAAATGTGTTCGACCGCTAAACACCTAAAATAAATCTAGCAATCCCCGCAAGAGAACGAGATCAATCGTAGGGTAGCTTAACAGATGCAACATCTGTGATTTCTAATCCATTTTTCTTGATGGATCCGGTGTCCCTTATTTCCCACGAGCTTCATTTCCTCCAAATATGACTTTTGCGCCTCTAATCTCCTTGAATTTTGACATGATTTTTCTTGTTTCTGTCATGTGTCCGGGAAGCGACCACTATCCGTACGGGTTCCTTGGCACTCATTGTTCCTTGGACCTGCAATCAAGGAAATTAGTTTTTAGGTATTCATGCTTGTCTGGGTCCTGAGGGGTTAATGTTGTAAGATGATCCAACCAACCTATAGCCAAATGACTTGACTTTAAGAGGTTGCCATGTATCTGTGCCATAATCATAACTCACTTTGGCAAATTGCTTGGCAGGGGGCTTTAGGTTCATACAATTGTCTCTTTTGTCTGTATGCTGTGTGTGAGTTTTAGCAATTGCCTTCTTTGGGTAGTTGTGATATTTACGAGTGTAGTGTCTGGGTGCATATGTGTGCTGATGATAGCCCTTTTGCCTTTGGAATGACCTTTGCTGAGTTCTAGGTCTTTGTCATTTGGGCTTATATTCCATAGGTATTTGCTGATATTTCACATTATTCCTATCAGCTTGGCTTGGGTAGTTTCTACCATTCCCATCATATGTGTTTCTTTGATAAAACTTTTGGGGCTTTTGGTAGCTCTGTTTGTTCTTTACAGAGTACTTCCTATTTGGAGTTTCTTTGAGAAACTCTTTGGATTTCTTCTCATTTGTCCTCTCAAGTATACTCAATCGGTGCATTTATTTTTTTTTCCTTTATATCCAAGGCCAGTTTGTTTGTGATTGTGCTTTGGAGTGAATGTGGGTGCAACATTTGGTGTCTTGGATTTTTGAGATGCTTCATTACTTGAATATCCTTTTTCCAAAATCACTCTGGGAGTTTGACTGTGCACAAAGGAATTGAATCCTATGCCTGTCTTATCTCCACACTCTTTTTGGCTCATAATAAGGTCATCCAATGATTTAGATGCTTTTGTGAATGATGCAATCACATTTTTGAGATCATTTTCCCTCTTTTCTATAGCAACTATCTCTGCTATTAGTTTAGCATTCTCAGCTTTCAGCTTTTTGTTCTTATCAGTTATGTGACTTAGAGTACTCAGCTCCTTAGTCAGCTGTGAGTTTCGGCTTTTGAGTTGGCTGTTTTCCTCGTTTAATAGTGTGTGTGGGGATTTAATGTGCTCAAAGTCTTTCATCATTTTGCCTAATGAATCATAAAGATCAGTGGGTGATGAAGTGTGTGTGTGTCACAATCACTATCACTAGAATCTGAGTGAGATGAGTTAGAGTGTACCTCATCTTCTTGGTCAGGTTGATCTTGTTCTTTAGCCATTAGACAATTCATTGCTTCTTCTTCAGAATCACTTGAGTAGTCAGCTTCACTACTCTCTGAGTTTGCTGCTTCTTTAGACTTAGTTGTCTCAGTAGTCTCTGCAGCCAACATAGCCTTTTTCTTTTCTTGTCTTCTTTCTTGAAGACTCTTCTTTCTTCTTCATTCATGTATTTATTGACTACAGGATATGGACAGTCAATAGCAAAGTGTCCTGGTTGTCTACAGTTCCAACACAGGTTCTCAGCTCTTTGATCAGCTCTTTCCGTTCTTGGGTTATCAGCTCTCTGATATTCAACCTTTTCATGGTCAGCTCTCTTGGGTGGCCTATCTTCCCTTGACTTGGAGGGAGCTGAATGTCTCCTGGAGGTTTCACCTTTGTTTCTCTTATAGTTCTTGTTGAAGAATTTGTTGAATCTTTTAACCATCAAGGCAATTTCCTCCTGGTCAATGGCTTCCTTGACCTCAGCTCTCTTCCCATCCTTAACTATAAGTGCAGCTATTTTGGGTACATCTGTCTGCTCTTGATCTTTTCTTCTTAGCTCAAATTCATAGGCTTTGAGGTCTGAGAATAGCTCATAATTGGATGTTGTTGTGAGGTTCATTGAATGTCTCAGGGCCATGACCTTCATTTCCCATTCAGCTGGGAGGCTTCTCAGAATCTTCATACACATTTTCTTATGTGTATATTCTTTCCCAAGTGCTGATAGTTCATTTGTGATTTGATGAATCGAGCATCCGGTGATCAAGGTTT
This sequence comes from Rehmannia glutinosa, assembly GCA_016081115.2. Classification (NCBI taxonomy): domain Eukaryota; kingdom Viridiplantae; phylum Streptophyta; class Magnoliopsida; order Lamiales; family Orobanchaceae; genus Rehmannia; species Rehmannia glutinosa. Next base: position 194,332 of record JABTTQ020003086.1, read on the forward strand.
CACTGCAAGCATTTTAAAATTTTCAAATTTTTGTACAACAACGGACAATTTGTTTTCTTTAATTTGCTCAGATCCTTCACAAATTAAAGTTAATTTATCCCAGATTTGTTTTGCAGTTTGACAAGATTTGACTTTGTTGAACATTGCTTTGTCCAAGGTTTTGTAGAGTATGTCTTTGGCCACATTGTCCAAGTTGTATCTTTTTCTGTCCTCATTTGTCCATTCAGTCCTTGGTTTCTCAACCAGGGCTGGTCTTGCTTCAGCAGCAGCTTCTTCTCCTTCAGCTGCAGCTGCTCTCCGTACAGCTGTGCTCACATTCAATATTTCCAGGGGTCCATCCTCTATCACTATCTACATTTCATCATGTAAAGCAGATAGATGAGCCTGAATACGAATTTTTCGGTCATCAAATTCCTCAATAGTGAACATAGGAATGCGTATCAAATTTGCTTCTATGAGAATAACTTTGTTGAATAAAAATAGCTTGTGAAAGAGTAAGTGTTAAAAAAAATTCTTTGAAAGATTGGAGATCTAGTTCAGTAACCAGTGCAGAAGGCTCAATGAGCCAACCGCTCTGATACCACTTGTAGATCCCAAGGGTGTGAGTAAAAGGTTTAGAAGGGGGGGTTGAATAAACCTTACCAACTTTTCGATTTTAGTCCTTTTAAAATATAATGAGTTAAATACGGCTAAGTCCTTGAGGGATAGCTAAGTTAGTTAATCAAAGTTAGCCACTCACGGACTCGATAGAGTTGTTGATAAAATAACTCGGATGTTTAGACTAAACCTTAACTTGACTGTGATGAGTTTTTCAGCGGAAGACTTAACACCCTTGAATTTGATTTACCTTTAATTTAACACTTATTTATCCTCGATCACATGCACCTGGTTCCGATTGGTTTTCTAGGAAGACGATAATTTTTAGCCTTGTGATTCAGCTTCCACAGTTGAAGCAGTTCTCTTTGAAATTTTCACCTTCCCCTGTTTTTGACCATTCCTTGGGTGCTTTCTCTTCTTGCTTGCATTGGGCTCCATCAAGTTTGCCTTTGCCTCCTTTGGAAGCTTGCCCAACTTAATTTCAGGCTTGCGATTGTCTTCTTCAATTCGCAATCTGACAATTAAGTCTTCAAGTCCCATCTCCTTCCACTTATGCTTCAGGTAATTTTTAAAATCCTTCCACAGAGGCGGTAGCTTCTCGATAATAGAAGCTACTTGAAAGGATTCACTCAGCACCATTGTTTCTGCAATTATATCGTGCAGAATGAGCTGAATCTCTTGAACCTGGCTGATCACCGTCTTGGTGTCAACCACCTTAAACTCAATGAATTTGCAGTTAACAAATTTCTTTGTGCCAGCATCTTCCATTTTATACCTCTTCTCTAAAGAGCTCCACAACTCTTTAGCAATCTTTACCAAACAATACACATTATACAATGTGTTGTCCAGTCCGTTGAGAATGTAGTTCCTGCATAGGAAGTCACTTTGACTCCAAGCATCAAACGCCATTTTATTCTCTTTATCAGTCTCCTCTTCCCCCACAGTTGGAGCATCCTCCGTCAGGAAACGAGCAAGGTTCAGAGTAGTAAGGTAGAACAACATTTTTTGTTGCCATCTTTTGAAATTTGAACCACCTAACTTTTCTGGTTTCTCTCTCAGTGCTGATGCTGGAACGAATGAAGCTGGAACTGATGATATTGAAGCCATTTGATACACGAAAATCTTGTCTTAAAATTGTTGGAAAAATAGTTGGTGTATATCGAACAACTACGAAAATTTGAGCAGAGTTTCGGTATGAAAACAAAATATCGAGGAAGGAGTTGGACTCTTTCTCTTTAAGACAATATTGTTCCGCTCACGATATTTACGGAATACGGCAATTATCTCCCAAGATACAACGACAAACAACTTGCAAAAGTTGCACTATAAATCGCAAGTACAACAAACACTGTGATGTTTTTTAACTCTCTTTTACTGAACTTATGCAGACAGAATGCTAGTATGAATTCGAATTTTCTGATGCAAAATGAAACTCAGGGGGACTGCTATTTATAGAGCTTCTGGTGCCTCTTCAGACTTGGTGCAACCCCAGGTCCGGATCAATCTTGACCGTCAGATCGCGCCCTATGGTAAAATTGTGATCTGATGGTCCTGATCGCATCTGACTGAAGGAACACACCCCTTGGCATACACCTCTGCACATTGAACAGTTGTGTCCAGTCATGGCGCCCCGTCAGTGAACAGACATGTCCAATCAGTGCCAGCCTGCCACATCACCGAGCCACTGGACTGAATCCTGGTTCGATTTGTCAAAATCTTAACACTCTTCAAAGCTCCTCGTGACGATATGTACGTGTGAAGTGCGCCTCTAAAGTGCCCAATGCGACTATGTGTGACATGCGCGGGCCCAACTTCAACTCTGGATCTAGCCCGAATAGTGCTCCGCACCATCTTTGATGCTTTTTGAGCTAGTCAAAGACTAATCAAAATTGACTAGGGTGTACCATAAGGAGATCCACATGATTACTCCTTATTAGTAGTGAAACTCTTTATAAACTAGTCAAACATTTAATATATTTCCCATGTGGGATAGGGCTTTCCATATTCCCACCCTTTTATATTCCATATGTAAGGCATTTTAAGTGGCCAACTTCATGCATTTATTTCTCATTCACCCGATGTTGATTTTGAGAAATTCAAAATGCTAACTCTTCTACCCGCATTGTAGATTACGTTTATCTCATTTATTTCATACAATAAATAAATGAACTCACTTAATTAATTGGTCAAAATCGGGTCAACGCCCAATTTATAAAACAATTACAACAAAGAATGTGCTGCTTATATTTGCAAAATCTTAGGGAGTGATTGTTTGACCTTTCGTTATGTTCTTTTCTACTTTTGGAGAGAATAGTGTGAAATTTTTATTTTAAAAAATAAAAATGATTTTTGAAAGTTTGATTGGATATAAGATGAAAATGTGATGATGATAATTGATATGATAGTTATTTTAGTTTAATAGTGATTAGATGTGATTGGTGATTTGAAAAATAAGAGAGAGAGTAAATAGTTTATTTGTGATAGAATTGTGGAATGATGATAGTTGATGTGATATTTTTTTGTTAAAGTTATAAATGAATGTGATTGATGATTGGAAACATAAGAATTAGTGGATAGTGAATTATTTGAATATTTTCACAAACAATCGCACTTTCAATAAAAAGATTGTTCGGAAAATGAAAGAGGAAAAAAAACTCACAAGCAAGCACTACCTTATATTTCAATGTTCTTTATTTGTTTTTCAATTTCTTTCCCTGTTTAACCAAATCAAACAGTCATTTTCGTTATGGAACTTTGAATATTTTTATCTAAATATAATATTTTAAATTGTATTAATGTAACTTTTGTTTTTAGCAAGTTTTTTTAATTTTTTATTAAGAAATAATTTCGATATATTAATCAAGGAACAAAACTATGCAAACAATGGAAGTGAAAAGAAACTTCTTACCTCATCAAAGCAAAATATTTTATTTTGGGAAGTCTCTTTTATTTTGGGAAGTGCTCTAAAAAATTAGCTCTCTCTCTCTCTCTCTCTCTCTGTGTGTGTGTGTGTGTGTGTATATATATATACCTCTCTCTATATATCTATGTGTCCCTCTTTTTTTCCCCACATCTTACTCTCTGGTCCCCTCTTTCTCTCTCTCTCTCACATCTCTCTCATGGTCCCTCCCCTCTCCTCTGTGTGTGTGTGTGTGTATATCATCACGTATATAATCCTTCTTTGTCTCTACACAAAGGAAAAATATGGAGAAAATAAAGTATCACTTTTTATGAAAAAAGTATCACATTAGACTCGAAAAGTATCACTTTTTATTAAAATAAAGTATCACTTATGGAAAAAGTATCATTTCTTATGAAAAATTATTACTTTTTATTAAAAATAATATCACTTCTTATGGAAAAAGTGTCACTTCTTATAAAAAAATGTATCACTATTTATTAAAAAAGTATTACTATTTATTAAAAAGTATCACTTTTTATTATTAAAATAAAGTATCACTTATTATGAAAAAAAGTATTATTTCACTTTTTATTAAAAATAACATCACTTCTTATGGAAAAAGTATCACTTCTTACAAAAAAAAAGTATCACTATTTATTAAAAAAAATATCGGTTTTTATCAAAAAAAATATCAATTTTATTAAAACAAATTTATAGAAAAAAAATCGTTTCTTATTAAGAAAGTGTCACTTTTTATTTAATAAAATTAAACACTTTTTATTAAATAAAACTTAATTTTATTAAAAAAAAGTATCATTTCCTATTAAAAAGTATCACCTTTTATTAAAAAAATATTATTTCATATCATTTCATATTAATAAAAGTATCACCTTTTATTAATATTTATCATTAAAATAAATATTATGTCGTTATTAAAAAAATATCACTTGTTTTTTTAATAACAAAAATATCAATTATACCATGAAAAATATATATTTTAAAGTATCATTTCGTTGGGTATTTATTTTCTAAAGAATTTGGATTTAAACACGTGTGTAGAGAGAGATGAGGAACATGGAAAAAGTAAAGAGAAAGGGGGGGATCAATAAGATTGGACAATTAGAGAGAAGGGGAAGTAGAGGTATTACTTTTTATTAAAAATCTCTGCGGGCCTCTAATTTTATCACTGTCATCTTATGGAAAAAGTGCCCAAGTTCCTTATTTTTAAAAAATATATATATATATTAGTTTCATATTATATTATTATTATTATTATTATAATTAAATCACGTTATAATTATTATTACTATAATAAAAAGCAACTACTATTATATCTCTTGACCAAAAAGTTATTAAATTTCAGTTTCATTATTTTTTTAAAAATAACATCTGAGAAGATGTAAATACTAAATGAAATACCAACTAGTTACTTGTAAGTCTGACATAAAACAAAAAAAAAAGAGAAACCTATGAAAAATCCTCAATATCATCACTTTACAAAAAAACAATTAAACAAAAATCTCTCATTGGGTATCTCCTCCAACTCTTTATCTGTATTTCAAAATATAAGAAATGTGAAAATTTAATCAATAATTAAGACAAAATGCAAATTACAAGTAGAAAAGAATGATTATTTTTATTATTCGAGAAGGACCAGCTTCTTTTATTAAGTGCAAATGAGGGCTTGTACAGTTTCAGGAAGTAAGCAATTTCTATACTTGTGTAAAATTTACCACCAATGCTAAATGAAAACACTGTTGTGATTGGAATTCAAAACATCACAAGCCAAATGCAAAGGGAATCGGTGCTTATTCATCCTCCAATATTCAAGTACATCCATGTCACTTCCAACAAACATCCTTCTTCCAAGTATATATCAAGTTGAGATTTCTTCAATAGTGTGGCTTTGTTATCCAAAAGTCACTCATCATGAAACTTAGGAGTTTTAAAACATTAAGAAAAAAAATGATTAGTTTTGAACTAGATTTACATAGTATAAAATTTACAATACTTGCATTTACATTTATCTACTCCATCCTTTTGACCAACCTTGTCAAAATAATTTATCAGATGCATTAGACTTAAGTTTCTTAGTCTCCCCACCATCATTTTTTCATCATCATTACCACTCTTATTCTTGGTTTTATTACTAGTAGTACTAAGACCAATATCAACAGTACCTGCAGTACTCTTTTTTCCCAATATTTCCAAGTCATCATCAATATTCTCCAAATTTTTATCTACGTCCATATCTGCAGCATAAAAAAACATACTGGTTTTTAGGGAAATTCTCAAAAAAAAAAAAGTTAGGGAATATGACATCAACTGATCAAAGACTCAAAGTAATGATTGCTTTGAATATAAAAATTACAAAAATAATTACAATATAGAGTAAAAAAACAACTCCTTGCAACTATTGAGTCAACAATTGTAGGCTACATATACTGAGTTCTGAAAACTCAAATTTGAGCATGAAAAATTAAGAGGATTCATGGACTTATGAACTTTTGGCCCACAAAACAAAGAGACGTTTCCCTGCAACTAGAAATCAACACTAAAACGATTTCAGTTTTCATAATTTTTTTTTGAGGAATAGCTTTTATAAATTAATAATCACCATATTTGAGAAATTCTAATTCACAAACTGAAACCCAGTTAAGACTTAAGAAATAAAATTAAAACGTGTAGATATATTACCTATAGATATTTCTTTAACAAAATTCGGCGGAGAGAAGAGGCCAAGAAGGTAGTGCCGAGAGTCTGTAGAGATGGGAGGTTGGGAGCGGGCGGCGGCGTCAATATAGTAGGGTTGGGGGTTTCAGTTTTTTGTTGTTATGTAAATATGTTTTGTAAAATGTAATCTTATCTTGTATTGTGCTTGTGCTGAGTTGTGCACGTCTTTTTCCCCCACTAGTTTAGTTTTTAATATGTTAAAATATATACATAAAAAACAAAGTTGTCTAGCGGGCCAAAAAAGCCCGAAAAGTTTGGGCCAAAAATGGCCTGAGCCCATTTAGCCTGCCGGGCTAGCTGGGCCGGGAGGATCCGTTCTTTGGGCCTCCAAATTCAAGGCCAAATTTAGCTAGCCTTAATATCGGGCTGACCGGGCTGGCCCATTGGGCCGGGCCGGTCTCATGGTGGACCACCTATGTGAGGATCCGTCTCACGAATTTAGACTTTTTGTGTTTAGTTTTTGTGTTTATTTTTTTGTCCAGACAAGCAAAATTAGATAGAGAAAGAGGTATAATTACTATCACATAAAGTTGAAGAGATATTTTGGTTTTTCATACAATACATTACGATAATACAATCATATATAAGGTTTGATTTTCTTTAAGTCCCGATGGATAATTGCAATTTCTTTAAGAACCAAGGGTGATTTGTAAAATCATTAAACCTGAGGGCTCATTTGTAATTTCTCTAAAACTAGTGGGTTTAATTATAAACTTATTTAAAACTCGGAGCTATTTGTAAATTTCAAAAAATTGAGGGCTTGTTTGCAAAATTTCCAAAGATGAGGGGTTTATCTTAATTATTGAAAACCGAGCGGCTTGGTCCTAAAATTCTAAAAGCCGAGGGATTGAATTTCAAGATTCTGAAAGCCCGGGGTGCTAAATTGCAAATGCTGATAATTAGATGAGAAATTCAAAAGTTTAAAACATCCAAATCCCAATTTCAGACTCCAATTTATCATCAAGAGATTTGATAGTGTTCAATTGTTATTTATTGTTAATAAACCATTTTATGTTTGACTGTGGCCTGTTAGCCGGTAAAGTGAGTAATTTTATTTTTGTGTTTTGGCGTGTGTGATAGCACTTATATGCTTGTGTTCCTCGCGATAGTACTTTCTGCTTGTGTAACTCGCTATAGGATTTTTGTGCTTATATTTTTAGTGATAGCACATATATGCTCGTGTATCTGACCATTACTTTTTCATGCTTGTGGACGGCAATATGCTACAAAGAGAGGTGACTCTAACAAGCATAACCCAACAATGGACGGCAATGCTTAATTACTACTTAGTACTTACCAATACACATACATGAAAATCATAAAGTAATAATAACCCATGAACCAACTTCAACAACAATTATCACCAATTAAGATGGATTCTCACTTCAGAGACAGTTACTCGACTACAGTTAGGGACACCCTATCACTAAAATCACCAAACAAGAAAAAATAGTTTGTCAGCTGGCTACATTAATATAGTTTATATTTGATAATTATTACATGAAAATATAGTTTAATATTTTTTTAAATAGTAGTAGGGTGCATGTGTTGCACATGAACCCTATAATTTTAGTAATTCTATTATAAATAATTTGTTAATAAAATATGAATTAAGTTTGTTTTATTACTAATATATATATATATATATAGGGGAGGATCCAATGAGACCACTTATTATAGTGAGACAATGTGAGTTCATCTTAACCCTCCCTTATCTATATCAATGGCTAAGATAAATAGGGGTTAAAATTATATTAAATATTTAATTAAGGCAAAATAAGGGTATAATTGTCAAAACAAACATGTGGGGGACCATCCAAATATGGAATCAGTTATTAGGATAAAGAAATCACGTGGGGAGAGAGAAAATCACATTGGAGAGAGAAAACCAAGCATTGCTCTGCCATGCAGTATGCTGTACACTTATCATATATTTGCGGTATACTTAACACTATTTTACTGTATGTTTAACATAATTTTACTGCATATTAAAATGGTCAAAAAAAAACATGTGGGGACCGTGAATCAAGGAATCAGTTAGAGAGAGAGAGAGAGAGAGAGAGAATCACGTTCATTATTGTACTGTATATTTAACATATATTTACTATATATTTAACACTATTATGCTGTATAATTAACGTATTTGTATTGCATATTACAATTGTCAAACAAAAATATAAGTATACAGCAAAACACATAAATATACAGCAAAACACATATAAGTATACAACAACATAAATACATACATCAAAAATTAACTACTTATACAGTAAAACACATCTAAGTATACATCGAAAAACACATAAGTGTACAATAATCCTCACTGCCTCCTCGTAGGCCCTCGTTTTCTCCAACTTTTCACTATAACCTCCCCTGTATTTCTTAGAATTCATCGCAACCAACAGTCAACACCACCAAACCAAGAAACTAAAAAGAAGAAATTAATCCGTAATTTCATCTCTTCTGCAATTTGAAAGATGATGCACATGATATTTTACTGGGGCAGAAGGGTTACAATTATATTCTATTCTTGGAGAACCGATTCATGGCTCAGTTATTTCCTCTCTCTCTCTTTCCTTGTTTTCTCATCTCCTTTTTCTACCAGTACATGGAGGATCACCGATTCCGGTTCAAGCTCCTTTCGGCGGCGAAAAACTCGCCGTCTCCCTCTGCCGTCGAAACCCTTCTGCTCGTCTCGAAGCTGGGTGGCGACAAGTGGGCCCCGTCGCGATTTGCGGGGGCGATCTTGTTTGGGATAAATTCGGCGATCAAGTATATGTTGATGCTTACGGTTATGTCCTTCAACGGCAGCGTGTTTATGGCGGTGGTGGCGGGGTTGGCCGTCGGATACTTGATTTACAAGGGCGGTGGGGAGGATGTGTTGGTGGTGGATAATCCTTGTACATGTGCTTGATCTAAATCTTCTTGCTTGGTCGATCTGTCCGCTTTCATTCTACCATAAAAAAATTACCATTTTACTATTTTCAGATTTAAAATAAATTAAAAAAGACTATTAAATTGGGTAAATCTCAACCATCTAAAATTACAGATTTGTGGACAGGATTAGTCCACACTGTCTCACTCTAATTATGTGGTCTCATTTGATCCAATCCATATATATATATATATATATATATATATCATTCATGTTGTAAAATGCAATTTGACTTGTAAAGATCGTAAACTTATAATTTATGAAATAAAATCTAATAAGTGAAATATAATGAAGACATTGTGGACCCAAAAACCCCATGCTAAAGAACTCAAATGAAATTGTTATGGAACTGTGTCCGATGGATGTTTAAAAACGAAAGAAAGTTGTAATAAAAATTATAAAATATGTATATGTTCAAAAAATTTAATATCAGAAAATATTAAAAATTATTACTTAAATTCAATCTTTAAATAAATTTATTAAATAATATATTATTAATGATGGCAAGAAAAAGCTAATGTACATTTAATATAGAGTAGGTCTCTTGTAGGACAGCTCATCCGCGCCCAGTCCACCTGTTATTTAAAAAAAAAACCACTTCAACACTCCACAAGATTCAAACCCGCAACCTATACAGGCTTAAGGTGGTGTTCTACCACTACACCACTAGTGCTTATTATGCAATTTTATCATAACCATGTATATAAAGTAATTCATAAATACGTCTGGTAAATTGAATAAAAATTAAAAACGCCTCTAAATGAAGAGGCTAAGAATCGAACTCAAATCTATTAAAAAACATGATACATTATCTCAATAAATGGATACTTATAAAAGTGTTACTTTAATTACATCATATTTATTTTTTATTTTTCCTCTTTTTTTGTTCATAGTTTGTAACTGTATTAAGAAATCTGATACTTTATCTCAACAAACGGATATTTTTACTTATAAAAGTATTACTTTAACTATATCATTTTTATTTTTTATTTTTTTTCTTTCTTTCATTTCTAATTTGTGACTACATTAAAAAAAATATGATACTTTATCTCAAAAAATAGATATTTTAACGTATAAAAGTGTTACTTTAACTCTGTTGTATATATATTTATTGTAATATATTCATAATTTGTGATTATATTAAAAAAATATGTTACTTTATCTCAAAAAATAAATACTTTTACTTATAAAAGTATTGCTTTAACTCTATCATATTTTTTATTCATCTTTCTTTGTATTTATTATTAAAAAAATGTAATACGTTATTAAAAAAACATATATTTTTAATTTTAAAACATAATATTTTGTCTCAAAAATATAAATTTTTACTCATAAAGGTGTTACTTTAACTCTAATATATTATTATCATTCAATGTAATGTAATCATAATATGTGGCTATATTAAAAAATATGATACTTTATCTAAAATAACCAAGGTTGCAAAAATCGTTAGGCGCTCGTTAGGCGGTCACTACAACAAATTATGGAATTTGAGACGTTTATTTTTGGGACGCATCTGAGATCGTCTCAGTTAGCTTCTTTTAGTGACGTTTTTCTTTATATCGTCTCTATTTAAGTACAATATTTTCAAACCTCTCACCTCCTTCCAACTATTGTTTTTGTGACAAAAAAGTGATGATTAATAACGATTTTTTATGTCTACAAAAGTTATCAATTAGAGACATATCAAAATCATCTAAAAATGCCTAAATAATGCTACTTGTGACGTTTTTTATATATGTTGCAAAAGAACTTAGTATTTGAGACGTTTTTTAACCCAATTTTTTTCACTAAATAAAAGCATTTGTGTCTACAAAAGTTAAAAGCATTTAACAAAATAAAGTTACAGATTTTCAATTTGAGACGTTTTTTTACCCCATTTTTTTTTCCCGGAATTTTGTTTTACTGGCGCCATATCCGTCTTTCTCACTCTCGCGCTCTTCTCAACTGAGATTTTTTTCACTCGCACCATGGAAACACATGGAACAGGTTGAGAATTCTCTCTCTCGCGATCGGCCTTCGAATTTGTTGAGTTTTGTGACGTTTTTGGGACTTTTAGTGATGTTTTTGTTTCGTCCCAAATTCTGAATTTTCTTGTAGTGGGTGGATGAGCGCCTAGCGCCTAGGGCGCCTAGAAATATTATTATTTTTCTCTTTTTTTTATTTTTTTTAATTTTTACTATTTTTTGGCCGATTTTTTTCCGCCTAGCCCGCCTAAGCCCGATTTTTTTGGCCGACTAGGCCCGATTTCTGGCTGACTAGCCCGCCTAGGCGGGCGCCTAGCCCGATTTTTCGCCTGACCGATTTTTTTAGGCGATTTTAGCAAAATCGGACCGGCCTAGTGGCGCCTAGCGCCTAGTCGACGCCTAGGCCGATTTTTACAACACTGAAAATAACCGATATTTTTTCTCATAAAATTGTTACTTTAACTGGGGAAGGAAAAAAAACAGCAGGTGCTTTGACTCGCGGACCTGGTCAACAGGATCCGCGGGTCAAATAGGATCCGTCTTACGGATTGAGACCCGTAAGACGGTCCTACATGAGTTTTTGCCTTTAATATATTTTCTTACCATCATATATTCAGATGAATTTAAATAATGGTAATTTCATGTTTAAAATTTTTACTTAATATTTAAATTTTAAAAATAAAATAAAATAAAAATACTTAATTTAATTGTAACGCAATCTTGATTTAGTAATCTTGTCGATTTCTGTACAATTCAACTCCTACCGAGACGACATTTGTTGCATCTTAGATGCTTGTCAAATCTCCATTGTTGTCCAGGGATTTCTCCATAAGCTTTGCAAAATAGAGGCCTTCACTCACAACACTCAATAATTGATTAGACTTGTGATATGTGATGATTGGGAAGTGAAATTGCAATGCTTGTCAAGGTCACCACTGGCAGAGACCAGCAACTAGGGAGTTGTTGAGAATGTAAGCTTCGAATGTCGTTGCTATCAAATTCCAAGGAATTGGCGATCAAGTTTCTCTTGCATGACATTCTCAAAATCACTGACAATGTAGTTGATGCACTCATCCTGGTATGATATCGGCTCCAGTCAGATGAATCCATGACCTTGTCAAAACTATTCTATAGGTGGAACTTGCATGATCAAGATCATATTTCCATGTGATAATGGTCATTCCAATAAACTAGAGCCCGAGAATCGAATAGTGGTCCAGTGGATTTAGAGATATCAATAAGGTCGGTCTGTCCCGGCCCTGTCCTTACCCTAACAGGCCCTAAGGGCTAAGGTTAAAAAGCCTTGAAGGCATAATGGCTTGAAAAAGTCAGGCCTCGTCCTAGCCCAACCAGGCCAAGGTCGGGCTAGGGCATAGTTTAGAGATTGTGTTGTGTTAACAAGAACTGAAAACTGAGAACAACAGGTCAAAGAGACCTACTTCTCAATGTATTATCTTCAGTTTGTTTCAATAGGATCTCAAATCTTTTTGCAAGCTTTCTATGCACTGGAAGAAATAGAAACACTTTGAACTAATGAACAATAGTTATCTTATCATTGAAGTACACCGAACATTTATCACACATTTCAAACAATCTATACAAGAAATAATAAGCCCGACAAAAATACATCTCTAAGGCGCCCCTTTATAAATGAAAAAAAAAAAAAAAAAACCAAATCAACTTTCATCCTATTTCCCTTGTACTGAGTGCACAAAAACCATTTTCTTCTTGTTCAGCAGTGTTCGCTGGGCAATCATATTTTCAACCAAAAAATGACCCCAAAAATTTAATATGTGACTTTTCAAGTTCCATCCTCCAAATTTAACCCGAATTTACGATGCACTCCTCCAAAGCAAAAACCTATAAATGGAACAGGTTAAGTAAACCTTGTCACTGTAATAAAACAGTATAATTCTAACACGACGTGTCAACTTCCTTTCCGCTGCCTTCTTCACGAATATGTCTTCTCAACCTTCTTAGCCAAATTTCATAGTCGACCGGATATGGTGTCCCGCAAAGGCTGTCAACATAATCTGCAAATGCTTTCAAAACAGCAGAGATGTCACCAAGCTTCTGCTGAACCAACCTTCTTGACCATGAAATTTCCCTCCATTGAAGTGCTCCCTCAACCGAGTCCAAAACAGGCAAATCCCCACCGGACGAAAAATAGAGCATATACACCAAGCTCTCTGCATCAGAAGCAGGGCATAATTTCCCCTCCTGAAGAGCTGAAGTAGAAGAGAAATGAAGACTCATAGCCGGACGATCCCTTTCTTCTAAAATAGCATGACCCCAACCGATAAGGGCATAATACGACTGCCTCATTTCAGATTTCACATAGATGATATTTTCTGGCCTGATATCACCATGCCGAATTCCAGCTGACGAACTAGCAGACAAAGCAGACAAACAATCATGACAACACATGATAGCCTCGTCTGCACCAAACTGGCCTGCTCTCGCCATGTCAGCTACGGTCATCCCGACTGGAACCGTCACTAGGACAGGAGTCCCACCATGAGGTACTCGGCCAGATGCAATTAGTTGGGGAAGATACTTACTGGACACACCTTTTTGTTTCATTACACTCAGTACTTTAGCTTGCCTCTGAACTTGATACCATGAGTTCATATCTTCCCATGCGGGCTCCACCTGTGAAGGATGCGAACCAACGTACAGAAACAAAGGCTTTCCCGGATTTTCAAGTGAGGATGCAATATAAAATGGAATTTTACCGTCATTCAGAACTTCATCTATTTGATAACCATTTTGCGAGTTTGAATCTTCTAACAGTAATACATTACCTACTTCTAGCTTCACTGGCTTTTGAGAATCTACTTTAATGTTTTCTTCATGTACTTCTACAATTTCAGGTGAAGCAGTGCGATGCTGGAACATAAACAAGCCATTACCATTTACTCTTGTATCCCCTAATTGCCTCTCGATTCTCCTAGTTTGAAGACGGGAACTGTGGTCAGCAGCTAAATCTTCAATGGTATTCTTAGGCATTCCAGCATATTGCGCTATGGAATGAAATGTAGCATAAAGTACCTGTAAAGCACCAATATCCCCCCAGTTAGCATTGCCAAGCTTGTTCCAAATCCTATCAACTGGGGAAAATGCAATTTGTGAATGATTTTTAAACCATGCAGCAGCAGAATCGTAAACGTTGTTTAGATCAAATTCCAACTTATTTGGATCACCTTCAACTTTAATAACACTTCCATGTTGAGAATCGACTACAAGTACAAAAACAGAATTCAAACTCAGAGGAATATTTGATCTGCTGATACTTCTCGCAAGCAATACACGAAGAGCAAAGAACAAAGCTTCACCCATAATTGAGAAGGGTTTTTTTGAATCATCATCGAGTGAAGCAAGACTTCCAACATCAGGCCTCAGCAGTGCCAATACAACAATATCATCCCACTTCCCCTGTGAATGTCTTGGGTTCTTTAGCATTATAGCTGACGCACAAAGACCTCCAATTTTACCTTTAGCAATGGCCTTTTCAGCTTGGTAAAATCTCAAGTTCCGGTCATACAGAGAAGAGACATAGAAAGGCATTTGATCATTCTCATGACCCCAGAAAGCTTCCCACAAGCTATTCACACTGGTATGCAGGAAATCCTCAAGAGCGAGATAAGCAGTTGCTTCTACAGTGCTGGATGTTAACGCATAAATAGCGCTAGGCATCCTAATCAGTTGCTGAAATTGAACCCCTTCAAGTGCATAATCAAACTTCTGAAGGTCAATCTTCTCGAAAGGAACATCAAAGGCAGGCGATACATTACCTTCGTCTATATCCTCAAACCAATTCGTAAGATTTTCTTTCAGGATTTCACTATCCAGAAATCTATGGAAAAACTCTTTTCTATCCTGAGCCCTACCACCTGATGTAATGCTGGACGTCTTAGTTGCAGATTCCACTGAATCTTTATCTGGGGATATACCTAAAAAATAATAAGATTTTACTTTTTCATCAGTCATTTTAGAAAATTTCTGAAGGCAGGCTTTACATTTGAGATGAAATTAAAGAACTAATCGGAAAAAAAAAAAACTCCAAAGGGATAACAAGGTAAATGCAAGACGAAGAAATGCCACATTTGCAAAAATAATTATTTTTGTTATGATAAGACCTATTTTAAGTGGAAAGAGCCGACTCCTAAGACTATTGCAACTATGATATCTTGGGTTTAAACCTACCAAAAGCATGGGCATTTGCCTGATTTCAAATAGATTCTTTCCAGTTTAATGCAGGTGTTGATACATAATTATCGATTGTACAAAACTGTTATTAATTAATATCCTGATGTAAGGACGTATGAGATCATTCCACACACTTTATTTAAATTTGATTTTAGATTGAACTGTCTCAAAGTACAGTAAGTTTTTAACACCTCCCACCGATCAGTTAAATGGTTATATTCATTCTTAATTTTTCGCTCATGCCAGTACTAAATAAATATTCAGATACGCAAAGTAATTCACTCTCACACAAATAAATTCACATTTTAAACTCTGGCAGGTTGATGTCAATAGTTAAGATCATCTTCCAAATCTGTGCTTTTAATATGTAAGCACTAAAAGGGTAATTTAATCAAGCACAAATTACTTTTGACTTTCAAAGAAATAGAGTACCGAGATGCATGCATATATAGAAGTGAACTGTACTAAAAGGCGTGTAGTTGGCAAACAACTGATGAAGCGTTATCTCAGCTTGAATAGAGGAATCATGAGCCGAAATTGAAATTAAGAACAATCTTCAAAACATGGAGAGGTGTGAGAGGAGCAACATAGAAGCAGAACTGTTCCATAATAAACAATTAAGAGCAAGATCATGCTACAAAATTTTTGTCCCAAACAACATCTTCTAACCAGTTCCTTTCATCACATGAGTGTCCTTTTTTTAGTGGGGAGAACATCCCTCATCAGGTCAACATGCCATCTCATTAGGATGTTTATGCTCCAGAAAATTCAGGACAAAGATGATAAAGTTTTGAGACGAAATAAAAATGCCTAGTCCCACTGATCTGTGCAGATGGTTATTTTCTAGGAAATTCAGGACAAAATGCTAAAGCTTAAGAGAACAGCATGCATGGTCTCACTCATGTGTCTTCTAGTCCAGTTAGGAGTAGAGTTGTATTTGCTAAACCGCTTTTAATAGCACTGGATTACCAATGGAAAAGTAATGCTTTTGATCAACGGGCTTTCTTCCAACTGCCTTTGTAAACTGGCAGTGGTGGCAACCACGACAAGGCCATGGCTAGGTAGGGCGGCGCCTGGACCTAAGATCTCTAGTTAATTCCTATTTTCTGACATAATTGTACCTTTTCTCTAAACCCAGAAATATGTCTTCTAAAATGAATAGTACATACTGTTTAGTTTAAGTGGAAATTGCCTTCGAGGAACTCGTTTTACCTACCATACATCATCATCATCATCAACTGCACCTTATCCCACTATGTGGGGTCGGTGGTGTGAAGTTTATAGTGTCAATTAATTGTCTAAAATTAGTTAACACTACAAATTCACACAAAAAGCAAAGTGGCAAAGTTTTACGCCGGATGCCCTTCCTGACGCAACCTTCATACGAAGGAGAAATGAGATTAAATTCCAAAAACCATCATCATCATAGGTCTTTCCACTTGCATGGAAAATACGATGAGACGGCAATGAGTTGAGATAGTTGCTCTAGTCATGTCCCATTATATGATTGATATTGTAAAATCAACATGTACAACATGGAACATGACCACTCGTTTTACCTACCATACATTGAATCAAAAACCTGGGTGAAAACCATCCAAATAAAACAAATTTTCCATTTCCAAAACCTCTCCAAACAAGCTGGAATCAAAATTAGAATCTCATGAGATTAAGTGATTTACACGATTATCTATAATGTGTATATCTATTTTTCAGAAAATTTGCAATTTATTTAACCAGGCAACAGATCTTATCCATACCAATAGATCTAGCTCTAAATGCTGGAGCCTGGAATAGAGAAATCCAAATTAGTCTAAGTTGGACTAGCATTATGTTTTTGATAGTTAAACTAATTTAGTTTCTCTTCTTTTTATAGTAAATTGAGAAGAACTTTACTATAGTGTAATTACAGGGACAAAGTCTTAATATGACAAGCTATTGAAACCAATGTATCCAAAGGTTGACAATAAAAGGTAAGTACAGTTTTAGAATCTACCAGCAAAGCCAGTAAACTATGACAGAAGACAACAAATTCAAGTGGACACTATGTATTATGATTTATGCATATCTTACTCTGCCAGTGAGGTAACATATTTGCCTTAAGAATTTGAGCATTTTGTCTTATGCATTTTGGTTAATAATTAATACACTTGAAATCACATCAAGATTGCTTCTATCAAATTTCGTTAATAAAGTTCCAATTACAAAGACATTTGTAAGTGGAAAGAACTTATAAGTCATCTCCATGCAGACATGGTAATATATTAATTTACATGCTTAGCATCGTAAAATTCAGTTTTCATTCAGTAAGCTGCACCACAGATAAGCACGCCCACACACACACGCGCGCACACAGAAATTCACTCATGTTTAGCCAACAAATGAATATATACACATTCTATTTACCAATCTTCATTAGTAGAACCAGTCAGTCATCGTAATTTTCAAAATAATTGCATCTGCAGTCAACTTTGTGTTAACCCATGTCAATCAAATAGAAACTTAACATAAATATACCACATTAATAACCACCAGCCGAAACACAAAAAGAAATGAGCTAAGAAAATTGACAAATGCTAAAGAAACAGCATATATAGGAACCCAATCACAAGATATCAAACAAAATGAAGCAACAGATCATAAAGTAAAAATAAATTAGAGCTAACTCCGATCACTACAATCATGAAATGACACGCAACTACATTGATTCTCGCAACTCTAATGAAAAATAACTCTCAGGAGCAATTCAGTAAAATTGACCTCAAGAAGAAGTAGAATTAATTCATAATTCAGTTAACCCAAAGTAATCCAAGTTAAATAAACACAGTGAAAAAGAAAAAATTAGGGCTGAGATCCAAATTCTAGTTTACCTTCCATAGCAGAGAGAGAAGAAAATTTGCAAAAATTGAAATCAGTTTTACTCCCAGATCACAGACATCAGTAAACAGCAAGTCTTTACCGATTCTTCTCCATCTCCTTCTCTGTCTATACATACAAATTTTCTCTCTCTACATGTATGTATGTCTGATTGCTGAAAAACCAAAATGCCTCGATTTGGCAGAAGCGTGTAATATTTTATTTATGTTCCTTTTGTCGTCAAATATTTTATTTTTCATATAAATTCTAAACAAATAAAAGCGAATACTATTGGCACCCCCAAATTTGATGAGTACACCCACTTTCTAAAATTTCAAAAATGTCATTAAGTCAAAAGACTATAATACCCTTACTAAAAATCCAAGTTCTAAATACACCCCCCCAATCTCTAAATACACCCACATCATTCATTTCAATTAAATCTACTAAAACACACCCACCCACATCCTTCAACTACATTCTTCTTCTTCTTATTCTTCTTTCTTGAGAAAAGCTTAAACATTGTTCTTATAAACCCTAGTTTTTTCGACACCAACACAACAACTTAAATGGACAACAAAGATTTGATTCCTCCAAATATTGTAAGTGTATTTTCTTGGTTATCACTCAAAATTATGTAATTTATTCACTTTTACCGCTCGATATTTTTTGCACCATTGTTTTCCGATTGGCACGATCAACAAGATGGCACGATCAGATGGCACGATCATCATGTCGATCATGGCAATATGACATATGACACGATCACATGTTCAATGATCGTGCCATATCGTGCCATATTGCCATGTGACACGATCAAGGTGGAACGATCATGGTCATGATCGTGCCATTTTGACGATTTGTTTTTGGTCTTGTTGATTTTGTTTTAATAGGGTATGGCCTCGTTACCTACGGAAAATAGTGTTGTTTGTACTCCCAAGAATGATGAGAATGTTGAAGAGCTTGGTGTTGTTACCGATTACACACACGTATTCACGACGTATGAGTTATTTGTTTCTCGGGATAAATTATTTGATTGGGTGCGTGAGAGAGGACATGAGCACAAAGATGGTGATTGTAATAAGTAGGTCGGACAAAGTGGTCAAGGAAAGAAAAGACCTCGGATATTTTTGTCTTGTGAACGTAGTGGGCATTACCGTGATTCAAAAAAGACTAGAGATGTAGAACAAAATGATGCTAAGAAATTTGAAAAAAAAAGTCTCTAAGAGAGAATCTGGAACTAAGAAATGTGGTTGCCCATTTCGTTTGAGGGGTTGGCAAGTAACAATTGAAGGAGAATGGTCACTAAATGTTGAATGTGGTGTGCATAATCATCCAATTGCACAATATTTGGAGGGTCACTCTTATGCCGGTCGATTATCAAAAAGTGAGGAAGAATATGTGTTGGATATGTCACATGGCAATACTCGGCCGAAGGACATTTTGTTTGGCCTACAAAATAAGTTTCAAGATAATAAGTCCACCATACGGACTATCTACAATGCCCGTATGAAGAAGAGAGTTGTCGAGCGTGATGGTCGATCTCAAATGCAACAACTTATGCATAAATTGAAGGAGCATGGATATTTCTATCATCATAGACGTTTAAGTAGACGAGTAACACCGTGAAGGATATATTCTTTGCTCACCCTACAAGCGTTGAGTTGTTGCGTGCTTTTCCGAGTGTCATTTTTATGGATTGCACATACAAAACTAATAGGTACAAGTTACCTTTGTTGGAGATTGTTGGTGTGACATCGACACATATGACATTTTGTATTGCAGTTGCTTATATGGAGTACGAGCGGGAAGATAATTACATATGGGCTTGCTCAGTCTTAAAATCATTGATGGACCCATTTTCCCGCCAAATGTGATTATTCCGATAGAGAATTAGCTCTAATGAATGCAATAGAGACGACATTTCCCACTTCGAGACATTTTTCTCTGTCGGTGGCACATTAGTAGGAACATTTTGGCAAACGCAAAAAAATATTGGCCACAAAAGAGAAGTGGGAATCTTTTAACCTCTATTGTAATTTATTGGTCATCGCAGTTCGAGCAATCATTTTATGACTTAATTAGGAGATTGCAATGTAATTTTGTGATTATCCAGCCGCCGTACAATATGTAATGGAGCAATGGATGGGGCCGTATAAAGAAAGATTTGTGTCTGCTTGGACGAATAATGTCATGCATTTCGACAACACCACAACAAATAGGTAATTCACTTTATTGTGCTCATCATTGCGTTTCTGTTATATCATATACAATCCTAAAAATTAATATAATATTGTTTGAAAAATCATTATAGGGTGGAGAGTCACCATGCAAAGATTGAAAATACGACAAGGCGTCTAGTCAGGGTAATTTCGAGACATGTTGGGAACAGATTCACACCCTCCTCGAGACATCACACAATGCAATCTGCTCTTCTTTTGAGAAGAGCAGAAATGTAGTCTTACATAAATACAAATCGATTGTATTCATGTCACTACGAGGTATGGTGTCTATACATGCATTGAATTTGATCTATACTGAAATGCATCGTGTAGCTGAGGGTAGCGTAGACCCTTTGTTGTGTGGTTGTGTATTGAGAAAGACGTGCGGACTCCCATGTGCTCATGAACTTTCTGAATATGTGAGTTTGGATAAGCCAATTCCACTTGATCAAATGGCTTCATTTTGGCGAAAATTAGATATATTACCGACTAGCAAAGACGAAGCCGAGTTGGGCCGAAATGGGTCTCGATGGACTCAAGTGTTTGGTGATCTTTTCACCAAATTTGAACAAGCACCGAATCATAGAGGTTATTAATTTTGAAAATAATTACGGAGATTACGAATCCAAGAACAACCTCACTAATTGAGCCTGAAGTACAGCTTCGCACACGTGGTCGTCCTAACTCCGTAAAGGTTAAACAATCCAAATCAACCAAACGTGACCCGAGTAAGTTCGAATATGTCGAGTCTATTAAAGATAGTTGTTCACCATGTGAAGAAGTAATCTTTAATGTTGGTCCATCGAATCAACCTATGTTCTCTCCGATCGAGGCAAAAGCTACCGATAAATATCGTCTCTTTTATTTGTGCATGTACACATGACATATTTGTTGATAATGTCCCCTTTGTTCTTCATGTTGTGTTTCAATAGGTTGTGCGTCAAAGGACCGTGAAAGTGACCATTAGTGGTTTTATGGAGCAACTTCCAACTCGTTTACATCAACATATTATTGGTACTAAGGATATTGTGAGCGATGGTCATTGTGGTTTCCGTGCCGTAGCAGACCTACTTGGATACGGTGAAGATTCATGGGGTCGGGTTCGAGGAGACCTATGTCATGAGTTGAACGAAAACCAAGGGTTGTATAATCTTGTATTCGTCAAACATGGTAGTGTTGACAAAATCTTGTCTCGTCTCAACTACTATAACGAGATAGCGCATAAGAAACATTGGTTTTGTTTACCCGAGATGGGTCACTTGGTTGCGCCGGCTTACAATGTTGCGTTTGTGTGTTTGGATCAGCGAATGTTCCTCACATATCTACCATTACAAACAGAAGCGCCAATTGCTCCGAAGCTAATTTGTGTTGGATTTGTGAACAATAACCATTTTATAGAGGTAACTAAAAAATTGAGTAAATATTATGTGTACTCATTGTTGACATGTATTTTTTTTCATTTGTAGGTTTTCTTGAGTGGCGGTCACCCATTGCCTCCCGTGGTCGCAACATGGAATAATTATCGCCATGAATGTGCAGCAAATTGGAAGAATTTGTATACTAAACAACTTGAATTATATAGTGGAAGTGTAGGAAACAGTCCCATTGTCCGTAGTACGGAGACTATAAACTTAGGTTAGAATTATTTGTTTGTTATGTATTGGATAAGTTAAAGAACTTTGTTAGAAATGCATGTGTTTTTAATTGGTGTGATTGCTGTCGGAAATGCTTGTTTTAAGGTGGCACATTTTTTACGGGGATTTTGTTAAGTTGTGTCAAATGGCACGATGGTGGCACAATCACATACTATGATCGTGCCTACATGACACGATGGTGGCATGGTCGCATACTACGATCGTGCCTTTTTAGACACAATAGTGACACGGTCACACACTGTTATCGTGTCTATAAAGGCACGATAGTGGCACGGTTGTAAATGCAATGATCGTGCCACATGCGTTGATCTATTATTATACTGTCACGTTGATAATTTAATGGATGGACCAATTGAAACATAACATATCATGATCGTGTCAAACCTTATTGATCGTTCCACATGAGGCACGATCGATAAAAATGGCGATCGTGTCATCGTGCCTCATGTATGGCACGATCAATGATATGGCGATCGTGCCATCGTGCCACATTGACAGGAGAATCACAAACAATTCAAGTTATACCAGAGAGTTAATCAACAACCAATTCATCCAAATCATTCCCAAATCATACCTAGTTATTCAAGTTAAACCAAAACATATTATATAAAAACTAAATATACAAAATATATACAATTCCAACTAAATAACCACAATATACACAATTCCAACTAAATACCCACAATCTACACAATATAATCATGGGGGAGGGGTCCAAGTCGATGCATCAGTGCTAAATTTATACACCGTAAATGCTACATGCCGACGATAGGTTGTTTTTATATACTCCTCTGTGTTAAGCACCGGGTCAAATACATTTATAAGAAAACTCTCCACCCTCCTCAACGCAAACGGTCCACAACTATGACTATCATGTTGTTCGTAATTCTTTGATGGACCAACAACCTTGACAGTCCAAGTATTCTCTCGAGGTGTCAACTCCGGACGCTCTTGGTAGAAACCGGTTTGCCGTAGCAAAACCGGAATAATACGTGCAAATGGATAGAGAGCCACGCGCCGGTCAAGTCTAACCTCAA
Organism: Rehmannia glutinosa; assembly: GCA_016081115.2. Classification (NCBI taxonomy): domain Eukaryota; kingdom Viridiplantae; phylum Streptophyta; class Magnoliopsida; order Lamiales; family Orobanchaceae; genus Rehmannia; species Rehmannia glutinosa. The sequence continues at coordinate 217,445 of JABTTQ020003086.1, forward strand.
GCGGTAGCTTGTGGATGTTGGAGTCATAAATCCAAATCGTGCAATCCTTGCCGCTATCCTCACAACAATCCAATGACTGCCGATGTTGTGGATAAAAACAACCTGCAAAAAATCGATTAGAAATTAGGGAGTATGAACAAAACAATAATTAGTTAATTAATTTATACCGAAAAGAGATAGTTCTTACGCGGTCCAACGAACTCCATGGAGGCACCCCACCCCAAAGAGATCGTTCACCATGGACGCACTCCACCAACGGCGCCAGAAGGTCATCTGGTATGACCTCTGGCACGGTCCCATCAAACTCTCCACCCGGTGGGTCCTTTCCATGTAGATCGGTCCATACTTTGCCTAGATCAAGCTGTATAATGAAAACATATTTGTTAGTAAAAACACGAATGTACCGAAACAAAATAAATGACACATTATGGACTATTTATCTAAGAAATACATGAAACTTAAATGAATCGTGTGTCAACCAATCCCATACGACCTCGCACTTGGGGATGGACCACTACACCCCCAACTCAGCCGGGCAATGTAAGATGTAGTCTGACTAGGTAAATTTTGGGGGTAGTAATCGCTCACCCACCGCCATGGGGGGAATAGAATCTGCCGCACAATGAAGGAAACTTCATTAAATAACATAATTCAAAAGATATTCTATTCTAAATGTTTAACAGAAAAACAAATAAATGCGCACTGAGCAGATCCGTCTGTTGAATGGCGGGATCAATCAAGACTCGACCTCCTTCCGCACGATAGGCGGTACCATACAGCGATACGACCGACCAAACCGCACGATCCGCCGCACGAGAAGGTGGAACCTCCGCCACACCGCAGGAACCTCTCTTTGCATCGATCCGAACCAAACCGGAACCAACGCCTCGACCTCCCGCCGTACTAAACGCGGGACCAAGGCCTCAATGGCACGCTCAACCAAAGTCGGCACAATGGCCTCCACTGCTTTGCCGCACCAATTCTTCTAATAGCGCTCGATCGGCTAGAGAGGGTGTGGAGGTGTGTGGAGGAACATCGGAACAACGCCCTCGGGGCGGGGACGATCATAATCACCTATCTCAATATGTGGATCGGCATCAAGGCTATCATCATCATCCATCAATGAAGTCGACTCATGTGTGGTGCGTCGACGCTTAGTGGGCTTCTTCTTCCCGATCGGGTTACCCCGATGAACATAAACAACATCTTTGGATCGAGCTCGAGATTGACATGCAATAAATAAGGAAGCTCATTGTCCCTCGATCAAGGTCCGGTGCGTATCAATCTACAAAATTGCAAGATCAAAATCAATAATTACTTAATTATTACCATAAGTTAAAATTTGAAAAATGCAAATTACATTTTGTACCTGACGGTCAAGAAAGCCATGCAGATTCACGGAGGACTTCGGAAACTTCCAGCGTGTGCAACGTGGAATAGCAATGTCTGAGGCTGGAACCCCACATGAATCCCCCAGATTGGGTATGGCATCGTACGCCCATATCTAAGAAGAACAATAAAAATAGTTAAATTATAAGATGTATGTTTGTACTAAATGTAAATTATAAGATGTAAATTACATTAATATCACTTACCAAGAAAGCCCAAACAAATCCGTAAATACAGAAAGTACTATTGGGCTCGGTGGGTAATAGTGAAAGGTAGTGGCATAAAATCTGGAGCGAGTACTTCCCCCAACAGAAAGACTCCCACTGATCAACGTCATCAACCAAAGTCCACCACGAATCCTCAATGACTGTGGACCTTGGATCCCATGCGAATAGCAAATAATGTGCAACCAACAACTTCGCCACCTTCAACTCATCAGAAGGATCATCACGGAATGCACCGCCTGCAAAATGCAAGAGTAGATCATCCATCGACACCTTAACACCACGGTAGTGTCTATCATACAACCCGTTGGGAGGCGACGTGGTTGGTATTCGGATTAAATGTGGTGGGGGCAAAGGATAGCCCAAGAATTAAAGCGTACTCATATTTGGAGAATCGAATCAAACGGTTTCCAATCCGAAACCAAAATTTGTCCTTGCACCTTTCTTAACAACCTCCTTCGCAATAACATGACATGAAGGGCGGCATTATAACTAACCGCACGGTTGTCCATCCGCAATATAAAACCAAAACAGGACTTAGAAACTCTTCATACACAAAATCCCCACAATCATGCAACTCGAGTTCTAAGTCGTCAAGAATCGACAACCCGCTATACAAATTGATCTTCGGCTTTATTGCCATAAAGTTAAGCCTCTTCCAAGCCCATTTGTGAAAAATAGTAAAAAATCAAAATTAGCAATCAACCACTATCAGCAAATCACATAGAGAACTCTAAAAAAATTGGCGGCTACTATGACACGATGGCTTATTCATCGACCGTGCAAGAGTAAAGCCATCGTGCCATCAAGCGCGATGGTGGCACGATCGATGAATAAGCCATCGCGGCCTAAGTGGCACGATGGTGGCACGTTCGATGACTAAGCCATCGTGCACAAGTGGCACGATCGCACAATCGATCGTGCCACCCAGGGCTTCATCGACCGTGCCATTTCGTCTTCTTCAAAGTTCCATATTTCAAATTTTACAAGTCAAATGGCGCCATAACTATACCCATCTCAAACACATGCCCATACAACTACATAGCACACTCAAACTACAAAAATGCAAGTTATTTTAAGGAAAAGTTGAGTTATAACAATACCTCGTCATTTTCTTCGCGAGTCGTTCTTAGGTGTCTCGCAAATGCGGGCTGTTGTGGATGGTGGTGCACCATGGCGACGAAGTCGTCATCATCAACGGAAGAACCATCCTTCTTCTCCTAAGGTATGTTTGGATTTTATTCACCATTGCCGTCGATTAGGAATAAAAAAAGGTTTGCGAGGGTGGGTGTATTTTTGTTTCAAATTGAGAAAGTGGGGGAGGTGAGAGGTTGGAGGGTGTATTTTGGGGGAAAATAAGACTAAGGGTAAAATTGGAAAAAATGGGGGGGTGAACTAATCAATTGGGTCATATTTGAAAAGGTGGGGGTGGGTAAACTTATAAGGTGGGTGTACTCATCAAATTTGGGGATGCCAATAGCGCCACCCTTATTGTTTTGTTACAGTTTTTCTTTTTTCTTTTTTTGAAAGGGTTTTGTTTTGTTACAGTTATTGTTCTACCTGAAAAGTGAAAAGTACTGGCAAATATATTTCACCATTGTTCAAATTTATTTGAATAGTTATCTAGATTTAAAATTGTTGATCACTTTGAGTTGAATAAAAGTAGAATTCGACTAATTTAACTTTTATACATGTTTTATTATATTTTAACTATAACTTGAAATTGAATTGAACTCAAAAATCTATTTTTTAATACAAATTATGATAGGGAAGAGAGCTAGGTGGGAATCGAACTGCGTTATATCTGAGTTTTACAAACGTCTTAATAGTGTACCAAACGATTCCCAACTGAATTTCAAATCTTGTCAAAAATAATTGTGTTCACGTTTAATTCATCCTATGTAACAACTTGAATTCAAATAAAAATTTATTGATTCATCTCAGGTCGAATAATATTTCTTTTTTACGACCCTACAAAGTATCGTTGTACCTTGTTTGTGTTGAAGATAATAGATGACACAAAAGCATTGGATTCCATTATTCACATCATATTAGTTATTCTACTTATCATATATGAAATTATACATATGCATCCTTGATCGTAGGAGATGACAACACTTGTCATTATCTTGAGGTAGGATAGTACAAGGGATATTTGGGTAATTTAACAAAATAAGTTAGTTTTCAAACCAATTTAACAAATTAATGCAAAAAAAAATATTAAAAAAAGAGGTGAAAACAGAGTTGGTAATGCTGTTTCAGCGTTACCAATGTTGTTTTCACAAATAATTTTTTTTTTAAATTTTAATTCAAAAACATAGATTTATATGTTTTTCAAACCGAAATTGAACCGCAATGCTAGAAAAATCGAACCGAACCAAATTCGATTCGATTTTTCAGTTTGGGCTTTATTTTGGGTTTTTACGTTTTTTGCTAAAAATATATTTCTTCATATTTATTTAACAATTTAATAATAAAATATTATAGAAAATTAAAAAAATAATATAAAAATATATTAAAAAATATAAATTAAAATAATAATATTTAAAAAAATTTATGGACCAAAACCGAACTGAACCGAAAATTCATTCGGTTTAACAATTTGTTAAACGGTTTGGTTCGTTTTTTAATCTAATAAACCGAATGAATTTTCGGTTCGGTTGATTTTGGTCTATAAATTTTTTAAAATATTATTATTTTAATTATATTTTTAATATATTTTTATATTATTTTAATTTTCTATAATATTTTATTGTTAAATTGTTAAATAAATATGAAAAAACATATTTTTTAGCAAAAAGCGTAAAAACCCAAAATAAAGTCCAAACCGAAAAATCGAACCGAACCAAACCGAAATAGTTCGGTTTGGTTCGGTTCGATTTTTCTAGCATTGCGGTTCAATTTCGGTTTGAAAAACATATAAATCTATGTTTTTGAATAAAATTTAAAAAAAAAAACAGCGTTACCAACTCTATTTTCACCTCATTTTTTAATTTTTTTTTTTTTGCATTAATTTGTTAAATTAGTTTGAAAACTAACTTATTTTGTTAAATTAGCCGGGATATTTTGTGCTGATGTGTAAAGGTTAATGATAGTGGTCCTTATCTATTTGTGGTAACAATATAAATGTACCTGGTTTTGCAGAATGAAGAAAATAACATACATTTTCATTTGAAAGTTACTGTTTCATTGCAGCTATGGCTTTTCCTTTTACATTTGCTTTTGCATTCAGCCTAGCTTTTCTAATAGTTTGTGTCTAAATTTATTACTGTTGTTTAATTTTTGTTACAGCTTTGTTGCAATTTTACATGATTCTTTTGGAAGTAGAGTTAAATGTTGATTGGTCCTCTATTAATTATAGTGAAGAGCCTTTATTTAATTATACTTCATAACTGATTTTACCAAATGCAGTTATTCAATATTGACAGGGTACTTATGTAGTTATTTACTTATGTATTCCCATTGTGGTAATTTATATGGAAAGAACAAAAATAAAAACAAAACAAATATAATTTGCATTGTTAATCGAGACAAATGATTAATGATGGGGGTGGATTTATGATGATGGCTTAAATGCCACTGTTGATTTTCTTCTGACTTGAATAGTAATTACCCTCGCTTTTAAAGGATGAATCCAATCTCTGAGGGTTCTCACTGTCGTTGCCCTAGAGCTTCGTCTGCCCTTGCCCTAGAGCTTCATGGAGGATGTGACGCGCGGGTTATGCCTCAACTAATCAGGGTCCTTGAGCTACCGAAGACTGAGTCACCACACAATAAGTTCTCATCCACCCTGTAAATCGTTACCAGAGGGATTCGAACAACCACACTGTGGGTGCCAATAAGCAGACAACACATCACCCAAGTCCTTTACCAGTTGAGCTATGCCACGGGGACGTAATTACCATCGCTTTTGAATTCGTATTTGGGTATCTTACCTTCTCAAATTTGAGTTCCCAGTTAACTTTAAAAAAGCTACTCCTAATATAACATAGATGGGAGTTAACCTTGTGCTCCAGTGGTTGAGACGTGTGTTGTAAGAGCGAATGACATGGATTCGTTCCCATACGAGTGCGTATGTCCCCTCACAAATTTCCCCATTATACTAAAAAAAAAAATACATAACACAGATGGGATCATGGGAAAAAGGGTAAAAACCAAAGTTATGGCTTTGATTAGCGATATGGGGATTGGAAAATGTATACGATATAGTATTACTCCAAGTAGTTGAACTTTCGCGAACACGAATTGCTAATTGGGTCGCTACTTCATCACACACAAGTGTTAGGGTGCCCAAGTTTGCGCGGTGAAAACCGTCAGACGTTCAAGTAAGCTTTAGAACAGAGAGAAAATCCAGAAACTAGAGAGGGAAAATTGTAGAAAGAATTGTGTATCTTCGGCCAAGAGGGATCATTGATATTCATAGGAAAATAAGTGGGAATCCTTGGCTTTTTGGCCTTAGAGCCTTAATGGGCCTATTTTAGATATTATTATCCAAATTAGTTCACGAACAAATATTACCCATATAATTAATTATATTGAGCGTTCATTTTATCTTTCGGTTAAAGTTGTCAAAATGAGCCCAATTCATCATTTTTAGAGGTCCGAAACAAATCGGACCTATTTGACCCAACTATTTGGCCTGAAATACCGGGTTGGCTCTATTCTTCATGTGTATTTTAATGTGTTGAGTCGGACTGGACTGTTAAAATAGTGGTCTGGTCACTATTTGGCACAGCCTAGTCCAACCCAATTTTTCCTCTTGGCTCGGTGGGCTGGCTCCGCACGGTTCAGTTGACTTTTCTACTTTCGGTCTATAATACAAATAGTTTCATTGGACTTCGCCTATTGAGCCTATTTGAATTATATTCCATCTGTGAAAAAAAAGGGTTAAAGAACATAACTGCCCAACATTTCGAAAAAATGTATTTTTATGCTCCAGACTTTTTCGGGACTTTTTTACGCTCTTGTATTTTTTCAGATATTTCTCCCGCTAATTTTTTTGGATTTTTTGACATTGTTGTTTAAAGGTTTTTCGGAACATGTTTTAACTAATAAAATTTTAGTAAAATACGATTTCTGCCCCCATTAAATAATCAATTTTGAACTCAAAAATCTTATAAACAATCAAGAAATATACATATAAACAACAAATATTAAACAAAACACATTAAAAATAATATATAAACAACATAAGAATAAAAAAACACAATTCAATTTTTGATCTAATGCATTGTAAATGTCGAAAAAAATTGAAAACTATAAAGAAAACAACCATAAACAACAGAAAAAATATAAAAAACAACACAAGAACAAAAGAGTTTAAAAATAGGTAAAAACTGCATTGAAATATCAAATATAACATGAAAACAACAAATAAGCAACAGAGAAAAAAATGAAAGCAATTTAGAAATAACCCAGAAGTCAGGGACGGATCCAGAAATTTTTCATAATGGGGCACAGAATAAACATAATTATAAACAACACCAAAAATAAATTAATGGGGGCACATTTATTTTTTACGAAGGGACACAAGTACAATTTTAAATACATCAAAAACCGGTTAATAGGGCATATTTTGTTTTTATTTGTAACACCTGATTAATTTCTAACTTATAAAAATCATAAATAGTAAAAATAAACAAAAGAAAAAAAAATTATGGGGGCACGTGCCCCAATACTAGGAACCATAAACCCATCTTTGCTAGAAGTAATATATAAAACAACATATGAATAAAAAAACAACATAAAAAATAGGTAAAAGTTGAATTGAAATATTGAAACAACATAAAAACAACCAAAAATTAATATAAATAACATAGAAACAAATATGAAATAACAAAAATAACATATAAAACAATATAAGAACAAAAATAAAAAAAGCATAAAAATATCCAAAAAAATCGGCAAGAGCGTAAAAACATCCAAAAAGAAATCCAAAAGGGTAAAGTGGTGACTTTTTTCCCGTTGTTGGATATGTCTGTTAATTACTCAAAAAAAGTGTTTAGGATGTTTTGTTGGGAAAATAATATGATGTGTTTGGAGATATAGTTTGAAGTACAAATATTTTTCATTGTTATTTTATTGTGATAAACATTTTCAAATGTAGATAGTCTTGTTAATATTGTTTAGTGGTATTTAGTGAGGGTCGAGTAGGATATAAAAGTATTAAAATATTGTAATAAATAAACAAATGAAAGTACCATTTTCGAAAAATGTACAAACACGTTTTCGTTCCTAGAGAAGGAAATGAAATTCAGAAATATTCCTCAACAAAAAAAAAAAGATTCTGAAAATAAAACCAAACAAAGCTATACTGTTTGTTTCATTTTTGAAATATGCAAATAATACTTTGTAACTGGCATGCTTGCATTGGATTCCCTCCTAATTAAATCGGTTTGAAAATGTGTATTATGAAGAGTTATTTGAATCAATACAATAATATTGTTTTCACAGTTTAGAATAAATTTGATCATGAAAACCCCCAATTATTGTTTGACCACGTACATGGTTTGAAGGTTATATATTCTGCCTACACAAAAATATTGCCAGTTCCAATCTCTATAGAAGAAAAAAAGATCAAAGAGATGAATTTTTGTCTCCAATTAATTCTCTCAAAATTGGAAATATTCTTAATACACTTATGCTTCAAGGAAATTATGATGCTTTCTGGAAGTAATGGATGCCCAAACTGATAAATTTACTTTACATTAATGAAATTCTCATTTTACTTAAAATATAAATATAAATTTATTATTAATTTATTATAGATTTACTAAGTTTTTGTGACGTGTGAACTTTATCAATACTAGTGTTTTACCCGTGCGATGCACGAAGGTATATATTTGTGAGGCTTTCATTTTATACTGTGACGTGTGTATTTTTCTGATAATTCTACGAATTATATTTCCTGAATTGTATTAACTTTGATATAGCATCAAACAACATACATAAAATATTATTTAATTTTATTATTGATGAAGTCAAAAAAGAAAAAAGTATCATACTTCATAATTATAAATAATACATTCAAGGTTGTGTATTTGTGTTCTATCATCGAAAAGTGATTTTGTTTATAGAACCACATAGGCGGACCTACATTGCCTATTTCATTTTAGTCAGGGGCGTAGCTAGGGGGCCTCCCCGCCCCCCCGCGCATTCCAAAAATTTTTTTGTCCCGTTTTTTTATGGAAAAAATGAAAAAAAAATTATATATATTTTTTAAAGAGGAAAAAATAGTTGAGCTAGAGGAAAAAAAAATTGTGCTAGGGGTAACTACCCGGACTGGCTACGCCCCTGATTTTAGTCATGTCTAGATTTTAATAAGTGTGAAAATTGGTGTCAAACATTTTTTCAAGGTTATAGTAGTAAATTCGGATGAAAATTTATTTTCCAAAGTTGTTTGTATGTGTAAATTGGTAGTAAAACTTTTTGTAAAAGCTCATTATAAAATAAATAAAAAAGTTAACACGTGTATATAAGATAATAGGAGAACTAAGTACAATAATTAATGAAATAGTAGTCAACAAAACATAGTTTTGACAACATTATTGTTTTCATTATATTTATTTTTGGAAATATTTTTCATTTTTGCTGACTTTACCATGTATTTTATTTATTCATGTTATTGGGTCAATTTTTAATTTTTTTTTTTCTGAAATTTATCTGTGGAGATTTGTATTGTACTATTTGGATTTTCTATTTATTATGTTCTATTCGAGTTCTCATATTTGGTATTTTTCAGTATGAGTGATGCACGAATTGTATTTGTACAAAAATAATTTTAGTGATTGCAAAATTTTTAGAATTTCAATAAATAATTCAAATATAAATTTAATTAATTTGATTATAAATCATACAGTTAAACAATATAAAAATACATTATTATACTAAAAACCCTCTTCAAAGACAATAAATTTATTTGATAATAAATTTTGTGAATGTGAATTGTATCTATTTATTGAACATGCTTCTCTATAGAAAGTAAGAAATTTGGAAGGAAAAAAAATACAATTTTCTAATGTTAAATATTAATGTATTATATTTTCGATACAATATTACAATCAACAATAAAGTCATTTCAAATTTCAACATTTTTTAGGGTTTAAAAAGTTAAACAATTGTTAGAATTATTAAAGGAATTAAACAAAAATCTTGCTTCATATTTAACAACATAATTTTATGGGAAAACAAAATATTTCAAAAATAAAAACTATTCTATTTTTATATATGTACATATATCATAAAAGTATCAAACAAACAACTTCATATCTAACAGTCAATATGTACTACTTTAAAAGTTGAATATCAAAATACACTGATAAATATTAAAAAATCTATTAATATGAAAAGTATGTTAATAAATATAAGAAGTAGTTTTCTATATACATTATTGTGAATATAATTTTATATTAAATAAAATTGTTGTTTCTTCTTACATGAATATATATAATTATAATGCTATGTATGGATAAATATAATATATATAAATAATATTTGGATACACATTCTGAGATATTTTCTTCAATTAAAATAAATATTTTTTGATTGAATTTAATCAACTTAAATACAATTCTATATAATTATGAATAAATGAGATAAGCTCAAATATAAACTATGCATATTTATAGATAGTCAAAATAATTGAATATGCAAATGATGTCCAGTAGCTCAAATGCATAATTTTTAAAGCCATTATAAAATAATAAGTAAATGTATCATATATTTTATTTTATTTATTATGTTTATTTTGTTTGTTTTATATATGCAATATATGTGTCAAACTAAAGACTATAAAATGACGATTAACTGGATATATTATACGTCAAAAATGGATGTAAAAACGGAAAAAAAAAATTAAAGTTTAAAATAAAAAGAAAAAAACAAATTTAATAATTAATGCAGTACACACACAGATTTGGAAAACTTATATAACTCTATCTTTTATATAACTTTAAAAAATAATTTATTTAAAGAAAGTTGACCACCATATATAATAAAATCTCATTTTATTAGTTAAATCCGAAAAACAAAAAAAATTTGTTGTTTTTAGAAAGTGAAAAAATGGCGGGAAAAGTAAGAGTTACTATTCTAAGAATAGTCTCTTATTATATATATATAGATTATAGAACTTTTAATAGCCCACTCTGGAGTTTGGTAGTTTGCTTTGATGGACAATTGGCTACTTGTGCTTTCCCAAATGTATTTTAATGGGCCTAACACATAAGTAATTTTATGCATGTGATTTCAAATATCCACCTCGGAAATATTGTGAGATAATTTTGGTTGTCCCTTAAAAGTGCAATATCTTTTAGAGGTTCAACTATTATGGGAGTATTTGCAATCACTAAAAAAATAATACTTCTCAGTTTTTGGCTGAAAAAAATTACTTTAGAGGAAGTTTTATATGAGACCGTCTCATGGATCCTAAGTTTATAATACTTCTCAGTTTTTTCCTCTTTGTCTTTTTCTTCTGTGTTTCTCTCTTTTCTCCTTCGGTCAGTATTATTCATATTGTTTCCTTTGTTTTATTTTGCCCTTGTTGTCTAACTTTCTTAGTTAATCTTTGCTCTCTCGTGTCTTCTTGATCTTGTTCTTCGCAGTTGCCCTTGGTTCATGGTCTTGTTGGTTGAGTCGGAGTGTGGGATTCATTCAAAATGGCTCAAGACCTAGAAAGCAGATTGCAGAAAATTTCTCTATCGAAAGGCAAGAAAAGTAATATCCAAATACATGAACAAAACATAAACTCAAGTCTGGAAGAATGCTCAAAAAGCCTATTTGGGAAAAAATTTGGAGATAAAAGGGCTAATTTTGGAGGACTAAAAAGAACATTCTTCCAGATCTGGCCAGCGAAAGATCCATTTTCTGTAAGAGAAGTGGGAATCAACTTCTACCAATTCATATTTTCTTCTGTCGAGGATAAGAATCGGGTCTTAAATAAAAGGTATGGACCTTTGATAACCAATACTTGGTTTTCATGGAATGGATAGAAGGTCTCAATGAAGATGATATTGAGTTTAGAAAGCTTGATTTCTGGGTCCAAGTGTGGAACATACCTAACAGCTAATTAAGCCCTGAAGTGGGGTTAAAAATCGGGAAAGTCTTCTCCAAGATGAAAGATATTGCGGTGCCAGAAGGGGGAGTTTTAAAAGAAGGTTCCTAAAGATGTTGGTGACTTTAGATTTGGATATACCTCTATCTAGAGGAACCAGAATAATGTTGGGGGATAAAACTACCTGGGTCGATTTAAAGTATGAACAACTCATTAAGGTTCGTTTTTATTGTGGGAAAATAGGTCACCTTGATAAGTCTTGCGAAAAAAGAAAACTGGATATTGGAAATGAGATCTTACATGATGGCTAATTTGGAGAATGGATTAAGGTCGAAAAATCTTAATCCGATTGTGAGGCCTGAAGGCTCGTCGGACTCAAAAATGAACTCTTCCAGGGGGGCTAACTCTTTCGGTGATACGAGAAAGTTCATTGGTGAGATTGATAAAATCACACCAAATGTGGTTCACCCTAAAAACTCCTTGGCTGAAACCTCGAACCCTCTTCAAATCCTATCCTGACCCAGTCTAATACCCCTTGTAGAATCAGGGAGCCGATTTCTACCCTGTGTAAGCCTATTGAAACTCCAAGCCAAAATACCACCTTAGCCCAAAATCTAACCCATTCTCCCATTAAGCCTTCCTGTCAGTTTAGCCAATCCCTAATCCCTTTTTCTGATAAAGTGGTTAAAAATGGAGGGGGAAATGAATTATTTGTTGAACCCTTAAATCTCATAAATATCCCTATTTTGTCTAGCCTTCCCAGAAGACCTCTAGCCATGATTTCTAATAACTTTATAATCCCTAAAACCTCTAAACCGCCCTCCAGTAACCTGAGGGTAAAAAAATGATTCCTCAAAGGAAAATCCAAGAAAATTTGTGTAAAGGGTCCCATTGAGATGGATTACTCAGAAGCTAAGGCTTGCCTCAAAAGAGGGGTAGATGTTAATCAAGGTAAAGAGAACAAGAGTGTGGAGAAGTTGGAGGATGAGCATTCTGATAAAAAATTAAAAAGCAGTGATAATTTCAATGTCCAGGTGGAGGAAGTCAGCCTCGATTGGCCCCAAAGTTATTAATGAAGGTGTGTGTGTGTATCTGTAGAGGCTTGGGAGAACCCTCTGTTCGCCTAATTTATTAGCTTCACCACAAGTGAACGACGGAGTTAATAGATATGGTAAGCAAGGTCGATCCCACAGAGACTAATAAATTAATATATTAATTATTGAGATTATAATAGCACTGCTTTTATTTAGACGATCAAATTGTGATTGTTGATTTATAAAACTAAGAAAATATTCTACCATAAAAATAACAAAGCAAAGAATCATGATTGAAAAGATCAAGTAAATGGATGGATTTCAGGGTTATGGTTAGTTAATCACTCTTTTGTTATCATATCAATCAAGCCAAAGTTATTATCTATCTTCTCTATAAGATGATCACAAAAGTAATTTATCATCCCTCTCGGGACACAATAAACACATTGATTGAATTATCTATGCTATCATTTCTACTCAACATAAGATAATCAACTCCCAAAAGCATATAAGATTAGCAAATACTCACAAATAATCACAGACTTCTCAATCATGCAAAATATTCATGTCAAGTACTCAAGATCTAGTATTGAAACTCATCTCTCAAATTATGAATCAACATATCAAGTATGCTAAATCATTAGCCATGTGATAAAATAAGTAATAAAGCAAAGTACTCAAATAAGGTTTGAAACAATAACTTAAATTAAAATCAATCATCAAACAAAAGTTAATTAACCTAATCCCTAACCCCAGAATTACAACATGTTTAGTCGGACATGAGAAAAGAAGAATTCATAGACAACTTGTTCAGATCCATATCAAACTAGATGAAAATAAGAATATAACGGAGAAAGAAAACTCAGGGATATCCATGATCTCTCAATCAATCTTCGAGCGTCATGCGTGGATGCGATCTTGACCTTTCTCTCGATTCCTCCAGTAGAAGGATGTTTTTTGTCTCTGTTTTGAGGGTAAAAGTATGTGTGTTCTCTTTTGGGGCCGCCTCCTCTCAATTTATAACTTCCTCGGACCAAACCTAAGTTGATATGGAGTAAAACTTTGCAAAACCGCATAGACGTACGGGCCGTGCCAAGGCGCACGGGCTGCCCATGCGTCAAGTCGAACCTTCAGTTTTTTCTTGAGCATACACATGGGCCGTGCGTATACGCATGACCAGCATGTGCGTCAATGCGAAGATGAACCCCTATTGTATTGCTCATGCACGGGTCGGGCCTATGCACATAGGATGCCCGTGCGTGGCTATTTTTCGCCCGTTTCTTCTTATTTATTCTCGGTTCAGCTCCATACTTCATGTGATTGCACAATTCACAACTGTCCTATACTGCAATGCTCCAAATTGCTATAAAAGTGCTCTAAACATCGTTATTTTCCTGCAAAATGAGCAAAGCGTAATATCTTTTCCAAATATTGAGAACACGACCCTTATTACTATATTAATGCATGCTTATCAACTCATTTTAGCCAAAACCATGTCCAAAATACATGCAAAACTCACACTAAACAAATCCCCAAACTTAAAATGTTGACAGTTCCGGTCAACGCTACACAAGCCAAACAAATGATATGTCGCACTCTAAATGGGATCAAAATTCAGAAGTCGTGTAGATATCTTGGGTTACCATTGGGGATTGGGAGATCCAAAAAAGAAGTATTCCAATTTGTGGTTGACACTTTGTGTTCTAGATTGGAAAATTAGAATAAAAAGTTTCTTTCTTTGGCTGGTAAAGAAGTTCTCATCAAAGCGGTTTTGGATGTTTTCCCACTGTTCATTTTATCTTGTTTCAAGTTACCCGCAGGCATTTGCATGAAGATTTGCCAAATTGTGGCAAAATATTGGTGGGCTGGGAATGACTTGTCTAAAACAAAAAATGCATTGGAAAGCTTGGGATAAGATCACAATTCCTAAATTGGTTGGGGGCTTGTGTTTCATGATATTGTGCTTTTCAACAAAGCTCTTATTAGTAAAAACTTGTGGAGAATTCTGTCTCAGCCTAATCTTCTTATTAGTAAAGTTTTTAGAGATATGTACTATCCTGAGGGTAATTTTCTGAGTGTGGATGTGAAGCAAAATGCGTCATGGATATAGAGATGTTGGATGAGCTGCGGAGAGACTCTTAAAGAAGGTCTGAGGTTTCAAATGGGGGATGGGAAATCGATCAAAATTTGGCAATCCTCGTTGATTCCTGAAAATCACCATTTCAGACCATCCACGAATCCTCCTATTGATCTCCATCCTTTCTGGGCTAGTGAACTTCTTAGATGGGATGGTAATTCATGGAACAAGGATGTTGTGAAGAGTGTTTTCAATGAGGATGACTACACCAAAATTCTCAGAATTAAAAGTGTCAATAAGGATAAAAGGGATAAACTTGTGTGGCATTTGGAAGCAAAAGGGAAATTTTTGGTTAAATCAACCTACCAGCATTTAACTTTGAATAAGTTGCGCAAGATGGATGTTGCAGAGAGTAGTGGGAATGCTGGGCTACATCGAATTATCAGAAAAATAAGTTGGGGGCTTAAAATTAAGAGTAAAATGAAGCATTTTTTATGGAAGTGTTATTAAGGGATTCTCCCTACGGCAAACAATGTTAAAAACAGGGGTTTGGATGTGGATAATGTATGCAAATGCTGTGCGGAAGAGGTGGAAACAGTCGAACATTTATTTTTCAAGTGACATTGATCTCAAAAGGTTTGGAAGCTTGCCCCTATTCAATGGAATGGCATTGGAGATTCGTCTGACTCTTTCTCATTTTGGTGGGGCAAAATTTGTGGGATGGATTCGAATCCTTGTTCAGTTAGAAGGATTCAACTCACCTCTTTTCTTCTTTGGTGATTATGGAAGACTAGAAACTTGTGGGTATTTGAGGAAAGTTGGACTCCGGAACTACAAATTGTGGATGCTGTTATCATGGAGTTTTGGGAGTTTCAAAATCAAGGGGCTGGTTTTGCTAAAGATTAAGTTTTTTTTTGGGTTTCTTATAAGCCGAGTAGGGAGACTGTGTCTCCAGTTTTTTGTTCTAGTGTTGATGTTTCGCGGTTGACGGTTGTGTTTGGTTTTCAGGTGTTGGCTCCATCTATGAGTTAGGAACTTGTTTTTAGTTCATTGGCTCATTTTTGTGTAGGTGGGTTTTTTCTTGTTGTTGCTGATTCAACTAATGGGTATAGCTAATTGACTTATGTGTCTCTTTTCACTGCCCTTAGCCAAAACCTTCAGTGGTGTGTTGAGTTTTTCGGTTCTTGGACTTAATATCCTCTTGATATTACTTGGAATTTTATTGTCTCCGAGATTATCTCTGGCCCTTTGGCCATCGCTTGTAAATTTTGGTTTGAGTTTTTATATATCAATGATTGTTTCGAAAAAAAAAACTACTTCTACTATAGTAAATCACTTATTCTAAAACTAGAAGATTTTACAAACACTATGTGATGGTTGCAATTTTTTGTGCACGTGAATATGATAAACTATAAAATTATATCAAATCACTTTATAGAATCACTTTATAGAATATTTTAACTGCATTCACATTTGTCAAAAAAGAAAAAAAAAGTATTTGGGTCCGATTTTCAAGTGGGCCCAATTTATTTGTTTATTTATTTATTTTTTGATAACTCAGCTTCTAGGTTTACGCTTGACTATGCCTGAGGACAGCAGCTCTGGCCCCTCATTATTGTCATCAAGGTATATCGCGGGATGTGCACGCATTGGACATTGTTATGATAGGGTCTCATGTGGGTTTAAATCCCTTGTGATGGCTAGTGGGCTAAGCCCTTGGTTAGTGGGCCCAATTTATTATATATTGGTTTGCATGAGAAACAAAATAGAATGAGTTGTACTTCACTCATAAAGGCGCCACAACAGCTGTTGAAGAGCATTTCATATTTTCTTTTATTTTTGATAATGGAAAACCTGTAATTTTATTGAGATGAAAACAAAACATACTTCATTACAAGTTTTCTAACACAGAAAGGAATATTCCCAACATCCCAAATAAATGGAACGGGAGAAGAAGACGCAAAATAAGCAAGTTCGTGGGCACATATGTGGAGTTTGCGTTTTATATGAATAAGCTCAGACGAATCTGAACCCACCACCTTAGGTACACATCCCATTTGAATTGTCATTTTAAGTCCGCTTTCAATCGATATCAGCTCAAGCTAAAGAACAGAGGTAGCACTTCTCAGTCCCCTACCAAATGCCATCACCGGGTTACCTGAATGGTCTCGTAAAATACCTCCCACTCCATAGTTTCCCTTTTCTTCATTAAACCGAGCATCAACATCCAAGCGTAGGAATCCATGAGGTGATGTGTGTAAAATATACGTGCATTTTGAGTCTTAAAATGACATATATTTGATGCATTTGCACGCATATTTAGTGTGTTTTACTTGGCTTTCTTAGAAAGGCATGATACTGTGTATTCTTGTAACCTTTTACAGGAAACGGAGCTTAAAACAAAGAAATATCAGTTGGAAGGCCCGGATAAGACTGACAAGTGCGAAAAGAAGATCAAAAAGACGAAGAAAATGAACAAAAAGACTTCAAATGGCCGGACCGTGTGGTATCACACGACCGTGTGAAAATACCCATGTGAAGTGGCACAACCGTGTGGAAAAGAGAAAGAAAACAGGGGATGAAACCAAGCCGCACAGCCAGACCGTGTAGGCCCACACGGGCGTGTGGTATTGGACAATGCAAAAATCCACACAGTCGTGTGGAACTCTGCAAACGCATTTTCTAGAGTTCTTTTTCCATTCCAACTCTACAAGTGATCTCTCTCGGCATCTATAAATGGACCCAAGGCTTGCACGAAAAATCATCACTTTATATAGAGAAAACACATCCTATTACGCAGGAACACAAGATTCGAAGTCTTCTGAGAGAGGAGAGCTAGGTCACGAAGAACACCACAAAACCTTTCGCATCTACGGGAGCACAAGAGCTTCTAATGCTTAGGAGAGGAATCCATCCTGACAAGAAGGGATTTTCTTTCTATGTCTAGATCTCTTGTCTGTGCTTAAACGATGTCATAATATTGATTTTGAATTTGTCTATGAATTTGTTATCAATATTTGACTAATCTTTCGGATCTTAGGGACATAATCAAAACTGTAGATTCATGTTAAATCTTGATTAATTGCTTTCATAATTGATTCATGTGTTCTATTTTATGAATTCGAGTGCTTATTTATAATTGTCGATTATCTGATCAATAATTTACATGTCATACTTGTTAGTCCATAATCCGGGAGGTGAGTTCTAACAAGATAAAAATCAAATTCAAACATAAACATGATAATGTATCGGGAGACTACTTCTGTTTGTGGGGAGTATTTCAATTCAAAGAACTTTTGGGAGTTAATAATAGTTGTGATGGATCGAAAGATCTCAATTATTATTAATCAACTGTTTATGTGTCACCTAAGAGGGGGAATTATTGGAATGTAAAACACCTAACAACTGTAACTGAATTAGTTAGGAGTTTGTTACACTTTCAGTTAGCAAATAACTTCCCAAATCCCCTCTATAAATACTCTGTAGCTGCAGATGTAAAATCACTTTTGATCAATTGAATAAAACAGTAAATATTGAGTCCTAGTTATACTTCATCAGGAATAAACTATTTTAGGAATTGAACCCATAGAAACGCATGAATTAGTTATTGAAATTTTAATTGGATTTAATATTGAAGAAACATGTTGAGATTATGTGCCTAAGGTTACTCATGTAGTTGTTGAAAATACGTGTGGGGTTCGCAAATTTATTTATTTTTTTGTTATTTTCAATTTTTATAAACTCGATATTTGGTCGCTTCAATAAAATGAGAATGTGATGTTATTATAGCCTAAGTGTTTCACATATCAATCCCTGAGGAATACGGCTTTGCTTGCCATTATTCAATAAACTACATTGTACACTTGCAGTTGTAAGATCCAAATATTTTTGATGAACAAGGGATGGTCTCATTTCAACGTGTGAATTCGATTTAGCTCCTTGGAATTCTGTTTCCAATTGAAACGGGCACCTTGGAAGCTACTCAGTAGCTCTTCCGTATTGGGAACAATATGGGATTTGTTAGGAATTTTATTGTTTAGATTTTGATGAATGCCATGAAAAACTTAGAATAAAAGTTAGCTCCCCAATTCTTGCTTTGAAATGTATTGTAACAATTAGAGCCGCCAAGCCGAGTTAAGTCGCCTACGCTCCAACTTGCAAGAAGACAATCGAAGGCTTGAAGGAAAACTCTGTGTGAGAGCAGTGAGTACAACAAAGAAGAGCAGACAGAACTCGATCAAGAAGAATGAGATACAACTGAGTGGAACATCGATCAAGTCAACTCAAGAGAAGCCAAGTCTCAAGTCAAGTGATTGAAGAGTCATCCAATGATTGGAAGTCGACTCTAAGTCACCTGGGGAAAGCAAGGAAATGCAATCAAGTCGAGATAATCGAAAAAGAAATCTTTACTGAGTAAATCAAGATATTTACTTAAACAAGTAATATCTCCATACTACCTTTCTTGGAGTGCTCAAATCCCGGGAAGCGTGCAAAAGAAATGAACCAATGGGAAGCACTACACCGTGTCGAACTCGAAAAGGTGATAAAACATTTCATACGAGGAAATGGCAATTCCAAGAAGTGCATACCAACGATCGCAAAGTGATTTTCAAAAATGAGCCTATCTCTTCAACGGGCAAATTTTTGAAAGTTCACTATAAAAGGCCGAGGAGTTTGTTTGAGAATAAAATGAATGACACACGTGAGATATACAAGCTTATCAAAAATCAAACATTCTCAATCCTCAAGCCTACATCTCAAGTACATCAGGCGTGAAGGAAAGAGAACTTCAATCGAGTTGAAGAGGAAAATATCGAAAACAAGGGGTCTACATTCCAAGAAGGATTGTAGAAAGGTTCAAGGGTCGAACCAAGTCTTAAGCTTTTGGAGGGCTTCGTGATCAAATCCAAGGTGCTTGAGCAAGTGAGTCAGTAGCAAAAGCGGTGCCCGCCCGTGAAGAAGGCCGAGTCGCACGGAGAAGCCACCGAGTGATCAAGGCGTCTCATGACCGAGTCCCAAAGGATCAAGTATTTGTTGTGATCAAGACTTGTATCCGGATCATTACCACTTTGTAAACCGATCATTACTTAGTGGATTCCTCCAGAGTTGGAGAAAGAGAGAGTAGAAGAATTACCCCATCTTCGAACCTCTATAAAAACTTTATTGTGTCATTTACATTTCAAAGATTTAAATTTCTCGCACTTTTAATTGCTTATATCTCACGATAAATTTGCTATCCATTTGATAATCTATAAGTACTAAATCAAACTATAAAAACTTGCTTAATCAAACTTAAGGGTGTTAAGTCTTCCATTTGTGAAGTCAAATTAAAGCCAACAAATGAGTTACTCTATTAACAGCTTCAAATTGAGTCTGTTGAGAGATTAACTTTGAGTGACTAATT
Organism: Rehmannia glutinosa; assembly: GCA_016081115.2. Classification (NCBI taxonomy): domain Eukaryota; kingdom Viridiplantae; phylum Streptophyta; class Magnoliopsida; order Lamiales; family Orobanchaceae; genus Rehmannia; species Rehmannia glutinosa. Next base: position 237,621 of record JABTTQ020003086.1, read on the forward strand.
TTGTCCATCAAGGACATGTGTGTAGAATCAGAGATTTAAAAGGCCTAATCGAAAATTTGGTAAGGTTTATTCAACCCCCTTCTAAACCTTACACTTACACCCCTTGGGACCTACAAGTGGTATCGGAGCGGTTGGTTCATTGAACCCTGAAGTTATCTTGAACTAGATCTCCAAACTTTTCAAAAGTCCGCTTTAGTACTTAAGCTTTCAAAACTCTTTTCTATCATTAAAAAGTCATTATCATGGAAGCAAATCTAACACGCATTCCTATGTTCACTATTGAAGAATTTGATGATTGCAAAATTCGTATGCGAGCTCATCTATCAAAGATTACATGATGAGATGTGGATAGTGATAGAAGATGGGCCTCGCAAATATTAAAGGTGAACACATTTATTGCACGAAGAGTTAAAATTTGAAGGGGAAGAAGATGCAAAGACTGCATCAGTCATGGTTGAAAAACCAAGAACGAGTGGACAAATGATGACAGAAAGAGATACAACCTGGACAATGTAGCCAAGGACATCCTGCACAAAACCTTGGACAAAGCCATGTTCAATAAAGTCAAATCTTGCAAAACGGCTAAGGAAATGGGGACAAGCCGACATTAATTTGTGAAGGCTCGGAGCAAATCAAAGAAAACAAACTATCGGTGGTATTTGTACAAAAATTTGAGAACTTTAAAATGATCTCGGAGAAAACCTGGATCAACTAGATGCTCGATTTAGAAATCACAAATGAGTCGTTCTACACTTGGAAAGGAATATACAAGAAATGAAATGTGTATGAAGATCTGAAAAGTCTTCCGGTGAATGGGAGATGAAGGTCATGGCATTGAGACACTCCATGGACCTATCTAAGACATCCAATCATGAGCTATTCTCGGACCTCAAAGCCTACGAGTTTGAGTGAGAAGGAAAGACCGAGGAAGAGACAGGTTGTACCCAAAAAATGCTTCTAGTTGTCAAAGATGGAAGGAGAGCCGAGGTCAAAGAGGCAATTGACCCGGAAGAAATAGCCCTAATGGTTAAAAGATTTAACAAATTCTTTAACAAGAACTACATGAGAGGAAAGGGTGAATCCTCCGGAAGACACTCGGCTCCCTCCAAATCAAGGGATGATAGGCCAACCAAGAGGACAGATCATCAACAAGTTGAGTATCAAAGGGTCGACAACTCAAGAATAGAAAGAGCCGTTCAAAAGGTGAATATCTATGTTGGAATTGTAGACAACCAGTGTCACTATGCCATTGATCGCTCATATCCTGTAGTCAACAATGCGTAAACGAAGAAGAAAGAAAGGTCTTGAGAGAAAGAAGACAAGAGAAGAAAAAGGCAATGATGGTCGCAGAGATCGGCCGAGACAAGTCAAGGGAGACGGTGACTCAGAGCGATGAAGCCGACTACACAAGTGACTCGAAGAAGAAGCCTTGATCCGCTTAATGGCCAAAGAACAAGATCAAGAAGATGAGGTACAATCTAACTCAACAAGCTCGAGGACACTAGTGATAGTGATCGTGACACACACACTTCATCACCCACCGATCTTTATGATTCATTAGGCAAAATGATGAAAGACTTTGAGCACATTAAAACCTCACACACACTATTGAATGAGGAAAACAGACTACTCAAAAACCAAAACTCAAAGTCGACTCAAGGAGCCGAGTACTCTAAGTCAAATAGTGATGAGAACAAAAGTTTAAAGGTGAAAATGCTAAATTAATAAGCAGAAATTCTTCGCTATAGAAAAGAGGGAGAATGACCTCAAAAATGTTATTGCCTCATTCACTAAGGCATCTAAATCATTGGATGATCTTATTATGAGTCAAAGAGAATGTGGAGACAAGGCTTAGATTCAATTCCTTTGTGCCATGTCAAACCTCGGGAGTAATTTTGGAAAAAGGATCTTCAAGTCATGAAGAGTCCGAAAAATCCAAAACTCTAAATGATGCACACACTTTCAATCCAAAGCACAATACTAAGCAAACCGGCCTTGGTTACAAAGGAAAAGGAAAACAGCCGATTGTAAGTGACAGGGCGTGAGAAGAGATTTGAGTCCTCAAGAGACTCCAAAAGTAAAATACTCTGAAAGAAGAAGCAGAGCTACCAAAAATCCCTTAAAACTCATAAAAGAAATACATATGATGGGAATGGTAGAAAATATCCAAGCCAAGCGATTGGAATAATGTGAACTATCGGCTAGACTTATGGAATACAAGCCCAAATGGCAAAGGCCAGAACTCAACAAAGGCCATTCCAAAAGTATAAGAGCTTTCATCAAAGACACACATATGCACCCAGGCACTACACTCAAAGACACCACAATTACCCAAGAAAGGCAATTGCTAAAACATACACGCAGCATACTGAGACAAAAGAGACTTTGATGAACCTATAATCCCCAAGCAATTTGCCAGGATTGATTATGATTATGGCATCGATAGATGGCAACCTCTTAAAGTCAAATCATTTGGCTATAGGTTGGTTGGATCATCTTATAATTCTAACCCCTCAGACCCGCACAAGAATGGTACCTAAAACTTGATTTCCTTGATTGCGGAGTTCAAGGAGCAGTGAGTGCCAAGGAACCTGGTACATGGATAGTGGTCATTCCCGGACATATGACAGAAATAAGAGAAAATTCAAAATTCAAGGAAGTCAAAGGAGCAAAAGTCATATTTGGAGGAAATGAAGCTCCTGGTGAAATAAAGAGTAATGGATCCATCAAAAGAAATGGTTTAGAAATCACGATGTTGCATATGTTGAAGGACTAAACTTCAATTTACTAAGCATCGATCAACTCGTGACAAGGGCTACAATGTTGGATTCAACATGGGCATATGTCAAATCAAAAGCATTGAATCAAATGAAGTGGTGCTGCAAGGATGTAGACAGGAAGAATATGTATGTAGTGGATTGGTCAATCGCAACACCCAACACTGCTCTACTAGCAAAGAGCACAACAATCAATCAAGTTGGCGTGGGCACAAAAAGCCGAGTCACCGAACTTCAAAACAATTAACAAACTAGCAAGAAGTCATCTTGTGGAAGGACTTCGCACTCGGTATACAAGAAGGAGAGTATATGTGATGCATGTCGAAGGAAAACAAATCAAGTTCGTTCAAAGAAAAGACATGTCCATCCTCAACAAGAATATTGCACCGCTTCATATGGATCTATTTGGCCCAAATGGAACCAAAGCAAGCATAAGTGGAAAGAAATACACCCTGGTGGTAGTAGATGACTACTCAAGATATACATGGACAATATTCATGTGCAAGAAGAAAGAAACTCTACAAAAGCTACCACGGTGATGAAGAGGATACAAAATGAGAAGAGTCAAACCATTATCAAAATAAGATCGATAGAGGAACCGAGTTTGTCAATGGAATAATAACTCACTATTGTATTGAGAATGGTATTGGTCATGGTCGCCAGCAAAGGACTCCAATGAGAATGGAATTGCGAGAAAGAAGAAATAGAACCTCAAAAAGAAAGAAGGACCATGTTAGTAGCGGGGGTTACCAAAAAGATTTTGGGGTGAAGCAATCAACACACTGCTACACACCGCAGGATGTATGATAAATAGGCGGTGACAAAGACTCCCTATGAGATCCGGATGGAAGAAAACCAAATGTTGCATACTTCAGGATATTTGGATGTAAATGCTTCATCCACAATAATGGCAAGGACAACCTAAAGGCTTTTGATGCTAAATGAGAGGTATCTTCTTAGGATACTCACCAAAGCAAAACCTACGTAATACTTAACAAAAGAACTATGGTTACGGAAGAATCCATTCATGTAGTATTCGATGAGCCAAACATAAATGGAGAAGACATTGAAGAGTCACCGATTTCAAAACATCCAACCTCACGTAAGAGTCCCTTTGGTCGGCGGGGATTATCAATTCGAAGAAGATGAGATATTTGAATCTCAAAAGCGGTGGAAAATCTATGGTGAGTGATTACGAGAGAGGCGACCACAAAGAACACGGTATTTGCAAGTCGATCAATCCAAACCTAACTTACTTCAACTGACGTAAGATGGCCGAGAGACCATCCATTTAACTTGTCATTGGAGACATGAGAGAAGGTGTCAAGACAAGATCGAACTCAACAAGAAGCAATGTTCACATGCTTCATCTCGCAGATAGAGCCCAAAGATGTGTCACAAGCATTGGATGACACACATCGATTCAAGCTATGCAAGAAAGAGTGAATCAGTTTGAGAGAAATAAAGTATGGGAATTAGTACAAAGACCCATACATCAAAATGTTATTGGAACCAAATGGGTATTGAAATAAGATGAACGAGGAAGGTTACGTGGTAAGAAACAAAGCAAGATTGGTAGCCAAAGGATATTGCCAAGAAGAAGGAATAGATTTTGATGAAACATTTGCTCCTCGTAGCAAGATTGGAAGCTATAAGGATGTTTCTTGCCTATGCACTCACAAAAATTTCATTGTATATCAAATGGATGTAAAAAGTGCATTCCTAAATGGCTTATTGGAAGAAGAAGTGTATGTTGAACAACCTCCAGGATTTGAGAAGACTCTTGGAGACAAAGTATACAAACTCAAGAAAGCCCCGTGCACGGATTGAAACAGGCACCCGAGCATGGTATGATACCCTGTCACAATTCCTTGATCAAAATGGATTCACAAAAGGAAAAGTAGATAGAACACTTTTAATTCAAGACAAGAAGAGTATCCGCTTGTTCAAGTATATGTGGATGACATCATTTTTGGATCCACTAACAAAGAGTTTGTGTGAAAATTCTCAAACCTCATGCAAAGCAAATTTGAAATGAGCATGATGGGAGAGCCGACATTCTTTGGACTTCAAGTTTGAAGGATGGAACCTTCATAAGTCAAACAAAATACACCGTAGATTTAATGAAGAAATTTGGTATGGAGGAGAAGTCTTCGTAAAAATACCAATGAACACATCGGTCAAAATGGACATGGATGCAGATGGCAAGCTCAGCTCAGATCAAACAAGATACAGCACTTATGGATTTCGCTCTATCTCACACGGCTAGCGGGCGGACATCACCTTTCTTTGTAGGTGTATGTGCAAGATTTCAATCTGCTCCAAAAGAGAGCCATATGATCAACAAAGCTAAGAGAATATTGAGATACTTAAAAGGAAGCGAAGTAGGGCTATGGTATCCAAAGGAAGGTGGATTCAAGCTAATTGGCTATTCGAGACTCGACTATCTTTGGATGCGAGTGGACAGAAAAGTACTTGAGGCACATGTCAAATGCTTGAAAGAGACTAATTTCTGGTTTAGCAAGAAGCAAAACTCAATAGCCACCCTTATTGAGTGCGAGAATACATAGTCATGGGCAAATTGTTGCCCAAGTCCTATGGATGAGACAACGGTGAGAGATTATGAAGTTGAAGAAAAAGAAATACCAATCATGTGTGATAACACAAGTGCCATTGCAATCACTCAAAATCCTGTGTTGCACTCAAGAACAAAACATATAGATGTCGAGATATCATTTCATAAGAGATCATGTTGAAAAGAAGGACATTATCTTGGAATATATCTCAACCGACAAGCAACTAGACGACATCTTCACAAAACCATTATGTGAGTCAAGATTTGAAGAACTCAAACATGAGTTAGGGCTAATTGAGCTAATTTGAGACACGTAAGAATCAAAGAAAAGAAATGGAACAGAAAGAAGGTGAAAAAGAGTCAAGACAAAATCACCAAGAATCACCAGACGGAAAGTCTATACCAAGTCGGTGATAATTTGAGTCACTAAGAGAAATGTGAGAAGAGAGTTAAATCGGCTAAGAGATAAGTTCTGATTAACTTATGAGCAAAGTGACAAAAACGCAAATCGTTTTTGACTTAAGCGGGAATGTTTTAAGAGACACGTCAAAGATAATGATGATGTACAAAGACAAAAAAGCCGCACACCAAGCCTATGATTGGATATAAATCTGCCGCATTAAATACGAGACATGAATCGCTTCAATATGCGTGCGAAATCCAAGCCGTTGATTTCGATCCACGATTCAAAACCGCCGCACGCCCTTTCATAAACCATATTTAAACCATTTCGCCCGTTTCTCTCTCACACTTCTAAAACTGTTCAATCTCTATCTCTCTCAAAAAGCAAAGGCAAACACTCTCGAAACCCTATCAACCTTCAAATCAAATTCTGAATTTCTCTTGAAATTAGTCTAAGAAATGGCACCAACTTATGACTTTACCAAGTTGGGAAAACAAATTTCGAAGTGGATTTCGACGAATGGTGTAGGGGTCCGACGACACCCTGGTGAAGAAAATCGCGGAGAAGTTAGAAACGCGCGGATCAAAACCGTTTTAACGCTGGAATATCCTATGACCTATGTGGAGGAGGTCGCACAATTCTACGTGAAAGATTCACGACGAAGGAATCAAGTCATATTCACGGGAATGACTATCACCGCCAGGATTTGGTGAATATTGCTCACTACCAACAGAGGAGCATCCGAGATTAAGGAGGCTGATGTAAACTTGGTGAAGCATGGAAAGAAATAGCCAAGCCCGACGTTGTTGCGACAAAATAATATACACAACAAACAAGAGACTATTTGAAGGAGGATTATCACAAATTGTTGGACATTGTTGCAAGTGTATCGACATCAAATTTGTACTTTGACCAATCATCAAAGGCAAAATTGATTGTTATGGCTGCAATAATCGAAGAAAAGAAGATAAATAAACTGGCTGAGTTTATCTACACAGCAGACTCTGCCGAACGTAGGAAACAAGTCCTTCAAAGAAGATGGGTCATTTGGAGGATCTCGGGATATGGCCTGGTGATTGGCCGGCTATTGGAGGTGAAAGAGTACCTCTTAGACATGGGAAGGCTTTCCATGTTAACAAGAAAAAATGTTCAGAGCTAACCTCTCCGGTGCTCGAAGCGAGCTTACGCCAAGAGACGACACGGTGAGGGGAATCGGTGACCCCAAGACACACGCGGTGCTTCCTCTCCAACCAAGAAGAAAGGCCCTGCGCTGAAGTCTCTTGCCCTGCAAAGAAAGAAAACCAAACATGCTCCCGCCCCTGCAGTCAGTCACCGCCCCGGCCCGGCCATGTCACACTCCGCCTGACCGTGTCACCCTCGCAAAAGCGGTCGAGAAGGACTCACAAATTCCTTCTCTCGATCGTCAAAAGAGGAGAATCGACAAACCTAGACGGCCGGCTCCTCGTAAACAAACACAAGCAACCGCCCAAGACTCGGAGGACACCGTCTCTCGAACGAGAAATCCCTCGGTACAAACTAAGAGACGAAGAAGACTTGTAAAGCAAATGAGTCGGCTACTCAGCAAGACAAATACCGGAGACTATCGGGAGAAGTAGAGTCTCCGGATGTAGTTGATGAACAGCCCAAGTCTTGCTGAAGGTGATCAGAGGCAACCTCAAGACACAACAGAGCTCACACACAATTAAAACTCAAAAGAAAAGCCCAAAGAGATAGTGATGTAATGATCCTATCTCCACCTTACCCGGACATCCAAAATCTGCGTGAGTGGAGAAAATGGAAGTTGAGCAAGTCAAGGAACAGTTCCAACGGCTGAATTCATAGAAGAAGAAGAGGAACGCTAAATTTCCTTGGACTATCTTTTGTGCTCCCAACTCTAGATGAAGACAAGCGCATGGATATTCTCGCAGATCTACAAGGACGGGGGAGAGAGCAAAAAGTGAAGAAGCCGAAGCACGCGAGAAGGCAAGTATCCGCCCTATCTCGGCACCACGTAACACTTCCATCCTCTCCTTGATGTCCTCTCTCGAAAGTGACGAGGAACCAAAGAATGCTTTGCCGCCACGGAAAATTGCAGATCAGCAAGCATTGCGTGAATCAAGAATCCTTCACGAGCAAAGATCGATGGGAGGACCAGGAGAGTGAAATCGATCCAATGGGAGTGGTTCAACAAATAGCCACCGATGTTCCGCTACCAACTAACTCGGAAGAAGGCAATAAGGAAATGGCGATGAACCGGGCTAGTGGGGACCCCGTCGAGCCAACCCCTATTGAAGGTGTGCCACCACCACCGCCCCAACGGCTGAACCATCATTTGCAAAGTAGGGAGTTTGGAGACGAGTGACCCCACTCCAAGTCACTCGGTGGTCAAACCGGTGAGGGGAAACTCCCTCCACCGCAGCAAGGTCGGAGGATCTGCAGATGACTCCACAAAGAATGTAGGAGGCGAAGCAAAGAAAACTCAAACACAAGAAGAAAAACAAGTTGCCATCAACGAAGCTCAGGCGATTGAGACTGTCTCACCGGTGAGGTGCCAACCGCTGAAGGCTAATGACGCCGCTGATGCGTCGAGGCCGTGAGGAAGGAATTACGGGAGTTAACACTGGCGATGAAAGTGCAATCCATGGGGTTGAGACTCAATGGATGCCATCGTAGAAGACCCTAAGACATGACCGACACGTCGAAAGGGAGGACAAGGCCTCGCAAAGAGAGACCGCTGCTGGAGGAAATGAAGGCCACGGGAGGTTGAGACTTCCGGGGTAACACAATCGAAGTGGAGAACATCCCTCCCGCAACCATCGATCCATCCGAGAAGGAGATCAACGCACTTCATGATTCCCGGACAACCCCGATGTCACCTTTTCGGGATCGGAAGGCAAGAAGAAGTTGTTCGAGTCTACTCCCGACAAAAGGCTTTGCGGATGTTCCAGGCACGAGCAAGTCTCGATCCCAAGACTATCGGACCTTTAATTTTGATGATGAGCCACCAATGGAAATCTCATCATCGTCCGATGACGCTCGAGCAAGGCCGAGGACCAATCTACTCAAAAGGAGAAATCACCGAGACCAACGGTCGTTAATATTGTGCTCGCAAGTTGAGTCTCATTTTTGAACCGAGACCACTGCCGGCTCCTCAAGCTATACTGGATCGATTCCCAAAAGACCTTCACGCCCACCGCTTATCATCGAACAAATCCCGGATGGCGGTGATGAATCCTTTGTGGAATCTTTCCTTTCTCTTTGGAGATACTTAACTCCACGAAGAGTCGAAAATGAGCAAGCACGCTATCACGCACCAGCTCCTCCTGCTTTTTCACTCAGGCACCATTGTTCAGCCGACTTCGATTTCGAAAACAGATGTATGGCCATCACCGCAAATGAAGAATCAGTTGAAGTACGAGAAGTGTTCAAGGCACTATTTCTTGAAGTTGAGAAAATGGAGAGGCATCAGGCCTCCTTGGATATGCGCTGGACAACAGAGATGCCAACCTTACGGTGACTTGAGAGGCATCACAGTCAGGATAAGGGAATGGTGGCAACAAAGAAAGAATTGGAACAGGTGAGATACTTCAGACAATTATTCAACAAGTCTTGGTGTAAAATCGTTGATGCGAAACGAAGCTGCGGGAACACATTGAACATATGCACGAAGCTCACACCGCCGAGATCAAGCTGCTGCGTGAGCAGAATGCAAATGATATACACGTTTGGAAGAACACATGACAAGAAAATTCAGCCTTCTCATGGCTGAGATGAAGCTGATTTTGAGAATCCAACGCTACTGGTCTGGAATTTTAAAGATACAACGCAAAGCAGACTTGAAGCAAAATTCAACCATCGAAGACTCGACTTCATGCTTGCCAAAGATGTTCTCGGGGTTCCTCTATCCTTTGATGATGCCAAAAAGGGGGAAGAGGAATACCTTAAAGCAAAAAAAATCAAGAAAAGAAAAATGACAAGGAACAATTTGAGAAGGAAAATCGGTGAGGAAATTTTGAAATCGAAGAAAGGAAAATCATTGAGGGGGAAGGATCAAAAAATATGACCTTGATGATTGCACAAATCACGGTGACATAATAAGCGAAAAACTCCCCGTGACTCGCCACTCCAACACTGTATCTATGGCCGAGAAGAGAAAAGAAATTGAAGCAGGGATGAAGGAGGTGGAAGGAAGAATGGATGCCAGGGTGATGAACATCTTGAAAGAACACGGAGGCAAGAGACACGTATGCCATTTCGATGTCGGGACGAGCCAAGATCGATTAACGAATTCAAAACGAATCAAGGATATTTTGCAAATATGTCCTTGGCTCAAGCTTGGGACTAGTCTCGGGAAAAGGGTCTCACATTATGTGAAGAAGTTCGAGATGAACAGACAACCGGCAGTATCCACTCTGCTCGGGTCACTCCGCCTGGGCACTCACCGAAAGAAGAAGGCCCCAAGATAAAGATACGCCCGCAGGCGGAGGAAGAAGCAGCAGTGGAGGAAGAAGCTTAGGACCAGGCCTCCGCCCAAGAACATTGAATACGTAGATCCGGGAAAGAAAGGAGGGATGGGCGGGCTTGACCATGTGGCGAACTTGCAAGTGGCTAAAACCAACGCCGAGTATGCAAAAAGGATAGAAGAAGAAAACAAGAGACAAACTCGGCTATGGCAGGAGAGACAGAAAGAATAAGGAAAGATGAAGCTGCCGGGAAGGCATATGAGAAGAAAAAAAGAAGCGGTGATGACGAGAAGAAGAGAAGAAGAGAAGAAGATGTGATCAAGATGAAAAAGAAGGAGACAATGAAGGAGATGAAGTGTTCTTTGCCCAACCCTTCGTGTATTTTATATGTAAATACATACAATGTAAGTCTTCAGAACAATGCTATAATTTTTTTGGAGACAATTACATACTCGATACACCTTGTAAACAATTGTGTTAAGTACAAGAATGATATGATCAATAAAAAAAAAAAAAAGGGATTGATTATGCGCATACATTCTATGTCAATACACTATCTGTATGTATCTTTGTTATTTGCATCTTTATATGAGTTAAGTTTTGGCATCATCAAAAAGGGGAAATTGTTAGGAATTTTATTGTTTAGATTTTGATGAATGCCATGAAAAACTTAGAATAGAAAGTTAGCTCCCCAATTCTTGCTTTGAAATGTATTGTAACAATTAGAGTGGCCAAGCTGAGTTAAGTCGCCTACGCTCCAACTTGCAAGAAGACAATCAAGGCTTGAAGGAAAACTCTTGTGTGAGACATTGAGTACAACAAAGAAGAGCAGACAGAACTCGATGAAGAAGCGGTGAGATACTGGTGAGTGGAACATCATCAAGTCAACTCAAAAGGAGTCTCAAGTCGGGTGAGAAAGAGTCATCCATGATTGGAAGTCGACTCTAAGTCACCTGGGGAAAGCAAGGAAATGCGGTCAAGTCGAGATAATCGTAAAAGAACCGTTGCACGTAAATCAAGAGATTTACTTAAACAAGTAATATCTCCATACTACCTTTCTTGGAGTGCTCACCCCGGAAGCGTGCAAAAGAAATGAACCAATGGGAAGCACTACACCGTGTATTAACTCGAAAAGGTGATAAAACATTTCATACGAGGAAATGGCAATTCCAAGAAGTGCATACCAAATGCAAAGTGATTTTCAAAAATGAGCCTATCTCTTCAACGGGCAAATTTTTGAAAGTTCACTATAAAAGGCCGAGGAGTTTGTTTGAGAATAAAATGAATGACACACGTGAGATATACAAGCTTATCAAAAATGAAACATTCTCAATCCTCAAGTTTACATCTCAAGTACATCAATCCAACACTTACCTCGTGAAGGAAAGAGAACTTCAATCGGTTGAAGAGGAAAATCGAAAACAAGGGGTCTACATTCCAAGAAGGATTGTAGAAAGGTTCAAGTGTCGAACCAAGTCTTAAGCTTTTGGAGGGCTTCGTGATCAAATCCAAGGTGCTTGAGCAAGTGAGTAAACCTGAAGAATCGAGTCGCACGAGGCGGTGAGTGATCAAGGCGTCTCGGATCGAGTCCCAAAGGATCAAGTCAAGCCGTTATTTGTGATCAAGATTTAAGACTGCTACCACTTTGTAAACCGATCATTACTTAGTGGATTCCTCCGGGAGTTGGAGAAGAGAGGAGTAGAAGAATTACCCCATCTTCAACCTCTATAAAAACTTTATGTGTCATTTACATTTCAAAGATTTAAATTTCTCGCACTTTTAATTGCTTATATCTCCGATAAATTTGCTATCCATTTGATAATCTATAAGTACTAAATCAAACTATAAAAACTTGCTTAATCAAACTTAAGGGTGTTAAGTCTTCCATAAAACAAAACCACAAGTTGAGTCAAATTAAAGCCAACAACCGAGTTACTCTATTAATGTACTCACGGTGAGTCATTGAGAGATTAACTCTTGAGTGACTAATTCGATTTGTCCATCAAGGACATTGCATTTGTGTAGGTAGATTTAAAAGGCCTAATCGAAAATTTGGTAAGGTTTATTCAACCCCCTTCTAAACCTTACACTTACACCCCTTGGGACCTACAGATTCTACTGAGACTCGGCTTCCCCATGAATGACTTTTTGTCTCTCCTTCCAACCCAACCATGCAATAATAATAAATAATTTCAAACTCATTTCTATCCAGATTCATGGACATCCACATTCCAATATCAATAATTGATCATTGTTTTGCCAATTTTAGCAGTTTAATTTTTTTTTGTTTGTTTCCATACCTGTTGCAAAACCGGGCAGAAAAAGAGGGAATGGGGTGTTGACTCATCACTAAAACCACATAAATGATAGTGGACTGGGGCAGGGACATGGTGGATGGCTAGATTTTGCCCGGTTGCAAGAAATCCCTGTGAATTGTGATGCTTTTCAACAAAAATTCTCATTTTCGGAGGAATGTTTAGTGACCAAATAAAATTCCACCACTTCGAAATCCCAAATGCAGACTGACCTTCGGGCGGGGAAAACAAACCAATGGTGGCGCACTTATAAGCTTCTCGAACGGTAAAGCATCCTTTTTATCGAATTGTTCAAAGTACCCATTGTGGATAGAGCAAAAACTTTTCTAACATGTCAGATAAAAAAATATATTATTTACCCATTTTTATGGTTTTTTTACCCAAATACCCCTGAAACTTGAATACAAAAACAAAAAGTAGGTGGGGTACTATTTCTTTATTTTTTATCTCTCTACTCCCTTTTTGGATTTTATAAAAAATCTTATTTTTTGGTAAAAAAAAATTTCAAAAGCCTTCAACAATTTTCAGTTTTAATCAATTTTTCAGATTTTAAAACTATTTTTTAAATTTTTAAACAAACTTCCATATTTTAAATAAATGGCAAATGTTTAAAAAAATGTATAGTGTTTTTAAAATTTTAAAATTTAATTTTATTTAATTTTTTGATTTTAAAATAACTTCGATTCTTTTTTTTATTTTTAGATAAATTAATTGTGTTTTTGATATTTTAATATTTAGATTTTCAAATAATTTTTTTTAAATTATTTTTTGGATAAATGCATTTTTTGGACTAAAAGTGTAATTTCCTCTATGTATATGTATCCTTGTCTTCTTCTTTGTATATATATATATATATATATATATATATATATATATACATGGGGGTTGACATGATATGGCACGATACGACACGATATGAGCACAATATGGGCACGATTTGGGCACAATATATATCATGATATGTATATATATGTGTACATAGGGGTTGGCACGATATGGACACGATATGACACGATATATATCACAGGGGTGTGTGTACATATTTGACAACAAATTCATAGACAAACTTGAAATCAAATAGTTTGACATCATTTAAGTACAAACAAGAGATCTAAACTAAGAAAGACAAACTCTTCTTGTCATGATGGATCCTCCTTCCAAGTCTTGAAACCCTTGTGCTTCCGTAGATGCGAAAGGCCTTGTGGTGTTATTCGTAGATTTGCCCTTCTCTCTCAGAAGATTGTTGATTCGTGTAACCCTAGTGTATTGTGTTGTATATTCAGATGTAATGACTTATCAATTCGTGCAGGCCTTGGTCACTTTTATATAGATGCCTTGAGAGGTCACTTGTAGATTTCTGATGGCAAAAGGAATCAAAAATCAGCCAACAGATGAATTGCACGGTCGTGTGGAGATCACACTGTTCGGTCGTGTAAAGTGTTTCAATCTCTATTTTTGCTCCAAATGAACCAAACGGTCGTGTGATATTCACACGGTCAGGTTGTGCGATGTGTCTCTAAATTCTTCCCTCGAACAAGTCGCACGAACGTGTAAAAATACATGGAAGCAGCTCACATGGTCGTGTGCCTTTCACACGTTCAGACCGTGTGACTTGTTTTTCTCTGTTTTTTTCGTGTATTCGATCATCTCTTCGCATTTTTTAATCTTGCCCGGGCCTCTTAACTGATATCTTTTTATTTAAGCTTTGTTTCTTGTAAAAAGTTACAAGGATACGCAGTATCATGCTCTTCTAAGGAAACCAAGTAAAATACACTAAATATGCGTGCAAATGTATCAAATTACGCTTCTAAATGCACATATATTTTATACGTATCAATCGTGGTATATCGTGTCATGTTATATCATGGCATATCGTGCCACATTATATACTAGCATAATGTGGCATATCGTGCATATCATGGCGTATTGTACCACATTATATACTAGTATAACGTGGCATATCGTGCCATATTATATACTAGTATAACGTGGTATATCGTGCCATGTTATATCGTGGAATATCGTGCCATATCGTGGCATATCGCGTCACTTTATATACTAGTATAACATGTCATATCGTGACCTATCGTGGCATATCTGCCATGTTATATATTAGTATAACGTGGCATACCGTGCCACGTTATATACTAGTATAACTTGGCTTATCGTGGCATATTTGTTACTAAAAAATTGCTCTTAAGTATATTTTTTACACGTCTTTAAGTTTTTGTCAGTTTCTATTAGCTACAATTAAATTCATTCATATAACGTAACACATCGTGTATACGGTTTTATGTAGAAGAGATAACCCAAAATTCTTGTTGCTATTTTTTATCGGTGTTTTTGTTGCTATTTTGTGTAGATGGGAGGGGAGTAGAGAGAGAAAAAATAAAGAAAATGTACTTTATATGAGAGAGGAATAAGACCCATTTACTTTATGCTTTTGCATTTAAGTGTCAGAAGTATTTGGGTAAAAGAACTATAAAAGTAGGTAGAAAACATAGTTTTTATCTTACATGTCAGAAAAATCTTTGTCCTATTCAAAGTGGGCATATTGAGCAATTTGCTTAAACAATAATTACATTACATTCAAAATTCAAAATTATCAAATTAAAGGAGGGGCAATTTGATCAAATTGGGTAAAAAAAAGAGTTTTTTATAAGTTGGTTGGTAGAAAAGAATACCCACTATCCATAGTGGGTAGTTAAAAAAATTCCCCTAAATTTTAAGATGAATTAATGAAAGGGGATTTTTTTAACTACACATTATGGATAGTGGGTATTCTTTTCTACCCACCAACTTAAAAAACCTTTTTTTACCCAATCTAACCAAATTGCCCATCCTTTAATTTGGGGATTTTGAATTTTGAAACTGATTTAATTATTGTTTGGGTAATTTTTTAACTACCCACTATGGATAGTGGGTATTTTTTTCTACCCACCAACTTAAAAAAATATTTTTGTTACCCAATTTGACCAAATTGCCCCTCCTTTAATTTGGTAATTTTGAATTTTGAAACCGATGTAATTATTGTTTTCCTTGAAAATCATGTACACTCCATCCTAAATACACACACCCCTATGATATATATCGTGTCCATATCGTGTCAATCTCTATGTACATATACATATCATGATATATATCATGCCAATATTGTGTCATATATATCGTGTCCATATCGTGTCAACCCATATGTACATATATATTACATTGAAGAAGACAAGGATACATATACATAAAAGAAATTGCACTTTTGGTCCCACAAATGCATTTATCATAAACTATTTAAAAAAACAACATAAAATAATTGTTTGAAAAATCTGAAAAATTGTTGTTTAATTTTCAAAATTGTTTCAATAAAATTTAAAAGTATTTTGCAATTTATTAAAAAACGTTAAATAAATCCAAAAAATTATTTAAAATCTAAATATGAAAATATAAAAAACACGATAATTTGTTTAAAAAATAAAAAAAGGAATCGAAGTTTTTTTAAAATTAAAAAATTACAAAAAAAATACTATACATTTTTTTATAACATTTGTCATTTATTTAAAATATGGAAATTCGTTTAAAAATCTGAAAAATTATTGAAAAATCTGAAAAATGGATTAAAACTGAAAATTGTTGAAGGCTTTCGAAATTCTTCTTACCAAAAAATCAGAATTTTTTATAAAATCCAAAAAGAGAGTAGAGAAAGAAAAAAAATAAAGAAATAGTACCCCACCTACTTTTTACTTTTGTATTGAAGTGTGAATATGTATTTAGATAAAAGAATCATAAAAGTGGGTAGAATGGCCTTGTATGGATGTGTTTCCAAGTCCAATTTCCAGTTTCCATGGTTGAAAATTGAATTTTCAGACTTTATTGATTTTCGTATGAAAATTGAGAATATGCTTGGTTGGTTGTCTGAATTTCTAATTTTATATAAGTTTGGAAATGAAATTATGTTTGGTTAAAGTTTTTTAAATTGCGTTTTTTACCTTGAGTTGCGTGATTGGAAAAAAAATAATTTGGTTGAAATTTTTGGGTCTAATCTCTGATCACTTTTATAATATCAAAATATTTTTATGATATATGGTGGGCCCTTTTTGTATGACTTGATAGGAATATAGTAACTTTTGGAGGATTGCGTAACATTTTGTGAGATTAACCGAAGTGTTCTACTTTTTAACATAATTAGATAATGTCACCCCATGGATTTATTCTACTGCACATTGTTCAAGAAACCATTTTTGTCCTTGTGTCCAGAATAGCTAGGTTAGTTGGAAATTCATTTAACCAGCCACAGTTGCCGTTTCTGATAGTTTGGAGATTCAAATTAGTCTAATTTTCAATGAGAGTACTACAAAACACACATATTTCCATTTTTTGGAACAATTGGAAACTGAAAATTGGATGGTGAAAACACATCTATACATGTCCATAATTTTTTATCTCATGTGTTAGAAAAGTTTTTGTTCTATCCATAATGTCTACTTTGAACAATTTGCTCTAAAATTTAACAGTTAAAAATGCAAACCAATATTTTGGTCCAATAGTATTTGCATGACCATGCTTCAATTGAGAACTTTCAAGACTTCAAGAAATCTAATATTCAGAAAATGATCCAAATACACATCTTTGGGCTTTGAGAGTTTCATTCAATTTTGTAATAGGAAAAAGAGAGTTCATAGTACTGTTATATCATTTGAATATTACACAAACAATTGTGACATAAGTTTTTAACGAGTCAATAGCCAATCATTTTATACCTCCACTAAAAAAGAAAAAGAATAATAGAGTGTTCTCGAAATTAATTTTAAATGGACTTTTAGATATGAAAGTTCATTTATGAAAATATTACGTGTTTTACTGTTATTTTTACATGACGTTTTAGATTAGTCATTTTTCTAAAAGTGTATTTCACATAAGTACAACTTTGTGATTTTTTAATTTTCTTTCTTGTATTCTACTTGATCAGTATTTTAAAAATGCATTTTAAAAAATAAAAAGTAATGTTCATAAATAATTTATCAAAACATCCACATTAAATAGTCTATTATTATGTAGATGAACTTTCTTTTCAAAAATGCTTGCAAAGGTGCACTATGTTAGAATGTGGATTTCAGGTGTTCAGCTTTATCATTAGACTATGCAAATCCTATTAAATGGATTCTAATGCCAAATTATACTACTAATTATCACTACATGCAAAAGAGGGTCAAAGTAAAAAAATAAAAAGTAGGGATGGCAATGGGCGGGGACGAGACTGGTATGAGACATGACATTCCCGTCCCCGAATCCCATTGAAAATATCATCCCCGTACCATTTCTCATTTTTGGCATCTGGTACGGAGATGGGGAATCCCCATTCGGGGAATGGGGTCTTCGCGGGGAATCGGAGTCCCCATTTTATATTTATTTAAAAAAAGTATATAAAAAAATTACTTAGAATAATCAATAACTAAAATAGATAAAAATATTATGAATCACTAATCTTATAATAACTCCACAATATGAAATACCTTAACAAATTGAGTTAAATACTACAATCTTCGAAATACAAAGTCTTGCAATCTTAAAAATAAAAAGTCATTATAATATAAAACACATAATTTTTAAGGTATAATTTAAAGATTTAATAAAAAAAATATAAACATAATTAATATTAATAATATATAAATAATATATGTGCACATAAATACATACATACATATATATATGGGGAGGATCAAATGAAACCACATTTTATGGTGAGACAGTGTGGACTAATCTCAACCCTCCCTCATTTACATCAAAGGCTGGGAATAATTTGGGATAATGATACATTAAACATTTAATTAAATCCTAGAAAGGGTAAAATTATCAAAACAAACATGTGGGGGACCATCCAAATATGGAATCAGTTATTAGGAGAGAGAAAATCGCGGGGGAGAGAGAAAATTGCGCTGGGGAGAGAGAAAATCACGCATGTGCTCTGCCATGCAGTATGTTGTACATTTATCATATATTTGTTGTATAATTAACACTATTTTACTGCGTGTTTATCATAATTTTACTGCATATTAAAATGGTCAAACAAAGACATGTGGGGACCGTGAATTAAAGAATCAGTTATAGAGAGACAGAGAGAGAGAGAGAATAACGCTCATTAACATGTGGGGACCATGAATTACTTAAATCAATTATAGAGAAAGAGAGAGAGAGAGAGAGAGAGAGAGAGAGAGAAAAAATTACGGTCATTATTGTACTGTATATTTAACATATATTTACTGTATGTTTAACACTATTATGTTATATATTTAACATATTTGTACTGCATATTACAATTGTCAAACAAAAATTATAAGTATACAACAAAACACATATAAGTATACAACAAAACACATATAAGTATACAACAAAAAACATAAGTATACATCAACATAAATACATATATCAAAAATTAATTAACTACTTATACAACAAAATACATATAAGTATACATCAAAAAACATATAAGTATACAGTAATCCTCATTGCCTCCTCGTAGGCCCTCGTTTTCTCCACGTCAGCATCGACTTCTTCATCAATCCTCCAATCATGTCCTTTATTCTAAAACCCCAAAAAATATCTCTCAAATTCGGCACTCCGATCGCCTTCTTCAACAACATAATCGGCTAACTCCTCCACCATCCCCGAATCAAGCATATTGTCGATTCGTTTCACCAAATACTCGTTCAATACCGGCGGCGAGACGTTGACCCAGATGAAACAACATGTGTATCTCATCTCTTTAGAGAAAACCGAGTCTAAATCCGAGATCGACTCCCCGAACACATCAATCTCTGGGAAGAATTTCTTAGCCAGTAATGCGTAGACGAACGAGTTCGATCCGCCGATGATGAATGGCATTTTTCGGCGGGAGACAATTTGCGTGATGGCTAGCGAAGCGGAAGACGATTTACAGAAGAATCTGGAGCATGAATCGATCTGGAGCAGTTACCAAATGGGAATAAAATTGCTAATAATAAAATTATCATTTTACCCTTTATTGATTTAAAAAAAAAATAAAAAAAGCCATTCACTTGGGTAAATCTCAACCATCTAAAATTTGAAATTTGTGGATAGGATTAGTCCATACTGTCTCACTCTAATTATGTGGTCTTATTTGATCTTATTCCTATATATATATACATATATATATATATATATATATTGGTGAATGGGGACGGGGACGGGGACGGAGAATCCTCGTTTTACCTAATTGGGGGACGGGGATGGGGCGGGGGATATAAATATCATCCCCGAATTAACCGGGGACTCCCCATCTCATTTTACTCGGGTACCAGCGGGGATGATTCCCCCCGAGAATTTTGTCATCCCTATCCTTTCCCGTCGATGAAAAAATTCCCAAATTGTATTTAATAAATAGTCAATTAATAAATAAATAATAATTGAATTCAAAAAAAAAATACACATTGGACAAATTAGCGCCTACTAAATATAAATACTCTGCCAACGATAATACAAAAATAAAAGAAAAAATAGTGTAAGCGTTGAAACTTCATGAGGTATTTGTCACGTGCTATTTAATTAGCCCACATCCAAACCAAAATGGATGAGTTATTATAAAACATTGTTGTGGGTCCAACTATTAACTCATTGTCTCATTCATCTTTATTCATATTTTACATGAAATTAATACATTAATATTCTTATTCATGCACTATCTTTAAATAATTATTCTTACAAATTATAATTAACTTTAATAAATATTAACATTATTTAGTATTATTTTCGAGTGTCATATATATAATTATAATGTTATTTAAATACTTAATGTTAACTTTGTAGTAGCAAATCAATTGATAATGCAAATTTCCCAAAAAAAAAAGATAACAAAATGCAAAAGCATCAAATAGAAAAGCAAAAAAAGAAAAACAAATAAAAAAATAAAAAATAAATAAAGCCATAAAACTGAAATAGAAAATCTGAAAAAAGAAAAGAAAAGGATGATCAATAACTTTACAAAGTTGTAACGGGAGTTGTAATAATAAAACAAAAATAAAATTTGTAGTGCCTTCGATCTTACCAGCTAATTTGACGCTAGCGGACGAATATTACCTAAAGCCGCCAAGAGGTCGCCACATGTACTGCTTTTTGGAGGACAGTAAATCATTTTTGCCGGATTTTGAGATTTTTGTCTTTATTTTTTAATTATGGTTAAATGTATTATTTAGTTGAATGGCTTTGTGTGGGTGGTAAAGAACTAAAGATGAAGAATATAAATGTTAAACGGACTCACCTAGCATTTTCGTGTCAACCTTGGTGTAGGAATGGGTACGGTTCTAGAATTGTTGGTTCCCGTTCCAAAACCGTCGGTTCCAGTTTACGGTTCATGTCCCAAAAGCGGAACCGATGGTTCCGGTCCGGTTCGGAACTCGGTTTTGTTGGAAAATATTACAATGGTTACAACGGGAAAGACCTTCAAGATGGCTTACAAAACAAAACATAAAATTACAAGAAATGTAAAACCTAACTATTACAAGTCTTGAATGGATTCCAACTCCAGAAGCATGAATCTGATAGAACTTTACAAGCCGAGTCGAGGAAGACCTCTATCCGCAAGACAAATACGTCCCGGCTAGTGCTCACGGTTTGACGTAATGTCCCCAAAGATAAAACGACTTACGTCTTTTGTGTAGTAACACCACTAACACAAAAGCCCCATCGAACTAGAATGGTGCGATAATCTGGTTTGCTTGACACAAAAATGCAGAAAGGAAGTGCTGACACGAGATGTTGTAACACCGGGTAGTAACACCTCATGGACATTATGAATCGCGAAAATCGACTTCCTTTCTAACTTCTCACTCTCTCTCACTCTACTCATCCTCATATCAAACTCATTACCATGCAACAATGCACCCTAGGCTTATAAAAGCCATCATTTCCAACACTTGATGGAATTAAAGATAAGAGAGTGGACATTTAACCATATGTAACTCCCATGAGTTACAAGCCTCTACTTATGACCACTACTTGAGGAGTTACAAACTCCAAAGCCACATGAACCTGACACCTCCAATGTCAGATTCATCCACTCATGAACCTGGACACCTCCAATGTCCTGATTCATCAGGCCCAACAGTAACTTGAATTTGGGCCAAGCCCATTTTCAAGTTACAAAACTAATTGAACCTGAACCCGAGCCCAAAGGGTCGGTCCGGTCCAAGGCCCATCTGTGATCATACACTTGCGTTATAGTATATCCAACCAATAACACCTTCTAGTATTTATACTAGGATAAACTATGCCCATTCACGTGGCCAACTTCGTGTATTAATTTCTCACTCATCACCAAAATTCGGTTTTGAGAAATATAAAATACTACGAATATCTACTCGAAACATAGATTAACAATTTACAATTCAATTCCTCCAGAATTAAATTCTTAGCCACCAAAAATTTGGTCAAAGTCGGGTCGACGCCCACTTTATCAAAACCAAATTTCCAACAATCCCCCACATGAGTGGAAATTAATGCATGCATGAATGCAGACACGCAAACCAGTCCTCAAGAGACAATATTGCATCCGAAAAGGTAGCTTGTGGCTTTGAACCTTCCGTAGTTAATACCATCAGGTACACTAGCGGCCTAGTGGACGCAATGCCTTGAACTATTTCTCCACGGTGTATACCGAGACAATAGCATTAACACAGTAAGGTCTCAACACCTTCTGTTCTCACGTTTTGTGTCCGTTTCGGCCATGGACACCACTTTGGATTCATAAGTGTTACTTTGAAGCGGCCCTCACTTCTCACTTATATAGGTGATCTCCTATCCGAGTATCCTGCCATACTCAACCTCAACGAGGTGTAGGAATCATTAAAAGTCAAATGACTTAGCCTCACCACAACTTGCAGGTGTTTCAACACTTGGCATTGCTCTAGGGATGGGTTGAAACATTGTTTCCAAGTGTTACAACATAAACTTCATAGCTTAGTTTTCCCATTGAACCAAGTTCTTGGGATCTCCAGTCATCATGGTTGGGTTACCACTATGATGGTTATTTTACTTTGTGGACTTTAAGCCCATTCCTCTAGCAATTTACTCAATTGATCTCGATTGATCCTTTTTCACAAAGAATCGCCACATTGTCTTTTGACTTTACGTAGTCAATTGACATCACACCATTTGAGATCAATTGTCTAACGGTATTGTGTCTTCGACGAATACGTCTAGACTTACCGTTATACATATTGCTCTGCGCCCTTCCTATAGCCGCTTGGCTATCTCGGTGAATCGTCATCAAGGCACAAAGCTTCCTCCAACATGGAATATCTTCCAAAAAGTTTCAAGCCACTTACTTCTTAACCTTGACTTTGTCCAAAGCTATAAACTCGATTCCATGGTGGACCGAGCTATACACGTTTGTTTCGTGGACTTCCACGATACCGCACCACCTCCAATGGTGAATATGTATCCACTAGTGGAATAAGAATCTTTGAATCAAATCCAACTAGCATCGCTATACCCTTCAAGTATAGCCGGATATCTCGAGTAGTATAGCCCATACCCAAGGTATACTTCAAGTATTTTAACACCTTGGTTAACGCTTTCCAATACTCGTGGCTTGGATTGCCCGTGAACCTACTCAACATATTTACATGATAAGCCAAGTCTGGACGTGTACAATTGGTAATGTACATCGATCGCTATTCTATAATACGTGAGTATTCCATTTGAGCCACTGGTTCTGCTTCATTAGCAACCAGATTTACACTTAAATCAATGGGCACCTTTGATAATGAACTGTTAAAAGCATTGAATTTCTTGAGCATTTTCTCCACATAGTGGGATTGTGACAAGATAATTTCATCATGAGTTCTGCTGATTTTTATCCCCAGGATCACATCAGCAGTTCCCATATCCTTCATGTCAAAGTTTCTCTTTAACATTCTTTTTCGTGTCCATGATAACATCATGACTACTACCCATGATTAACAAATCGTCTACGTATAGACAAACTATGATAAATGCTTCCGATGTCCCTTTGACATATACGCATTTATCACATTCGTTGATTTTATACCCGTTTGACAACATTGTGTTATCAAACTTAAGATGCCATTGTTTTGGAGCTTGTTTCAGTCCATACAAGGATCTTATCAACTTGCACACCTTCTTTTCTTGACCGGGTGCAACAAACCCTTCAGGTTGTTCCATATAGATTTCAGCATCTATCTCTCCATTCAGAAACGTCGTCTTGACATCCATCTGATGAATCTCTAGATTGTGCAAAGCAACAATTGCGAGAAGCACCCGAGTAGACGCAATCCTCGTTACCGGAGAATAAGTGTCAAAGAAGTCATACCCTTCTTTTTGTTTAAAGCCTTTGGCTTCAAGCCGTGCTTTATACTTATCAATAGTTCCATCTGCTTTACACTTCTTCTTTAGGATCCACTTATATCTTAAAGGTTTATGACCAGCAGGGAGATCAACCAACTCCCACATATGGTTTTGCAGAATGGACTCGATTTCACTATTGATTGCTTCTTGCAGAGCGAAGCATCTGGACTACTTAGAGCCTCTTAAATCGAGTTTGGCTCACCATCTAACATCAATGTTAGAAAGTCAGGTCCAAAGGACTTATCCACCTTAGGCCTCTTACTTCGTCTCAGTTCTTCACCACTTGGTGTTGAACAAACTGTTCTGTGTTGTTCCAGATGTTATAACATCCGAAGAATCACCTTCAGCAACATCTGCAGTAACACCTGCAGCTGTTTCAGATGTTATAACACCAGACGTAACACCTCCAGCAACACCTCCAGAAACATCTGAATACAGTCATTTCTTTAAACTTCCATTTATCCTTTTTTTACAAGGATAAATATTCTCAAAGAATATAGCATTCCTTGACTCATTTATGGTACCAACTGTCATTTCCTTTTTTTCTGACTTATGTACCATAAAACGATAAGCACTACTGTAAGTATATAACCAATAGAAACACAATCGACCATTTTATGACTGATTTTAACTTGCTTTGGTTCATGTATTGCAACCTTAGCCAAACACCCCCACACTTTAAGGTATTTATAAGAAGGCTTACGATTTTTCCACAATTCGTAAGGAGTCTTATCTTTCCCCTTAAGTGGGATTTTATTCAATATGTGGTACGCCGTTAAAACAGCTTCCCCCCACATATTCTGTGTTTCTTTGTTCAACTCCGGATTACCCCAGAGCTTACATAGCTCATGGTCGTTTCATTAGCATTAGAATGCTTTTCGTTGTTCTAAAACCATTAGAACCTCGTTCCAACAATATTGTTAGAACCTCGTTCAAACAAATTTCAGAACCTTGTTCCAACAATTTTGTTCAAACCATTTACAGCGAGTGTGACCTTAGATGTTGTCACACCTTCATTCAGACCTCACACTTGGTTTTGAAACTGCCTTAGATGTTACAACACTTTTGCCAACACCTCCTGTAAATATCTTTTCAGTGTCTGCATCTGGTGTTACAACACCTCAGACATCACTTTCTCGAATCGCGGCGGTGCATTTACAGTGTTTCAACACTCGCATAACACCTCCCAGAATCGCGGGTACAATGTACACCGCTTTGGTGTTACAACACCTCATACAACACTTTCTGCAACTGTGGTACAATGTCACTACTGGTGTTACAACACCTTAGACAACACTTTCTGCAACACTTAAATCTGCAACTGAAGCTCGAAAGCCAAAAGTGAGACAGAAAGTGTGGTCATACCCCCACAGTCGCTCGATCCGTTAGAATTCTTAAAAAAGTATTCCAACCCAATTTACTCGAGTCTCTATCAAGACTTCCATGGATTTAGCTTCAGACCCTCGATTGCTTTTTTCAATTTTCAATCGAACAATCAGGTCACTAATCCAAATTCCTTCCAGTTTTGCATTTAGGAATTCATTAAAATTTTCCAAGCTGGTAACAACATATAAACGATGCAAACCATTTGGAAATTTCATTTAAACCACATCCCTTCAGCACAAATATCATGCAGGATCAGTTGAAACTTTCAGACTAGTTTCAACACATTTTTGGATTGTTGGAATCATCCATTTCTCAATCCAAAAAACTCAAAATAACGAACCTCTTGGAAATCACATCCTCATTTCGTATTTCATTTCAACACATGAACCTTTTGGAAAAATATCCTCAGTTCAAACCACACAATACATATAGTAAAGTGTACCACTAAGTCCGTTAAGGACAAAGTCACGGCAGAGGATATCATCATCCTAGCCACATGCTTCAAACGCAGTGCGTTTTTAGCAACAACAACAATTCCAGCAACCACTGGAAGGTCTTCTGTCAGATTCATCTCCAAGGTAAGGCTCTGTTTCTCCTCGCCATCGTGAAGGTACAATTATTTGTCTTGCGATTGTTGGAAAATATTACAATGGTTACAACGGGAAAGGCCTTCAAGATGGCTTACAAAACAAAACATAAAATTACAAGAAATGTAAAACCTAACTATTACAAGTCTTGAATGGATTCCAACTCTAGAAGCATGAATCTGATAGAACTTTACAAGCCGAGTCGAGGAAGACCTCTATCCGCAAGACAAATACGTCCCGGCTAGTGCTCACGGTTTGACGTAATGTCCCCAAAGATAAAACGGCTTACGTCTTTTGTGTAGTAACACCACTAACACAAAAGCCCCATCGAACTAGAATGGTGCGATAACTGGTTTACTTGACACAGAAAATGCAGAAAGGAAGTGCTGACACGAGATGTTGTAACACTTTGGGTAGTAACACACTCTTGGGATGATTATGAATCGCGAAAATCTGACTTCCTTTCTAACTTCTCACTCTCTCTCACTCTACTCATCCTCATATCAAACTCATTACCATGCAACAATGCACCCTAGGCTTATAAAAGCCATCATTTCCAACACTTGAGGGAATTAAAGATAAGAGAGTGGACATTTAACCATATGTAACTCCCATGAGTTACAAGCCTCTACTTATGACCACTACTTGAGGAGTTACAAACTCCAAAGCCACATGAACCTGACACCTCCAATGTCTAGATTCATCCAC
This sequence comes from Rehmannia glutinosa, assembly GCA_016081115.2. NCBI lineage: Eukaryota > Viridiplantae > Streptophyta > Magnoliopsida > Lamiales > Orobanchaceae > Rehmannia > Rehmannia glutinosa. The sequence goes on from JABTTQ020003086.1 coordinate 264,208, forward strand.
TCATGAACCTGGACACCTCCAATGTCCCGATTCATCAGCCAACATGATAACAAGAATTTGAATTTGGGCCAAGCCCATTTTCAAGTTACAAAACTAATTGAACCTGAACCCGAGCCCAAAGGGTCGGTCCGGTCCAAGGCCCATCTGTGATCATACACTTGCGTTATAGTATATCCAACCAATAACACCTTCTAGTATTTATACTAGGATAAACTATGCCCATTCACGTGGCCAACTTCGTGTATTAATTTCTCACTCATCACCAAAATTCGGTTTTGAGAAATATAAAATACTACGAATATCTACTCGAAACATAGATTAACAATTTACAATTCAATTCCTCCAGAATTAAATTCTTAGCCACCAAAAATTTGGTCAAAGTCGGGTCGACGCCCACTTTATCAAAACCAAATTTCCAACAGGTTTCTCTACGGTTCCAGTTCTGGTATTAACCGGAACTATTTATTTATCTTTTGATAATTTTTTGATTTCTTAAAATAGTTTATCAATTTCAGTTAAAGAAAAAAAAGAAAATAAAGAAAAAGGTTTGGACTTAATATTCAATAAAGTTGTATACTTAATATTAATAATAATATTAAACTATCTACATATACTATTAGAGTATTGAAGAATCAAAGTTCACTTAGTTCATTTACAACATTTGGTCTAAAACGTGTCTAATGTAGTTACGAAAATAAAACATCATAATAAACATTTAATATTTCTTCTAGCATGTATTTACCAAAACAAAATTGTTGGTTTTAACCTTAAAAAAAGGGTTCCATCACGGTTTCACCGACGGTTAAAACAGCCGGTTCCACGATTTTTGAGACCTAGGAACCAGAACCGAAACCGGCCTATAAGGTTCCGGTTCCAGTTCCAGTTTTGGAACCGTTGACCACTGTTCTGGTTTCGGTTTGGAGCCCAATTTCGGTTCCATTTGGCCATACCTACCTTAGTGGGCTTATGGCTAAATGGGCTGACCCTAGTAGTTTCGGGTGAGCCCTTGTGAGCTTAGTGCTAAATGGGATTTAGGTTAAATAATCACTATCTAATGGAGAGGTAATATTGCGTTCTGGAAAAAAAAATGGAGCGGTAATATTGCGAACACAAAAAAAAATATCTTTATATATATATATATATTATTGAAACCAACTTATAAAAATATATATATATAAAAGTATTAAAAATGAGTAATAAAGAATAAAAAGTTCTTTAAACAATAAATACTCACGTCATACGAACTAAAATCATAATGTGAATATGAAAAATATTTACTAGTAAAAGATAAGAAAAATTAAATATAGAATATTATAATTACACACACACACACACACACACACACACATATATATATATATATATATATATATATATTGGGAGAGAGTTATATGAGACCACCTCATAGAATGAGTCTATGAGGATCAATCCTAGCCATATATCTATTTTTTCCAAGAGCTGCGATTTAAGAGATAAAATTGCAGATTACAAGCTAGTTAATTAAACACATAGTAAATTAGTCATCCTTCAGAACAACCAATATTCACGGGATTAAGTTGATTCTGAGATTACACAATCCTTCCAAATCTCATAGCAAAATCAACGTGAACAATCATCCTCATCCTTCTTCGACGCGCTACGTGATAAATCCTTCCTCTTTCTTCTTCAATGTACTACTGTGTGAAAAAAGTTGCAGACAATTTCCCATAGTTGTTATAACTCAATTACAGTTCGAAGGTTGCTTATGAATATGTAATTTGTTGCTTGTATAGATGTGTTATGGTGTATTTATATACCATTGAAGCTAATATGCAACAAACATTTACTACATAAGCAACAGATGTACACCACATATGCAACACATATACATTAACTACATAAGCTAGTCATAAGCAACAAACCTATACTACATAAGCAACGAATATACACTACGTATGCACCATAGATACATTAACTTCATGAACAAGTCATAAGCAACAAACCCATACTACATAAGCAACGAATATACACTATGTATGCACCACGGATACATTAACTACATAAACAAGTCAAAAGCAATAAACCCATACTACATAAGCAACGAGCTTATACTACATAAACAATGAATATACACTACGTATGTACCACAGATACATTAACTACACAAGCAAGTCATATGCAACAAACACATACTACATAAGCAACAAATATATACTACATATGCAACACAAAATACATTAACTACATAATCAAGTAATAAACAACAACCCTATACTACGTAAGCAACAATTATACACTACATATGCAACACAGATATGATTAAATTACACATACAATATGGTTATACTACATATATAATATGACTATATTACATAAGCAGTTAACAATAGAATATGTTGGACGAAAAAAAACTTGAATATGAGAGAATATGGGCTACTCAAAAGCTGAAAACACACATCGCGCGAAAGGGGGAGGAAACTTGAACGTGATTGAGATCTCATCAAATCTCAATAACCGATTCTATATTGTAAAATGACCACCCTACCCTTTTTAGTTGCTGAAATAAAAAAATAAAAATAAAACCCCCTTAAAAATTTGGATCACCCAAAAATATTATTCTATGGTTAGGACTGGTCCCTATGGACCCACCCCAATTGGGAGGACCCATTGGATCCATATCCTATATATATATATATATATATATATAAATACCGGTTGGTTGTAACGGTCTCGGGGCTAAACGATTAGGATAGAAAATTAGGTCCTGGTTTAAACATGTCAAAATAATTTGGGTTCACCCTTTTCTTTTCGGTTTAAACAAGCCGACCATATGGGATGGATGCATCTCATTTAACATATCTAATTAAAAAATATTAGTTCAGTGCATTTTGGATGCCTCAATGTAAGAGACTATAAACAGTGGCGGGCGCAGGACTCCGGCTTTGGGGGGAGCGAAAAACGGACCGAGTTCATAAATTTAAACTATGAGAAAAACAAATCATATACTAATCATAATTAATAGTTTTTTATATTGTAAAACACAATTACTTGAAGTTTTATCAAAGTTTTGGGAGGACAATTGTAAATTAATTCCTTTATTTTTAGCTACAAAAAATTAATTTGGAAAACTTTTTGGGAGGGCGGGGGAGGGGAAAGATTTTGGAAAATTTTGGGGGGGCAGCAGCCGCCCCTTGTCCCCCCTTTGTCCGCCATTGACTATAAAGACATTAATGGAAACTAAGTTGACAATTTGCATTAATCAATAGTTTGATTATTTTTGCTATGTTAGAATTAATAATTTGAGATTTTAATGTAATAGAGAAATAAAAAATTCAATTAAGTTGACAATTTGCATTAATCAATAGTTTGATTTTTATTTTTGCTATGTTAGAATTAATAATTTGAGATTTTTTTAAAAAACAAATATTATTTAATGTAATATACTTAAAATAAAATTAATTCAATTTGGAATATTATAATAGTACTCAACTAATATTTTTAAATTAAAAATATATTTTATATATTTAAAAATTTTTATGTATCTTACCAATGCTCACACAATGCTCACACCGTCCTCGTACAAAAAAACAATATAATGATGGGAAGTCTCTTGTCCTACACTCCTCCCCACTAGCCTAGGAATGTTTGTCTTTTTCTACATAAACTTGACATATATGGTATATGTATGGGTATATTTGAAAACAAAATATGAAATGAAAGTCCAAATTGATGTAACTGAAGATTCGAAGTAAAAACAAAACATGACCTTGTCTAATTAATCAGGCATCAGAGGAGGCAATATAGCTCTTGCAAAAACATAAGGTAACTCTCTCCCCGGGCCCTCGTGCCCCAGGATTTTGTAACTACTGTACAGGACACAATACAAATTACAAATTACAAATTAAATGATGGGCTTGTAGTGATTTAATCTTGATTTAAAATTTTATTAAAGTAGGTAATAAAAAAATTATTATCTCAAAGTATCAATCAATAATTTATTATATATAATTCTCTCATAAAAATAATTTTGAATAATCGTTTTATATAATCAAGAAAACGTGTTACATGTCTCTAATGGGTTTATTAATTATTATCAGGATGAAACCTGGTTTTTTCTATTGAGGGGATGAATACAATTTTTTCAAATATAATTAGTGATTTAAGTTAAAAAAAATATAGTTATATTACTTAATAATTTTATAATAACACATAATAATGATATGGTCTTTTGTAATATTTTAAGGGTAAATATCATTTTGTACCATTATACTCTACTTATTTTCAGTTTACCCTTTATACTCTCAATTGTATCACTTTACCCCCTTATACTGTTAATTAGTATCATTTTACCCCTTTATGCTTTTAAAATATTATTTTATGCTCATATACTCAAAAAAACGACCAATTTACCCTTACCTATTAGTTTTATTAAATAACAAAAGTATTTTGAAAGTATTTAATATTAATAAATTTGTAATTATTTTCGAAATTAATTTTCACAACTTGATTTATTAACGCTTAAGATCAAGTCTATTATATTTTACATTTAGTTGCTAATTATTTAACTTTAATATAGTCCCTATTAAATTAATATATATAATAGACTATTTCTATTAGCTAATGCATTTATACTTTTTATTTATTATTCATCATAAACTTAAAATTGTATAATATATATATATAATACAAATTTTTTAAATGTGTGAAATATTATTAGTAACTTTTAAATTATTGATTCAATAATCATAAATAAAACTATATTAAATAGAAAAAAATAGTCATTTTAGTGGTTAGTTTTTGGATACAAAATATTATTTTACTGTATAATACATAATTTTTAGATTTATTATTAAAAAAAATATATGAATATATTAGTTTGCAAAAAATAACCTACAATATAGTTATTTAATAGGAGCTGTATTATTTTTAATAAATAGGAAATAAATTGTCCAATATATATATATATATATATATATATGTATGTGTGTGTTTGATGCCATGGTTAAATTAAAATAATAGTAGGGATAAATAGGTTATTTAATAAATGAATTGGAGATTTAAATGATATTTTAATTATATAAGGGGGTAAAGTGATACAAATTGGTAGTACAAGGGGGTAAAGTGATACAATTGAAAGTACAAGGGGTTAAGTGATATTCAATGAGAGTATAGGGGATTAAGTGATATTCAATGATAGTATAGAGGGTAAAGTAAGATTACCCATATTTTAATGTATAATCTAACAAAAATGGAAGTACTCTTAATTTATTACAATAGAAAATAAAATGAAGCTTCATAAATATATTAACAAAAAATACCTAAAAGCAACGCTAATATCAAGCATTTAATAAAATAATTAAAATGCTCCATCAGTAGCCGGCAAGAGCTTTATAGCAATCGAATTTTAAACACAACGCACAAGGAAAAAAAAATATCAAACAAGAATGCATCGAAGAGATAAAACCTGATATTATATATATACGCGTACACATACATTACCTCTTCATTAAATTTGGGCGTAGTAATTTAATGGACGTTTTTCATAACCTTTTTTTTTTTGAGAAAAACATAAACTTTTATTAATAACTCAAATCATCCAAGAGATAGCTCAAGATACAAAGGGGTGGAGAACTCTACACAAATGGACTATCAAAAGAAAATGTTTCATTTGCTAGTGCATGAGCAACCTTATTGCCATTTCTACGAACAAAAGTTACTGAAAAGGCGGGTTCACTTTGTAATAAAATCTGACATACTTTCAAGATGTTGTCAAACTCCGAAATCCCAAACTCCAAACTAGCAAGTCCGTCCACTACGTATTTCGCATTTGTCTCGACAATTAACTGTTGGAAACCCAAGTTTTTTGTCCACAATAAGGCTTCTCTACTCCCAATTGCCTCAGCTTCACGCACTTCATATAATCCCCAGATTACAACTGTACGTACGGCAACAAATTCCCCTCTATCATCTGGAACCACCATTGCGATCCCTGTGGAGTTTTTCTTTCTAAATAATGAAGCATCCACATTACACTTAATTAAAGTATGGGAAGTCAGCAGGTTGCCATCTACCTTGTTAATGTTGTACTGCATCATTAAAGCCTCCGTACGAACAGATGGAGTTAGCATCACACCAACTGCTAAGCACAGATACTACAACACCTATCACCCCGACTGAAGAGCTGTGTTTCTTGTTCCATAACACTTCATTATGTTCCTTCCATAAACTCCACAATATCAAGATTGATTTTGCAACAATCCACTCATCCTGGTGTCTCAACATATTTTCCACAAAATCTTTCATGGACTCAGCATTAGCACTCCAAGCAACAATCATCTCCTTCAAACCAGCCTTCTCCCAACACCCTTGTTGATCATACACGTAAGGAAAGCATGCCATCCTATTTCGTAATCAACATGACAGAGACACAATTACAATCCACCACAACATGTCTCCTTGATAAATTATTACGCGTAGGAATGTTGTCCGTACACACCCTCCACACAAAATGTTTCACCTTTGGGGGAACCTTCAACTTCCATAAATTTTTTCATATACTAGGTACAACTCTTCTATCTTGGTTGTGCATATTCAACGCAATTCTATATCCACTCTTAACCAAGTATTGGCCATTTTTTTGAGAAATGTCAAACCATGCGATCCTCAGTAGCCATACTATTCAGTGGAATTCGAAAAAATTTGCTGGGTATCCCTCTCATTAAAAATCTCCTCCACTAGCTCAATATCCCATTGTAACAGTCTTGGGATCAATAAGTCTTTAACTCGGAGATTTCGAAATTCTGGAAGAGTATGTGTAGAGATACATAAATTCGAATCATCTCTAATCCATGGGTCCTCCCACACTTTAATCCGAGAGACATCTCCAATTCTCCATCTCACTCCTTTTTTAGCACTACTTGGGAACTCCAGATACTTCTCCAAATAAAGCCAGGACACGATCCTAATTTTGCATTAAGAAAATCCCCATTTGGAAAATATTTGGCTTTGAAAATCCTCGTAACTAAAGCATCCGGATTTGTGATAAATTTTCAACATTGTTTACCCAATAGAGTCATATTAAAGCAAAACAAATCTCTAAATCCCAACCACCTTCCTCCCTACGAATACACATCTTATCCCATTTCATCCATTTAATTCCTTTCGAACTATCTTTACCATTACCCCACCAAAAAGAATTTAACATTTTTCCAAGTTCTTCTAAAAGAGATAAAGGCAACATAAACACTCATTACGTAAGAAGGAATAGTTTGTGCAACGGCCTTTATCAGAATTTTCTTTCCACCTCGAGAAAGTTGTTTACCTTGCCAACTCTAAATATACTTCCACATTTTATCTTTATGTGCCGGAAAATATCCTTTTTCTTCCTACCAATAAGAGACGGTAAACCCAAATATCTCCCTGTATTAAGACTTTGTCGTACTCCCAAAATCTGGCACAATGACTCCTTTACCAAGTGAGATACATTTGAACTGAACATAATCCTGGATTTGCCAAAATTAACCCCTTGATCTGACGCCTTCTTATACGCTTCCAAAATTTGTATAATATAATTATATTCATCCGCATAAGCTCTAAAAATAAGAGACTATCGTCCGCAAAAAATAGGTGCGAAATAGACGGAGCTCGTTTACAAACTCTCACCCTATGAATACGCCTATTAGCTCACGCATCTTTAATCAAGAAAGAGAGACCCTTGGCACAAGCTAAAAGTTTAGGCTATGTCTTTCTCAATGTATATTAGCAAACTTGTCTTAACAGTTTTCATAGATAAAATGGTGTTTGTTTCGAACATCAACTTCAAAAAGCTCCAACTATCAACTCAATAATCTTTATTCATATTTTACATTAAATTAATATAGTAATATTCTTATTTATACTATCTTTAAATAATTAATCTTGGAAATTATAATTATTCCATATAATGTTAAGGCTAAATAACACTGAATAATATTATTTAAATACTCAATATACTTTGGAGGAAAAATACATTTCGTAATATAAGTTAAAAAAAGTTGACAAAATGCAAAAGCGTGGAATAGAAAGCAAAAAAAAAAAACAAGAAAACAAAAAGAAAATAAAGCCTTAAAAACTGAAATTGAAAATCCAAAAAAGTGAAGAAAAAAGGTTGGCAAATAACGTTACAAAATTTTAACGAAAGTGGTAATAAATCAAAAATAAATCTTGTAGTGCCTTCGTCCTTACCGGCTAATTTGACACTAGTGGACGAATTACCCGAATCCGCCTAAAGGCCGCCACGTGTACTGCTTTTTGGAGGGCAGTAAATGTCTTTTGCCAGATTTTGAGATTTTTGTCTTTATTTTTTCAATTTTGGATAATTTTTTTATTTCTCTTTTTTACTAGTTGAATTTTCTTCAGGTGTTCTATATTTTAATTTATATGTATTTTTTAAAAAGTACTATTTATTTAATGGGGAAAATGCATTGGTTACATAAGTGATTTTCAAGGAATGTAAATTTTCTTTTTTATTTTCTTTTTACAAAGAAAAATTGTTAATAAATATTAGTTTTTGTTTGACCCAACGTTATTTTCGTCGCACTAGTGAATTAGAAGCCAAAAAATTTGAACATTTTTGTGTGGATTGTAAATATAAAAAATAGAAATGTCAGTTTGGAGTCAGCCTTAGTGGGCTTAGAGCTAAATGAGTTTCGAATTAAACGTGTCACTAATCTAACAAGCCAGAAAAATTGCGAACACCTAAAAAAGTTTATCTTTATTTGTATATTATTGAAACCAAATTGTAAGAAAAAAAACTACAAAGTATTGCAAATGAGTAATAAGGAATTAAAAGTTCTTTAAGCAATACTCACGCCATATAAACTAAAATTACCATGTGAAATTGAAAAACTAAAGATTATAAAAATTAATATAGAATATTATATATATATATGTAAATAATAGTGGGTTAGCCGCAGGGCCGCTCCTAATATTAGTCGAGCGAGTCGGTCGACTCGGGCCCGGAAAAATTACAAAATTTAGGGGCCTAAATTTTTGTATACCTTTTACATATAGATAATAAATAATTGTAGCCTAAATTTTTGTATACCTTTTACATATAGATAATAAATAATTGTAAATTTGAACAAATAGCGTCTGTGGCCTAGTGGTTACTGTTTGGAGCTTTGCATCTAAGAATGCCTGGGTTCTACTAATATTAGTGTATGGAAACACCAAGGCCGCTTCTAATATTAGTCGAGAGAGTCGGTCGACTCGGGCTCGAAAAAATTACAAAATTTAGGGGCCTAAAGTTTTAATAAATAAGTGTAAATTTGAACAAATAGTCTCTCTGGCCTAGCGGTTACTGTTTGGAGCTTTGCATCTTTGAATGCGTGGGTTCGATTCATCTATTATGCATAGTTTCATAAATTCTCTCCCTTTTTTTGGGGGGTATTTTGTGATATACATAAAAAAAATTAAAAGCTCCCTCCCCACCAAGATTGAAAGACCCATTTTCCTTGAGCCTTGCTAGGTTCTAACAATTATTAATTTTAATTTTTCATAATGGGCCAACATTAAATTTTCTTAATTTAAATTTTAAAAGGCAAAAGAATCAAAAAAAAAAAAAAAAAGGAAGCCTAAAAGAATTGGAACGGTGGGAACAAAATAGAATGGATTAGCTATGTTATCAATTGAGAAATAAATTATTGAACAACTTGATTATACTGATTTGATTAATATTTTTGTGGTAAAAAATATAAGGCGGGTTATATTTATATAACTATTTGGATTTTTGAACATAGATGTCATATTAGTTTAACTATATTCGAATTGTTCTATATATTGTCCGGTATTCCTTGTTTTATTATTTTATGTTGTCGATCTTTTAGTTTGAACAAAAAAATGGGCCCAATTTTAAAAGTTCGGCTCGGACCAAAAAAATGATAGGATCGGTCCTGGTTAGCCGTAACGGCGTTCGGGCTGAACGGTCGAGGAAAAAAAAATCCTAGATGAAAGGGGTCAAAATAATTTCGCATAACTCTTTCTTTTCGGTTTAAACAAAGTCAGTCGTATGAGATGCAACCTATTTAATTAACATATCTAATGAAAAACATTAGTAATTAAATGCGTTTTGGATGTTTCAATGTAAGAGTCTAAGAGACAATAAAAACAATATTAATGGAAACTGGCAAAACAAAATATAAGTACACAACTAATAATCTACATTAATCAGTAATTTTAATTATTATTTCTACGATGTTGGATTTAATAATTTGAGATTTTAATCTAATAGAGAAATAAATACTTAAGTTGGAAATTTGGTGTTTAAATTAAAAATATCCTTTATGTATCTTTTGTATTTTCTACAAAATTAATAACAAAAACAACATTATCAATTTTGTCATAGTGCATGCAAAAAAAACAAGATAATTAAATTTTATTTCTGTAAATTTTAAACCCTTGGAAAATGGGGGAAATTTGTGAATTTGTGATTAGGGATGGCAATTTGTTCCGCCCCGCGACCCGTGGCGTGGCGCGTACGGATATCATCCTCTCCCCCTGGATACCCGCCCCAACAGGCAGTGTGCAAGTTTTTTTCAAATTTATTTTAGTATATTTAATATATATTTTACATGTATATTATATAAGATAATATAATTTTATGTATTTAATATTATATTAACATATATAATAATAAATTTTATAAATAATATGTATTTATAATACACAATATGATTAAAAAATTAATAATAATAAAAAATATTGCCAATTTGCCACCCCTATTTGTGATGTCAAGAATTAAATTAAAAAGCAAATATATATAAAATAGGGGAAAACACGTGCATGCATGGCAAGAAAATGACTAACTAATCATAGTACTAATTGTAGTGGCTGCCCTTTCAAAAAAAAAATGTAGTGGCTGCAGCTGCAGTACGTACTGTGAGTCTGTGAAATTAAAGGACATGCTAATTTTTTTGTCATTTATTCACACTGATTTAATTCATTGTAGACTTGTTGTGCTTATTTAAACAATTCAACTAACTTGCACAATCAAAAAAAATCAGGAGAAAGAAAGTTAATGATTTAAAACTCTACTTGCAATTAGTGTTTTTCCATATGCGTTTGCTCATCTAAATGGATTTTGTGCGCAGGTGAAGAAGGAAAACCGATCGATGCCACGTGTGACTGAATGCTTCTCTTCTTCTCCCCTGTAAAGACAGAAGCTCCGGCCACCAGTTTCCTTTGAGACCTGTGAGTCTTGAACAGGTCCGGTGCAAATTTATACATACATTTGAGTTTTTATTTTCGTGTTGGTTAGAAATATAACTTCTTTCAGCGCTAGCTGTCTCTTATTTAATTATTTCGTAATCTGTGTTTCAATATTCCTGTTCATTTCTTAGAAAAATCAGGATCAGGCATAGTTGTCCCCAAAATGGATATTCAGGTAGAGGTGAAGCAAAGACTACTCCTGTCACCATATGATCCCCGCTACAGGTAACTTTTTTTTTTGTTTGTTTGTTTTTGGTTATTTAAAGTCCAACTAGTTTGACAAAAAGAATAAATTTTTCTTATTATATTATATATAATAATATATTAATATACCAATTATTATGTAATACATTTTTTTAAATAAAAAATACATAAACAAACAATTTAAACTATATCTAACATAACTAAAAATTCAAATTATATATAAATGTAGCAAACTACAAAATTTACACTCTAAATTATTAAAATATGTTTTCTTTATATTCTTAAAATTGCCCTGAAAGAAAACCATGAACAAGCAAATGGACTTACGAGAACGGATTGGGCTGTTAAAAAAAATGTCACTATACATTAGGCATTAGCGACATGGGAACAAGAAAAAACAATAAAAGTTATAATTTCTGGCCATTTATATGTTATTTTTATATTGATGGATTGAGATTCGTGAAAATGGACTTACGAGAACGGATCCTCCTCCACGAGTAAGGTTATGTATGGATGTGTTTTCCAGGGCCGATTCAATCATTTTTTTGGTCCGAGTCAAACTTTTAAAATTAGGCCCATTTTTTTGTTCAAACTAAAAGATCGACAATATAAAATAATAAAACAAGGAATACCGTGCAATATATAGAACAATTCGAATGTAGTTAAACTAATATGACATCTATGTTCAAAAATCCAAATAGTTATATAAATATAACCCGCCTTACATTTTTTACCACAAAAGTATTAATCAAATTAGTATAATCAAGTTGTTCAATAATTTATTTCTCAATCGATAACATAGCTAATCCATTCTATTTTGTTCCTACCGTTCCAATTCTTTTAGGCTTCCTTTTTTTTTTATTCTTTTGCCTTTTAAAATTTAAATTAAGAAAATTTAATGTTGGCCCATTATGAAAAATTAAAATTAATCATTGATAGAACCTAGCAAGGCTCAAGGAAAATGGGCCTTTCAATCTTGGTGGGGAGGGAGCTTTTAATTTTTTTTTTATGTATATCACAAAATACCCCCCAAAAAAAGGGAGAGAATTTATGAAACTATGCATAATAGATGAATCGAACCCAGGCATTCTAAGATGCAAAGCTCCAAACAGTAACCGCTAGGCCAGAGACACTATTTGTTCAAATTTACACTTATTTATTAAAAATTTAGGCCCCTAAATTTTGTAATTTTTTCGGGCCCGAATCGACCGACTCGCTTGACTAATATTAGAAACGGCCTTGGTGTTTCCATACACTAATTTCCATTTCTATACTGTTTCGAAAAGTGAGAACTTTTATTCTTATTATCTTTAATTCTTATTATGTTTAACAGCCCCCAACATATAATTGGGAATGTGAATTGAATTGAATCAAGTAGACTAAACAGAATATGTTGCATCATTTTGAGTAAATAATATATTTTCAGATGTAGCTACATTCAATATGTAAACAAAGATATTTCAACGATGAAATTTTCCAACAATTAAAATGCACTTGCATATATATATATATATATATATATAAAATAAAATAAAATAAAATAAACTTTTAAGATTTTTTTCTTGGTTGAGAATTTTCAATAACAGGAACTGTTGTTCAAACTAGCACACGATATAAAATACTATGTGCCCCATGACCTGTAATCCTGTAAATGTTTCACCAAATTAATTCAACAGTAAAAATCATCAGCTTTTTTACAACCTCAACCTATGGTTTTCAAGATTCAAGAAAATCACTTTCATTACAATTCATCCTTATTTGTACAAATGCAATGATCCAAACAACATAATTAAAATAAAATTTGTTTTATTTTAAGAAAATGTCACGAGTAAGAAGAATATACGACACAACATAGGGTTTGTGAGAAAAAAAATGAAAAAAATGGTGAAATGATGGAATACTTGACCGTGCTCAAGGGGTTTCCTATTCCTAATTTACACATGAGGGCATTTAGGTAAATTTAGCTTGAAATATGGGGTATCAAATGGGTGGTATTTTGGATCAAGATATGCTTTAAAAGTAGGTGTTATAAGGCCCATAAAGGGCAACCAAATGAACCCTGTGTGTATTGTAATAAGTTCTTGAAAGTAATATGATTTTGATTCATTTTCTTGAAGGTATTATGTGTGTTATAATGAGTTCTTGTTTTCCTTCCTTTTTGATGTTTTAGCCCATATTGTCCATTTTTTTCTATTCCTTTTGTTATGAATTCAAACGCTTTTGGCAGTGGTTGTCATGTGTGTTGTTAGGTATCGACCCCGCTGTCGAGCCCGTACGCCATAGCCGAATAATGATTCCAAACATTTAACTAATAAACTATTACAATGTATTCAGCCTACGGGATAGGGATTAGGGATTACAAATAATCTAAATAAATTATAAGACCTAACAATATAACCTGCGGGAATGCTCGGAGCTACACGCTCCATCCAAGAGCAAACCGACCAAAAGGAAAAAAAAAAAAGGGAAGGGAAGCTGGAAATACAAAATATACCAGAACACCCTGCACCTCCCACAACTGCTGTCCAAAACCGCCGGACTGGAAAATGGCTTCCTTTTTCCCGGCCCAAACCGCTGCCACAACACGAGACAGAAATAAGTGCAGATTTAAGGGAAAAAAGGAAAGAACTGAAAGCAAAAGTAGAAAAGGAAGGATATCACCTTTTCTTGGGCAGCAACGATTCGCACAACAACAACTCGTACAAACCGCGAGCTTCAAGCTCCGGGCGGAGAAGGGGAGGGTCGAATCCTTCGGCTCAGAAACTGATTTTTTACCCCAAGGACGTGCACAAAGCAAGCCAGGTAAGTGCCCTAAGGTGGAGAAGATGAGCACACCAAGCGCTCAGCCCAAAGCCCTCTCGAACCCGCCACACCGATCGGTCAACCCCAAACAATCCCTCAAAAGTTCCGATATTCAATCACAAAGAAGAAATCGGAAACCACCTCTACAAACCCACGAAGAATTGAAACTCAGATTCACAAAGAATCTGAGAGAGAGAACCGTGTTTTTCAAGAGAGAGAGATTTCAGACGTGAAGACCAAAAGAGGAGTACTGTTCAAAAATTCTTAGGGTTTCAACCAACAGTAAGGATAATAAGGGGCTAATGAAGGGCTGGGATGAAATCCCTAAAAGGGACGGCTGAGATGGAGCCAAAGAGAGGATCCGCGGTTTTAGTAACGGGGCAAGGGTCGACCCGGGTCAATGCTTAGGGTTGAGTTGCATTTGGGCTGGGCTTAACTGGGCCACAAACCATAAAGGTATTGGGCCAAAAAACAACATTCTCCACCTTGGACCAATACCGGTTCACAAAGCACAGGGGTCACAAAGAACACAGTTATCATCATCGCCGATTTTTCTTACTACACACACAGTGCAGCAAGAATACAGTTATAGAGAGCACAAAGCAAACTATAACACGACAGGGACAGGGTAAAGTAACCATATTGCACACACAACACAATAATACTGGAAATAACAAGCACACAGCAAGTCATTTCCAAAAAACCAGCAGGAACAGAATCTATTCAATCACCTGTATCAAAATTTAGAATTTTTAGACATGTCAAAAATTTACTAACAGGCAAGCATTTAGTTCCCATATCAGCAGGATTAAATTCAGAAGGTATTTTTTCAAGATTAACTAAGCCTTTAGCAACAATATCACGAATGTAATGAAACCTCACATCAATATGCTTAGTTCTATCATGAAAAACAGGATTCTTACACAATTGAATACCAGATTAACTGTCAGAAAACACAACAACACTACCATCAAGAAAACCAAGTTCAGAAATCAAGCCTTTAAGCCAAATTGCTTCTTTAAACGCTTCAGTTACAGCAATATACTCAGATTCAGTCGTAGAAAGTGCAACAACATGCTGTAATTGCGATTTCCAACTAACACATGAACCACACAAAGTGAACACATAAGATGTTGATTTTCTGTTATCCCTATCATTAGCATAATTAGAATCCACATAACCTTTCAATTTAACCCCATCTTTGCACTTAGCAAATTTCAGACTATAATTCAAAGAATGTTTCAAATATCGCAAAAGCCATTTAACAGCATTCCAATGTATAATTCCAGGATTAGACATGTATCTACTCAAGCAACTCACAGAATAAGCGATATCGGGTCTAGTGCTAACCATAAGATACATCACAGAACCTATAGCATTGGAATATGGCACATTCTTCATAGAATTAACATCATGATCAGTTTTAGGACATTGTTCTTTACTCAAAAGAAAATGACCAGCCAAAGGAACATTCACAGGTTTAGAATCCAACATAGAAAATTTACTCAAAATCTTTTCAACATAAGAAATCTGATTTAGAAAAATCACAGAGTTTTTTCTATCTCTAAAAATGTTCATTCCTAAAATCCTTTTAGCATCTCCCAAGTATTTCATGTCAAACTTAGCACTTAGACAGTTTTTAACATGCTCAACAGTTTTAACACAAGGACTAATTAACAGCATGTCATCAACATAAATCAACAAGAAAACAGGAGTTTTAGCATCTTCTTTAAAATACAAACAATGATCATAAGAACTTCGTTTAAATTTCAAAGACAACATGCAATCATCAAATTTCTTGTTCCAACATCTAGGAGACTGTTTTAAGCCATACAAGGATTTTTTAAGTAAACAAACAAAATCAGGATTCTTTTTATCAACAAAACCAATAGGCTGCCGCATATAGATTTTTTCATCCAAATCACCATGCAAAAACGCAGTTTTGACATCCATTTGTTTTAATTCCCAATTAAACTGAGCACATAATGCAAGCATAATTCGGACAGTAGCAAACTTCACAACAGGAGCAAAGATTTCTGTATAATCTATCCCCTCTTTTTGAGTAAATCCCTTAGCCACTAACCTAGCTTTAAATCTAACAGATTCACATTCATTCTTCACCTTAAAAAGCCATTTACAGTCCACAACAGAACAATTAGCAGGTTTAGGCACAAGAATCCAAGTATTGTTAACATGCAAAGAATTCATTTCCTCATTCATAACATTTAACCACTCAGCAGAATTTTTAGATTTTAAAGCTTCTTCAAAGAATAAGATTTAGTATTTTAAAGCCCAGAATTATCAATCGAGTCAAACACACTGAAAACAAATGAAGTCATATGAAAATCATCAAACCTAGCAGGCTGCCTAATGTTTCGTCTTGCCCTATCTCTAACAAGTTGATAATCATGCAGATTTTCATTTTCTGGTTCATTTTCATCAAGTATTTCATCATGCACAACATCTTCATCATGATTTTTAGGCAAAACAGGTTCAAAATCATGCAAAACTGGTTCAGTTTCATGCATAACAGGTTCAGTTTCAGGCACATTTTCATGATTTTCATGCACAACAGCATCAGGAAAAATATCCACACTAGGAACATGCTCCACCTTATTAGGTGTATCATTTTCAGAATCAGACAAAGGCATAGTCAAGCAAGGCATTTCAGATTCATTAAATGTCACGTCCCTACTAATTAAAACTTTAAAACCAGGTTGAGATTTTAACCACAGCCTATAACCTTTAACACCTTCGGGATAACCAAGAAAAACACATTTCACAGCCCTAGGTTCAAGTTTATCAAGTTTTTGATGTGCAAACGCAGAACATCCAAACACTTTCAAGTTAGAAAAATCGATTTCTTTACCCGTAAACACAGATTCAGGTATTTTACCACTTAAAGGCACAGAAGGAGATCGATTAATCACATAGGCAGCAGTTAAAACAGCTTCACCCCAGAACTTTTTGAAAGTCCAGAACAAGCAAGCATACTTCTCACCCTTTCAAGTAAAGTTCTATTCATACATTCCGCTACACCATTTTGCTGCGGTGTATACGGGACTGTTTTATGCCGTTTTATACCAGAATCAGCACACAAGTTATCAAACAACTGATTACAAAATTCAAGTCCATTATCAGTTATTAGGATTTTAATTTTCTTTCCTGTTTGATTTTCAATTAAAGTTTTCCACTGTTTAAACACATCAAACACATCAGATTTGTTTTTCAACAAAAACACCCAAACTTTTCTTGAAAAATCATCAATAACAGAAAGAAAATACCTAGAACCACCATGCGTAGTAACACTCGCAGGACCCCACACATCGGCATGCAAATACTCAAGAATTTCAGAACATGCAGATTTATTCGGAGAAGAGGAAACAGGAAATTTAACTTTAGAATGTTTGCCAAGAACACAAGAATCACAAAATGGCATGCAAGACAATTTATCTTTTCCAAAATAACCATTTTTCTGCAAAATTTCAAGACCTTTAGCACTCATATGACCCAAACGTTTATGCCATAAATCAGTTTTGTCATTTTTAGAGCCACACACAGCATTCACAGAATTTTGCAGGCTAGATTCAAGTTCAGCAGTACAAACATACAAATTTCTCCTTTTCACAGCTTTGAAAATTACCAAGTTACCCTTTAAAATTTTCATTAAGCCTTTTCCCCATTTTCCCTCTAAACCATCATCCTCAAGAGAAGCACACGAAATCAGATTGCTACATAAATCAGGCACATGCCTTACATTTTTCAAAGTCAAAACATAGCCAGAATCAAATTTTAAACAGACATCACCAATTCCAACAATATTACACTGTTTTTGATTAGCCAATGACACAGAACCATGCAACACTTCTTTATAATTAGAAAACAACCTTTTAAATGGTGTCATATGAAAAGTGCAACCCGAATCAACAAGCCATTCAGTTTCACACACATAATTTGAACGCACAAAATTCACATCAGCACAATTTTCATAAACCATAAATACATCAGGCACATTTTCACTCGTAGAAGCCATATTAGCATGCTCATTTTGTTTAAAATTCTGATTTCCTCTTTTATTAGGGCATTCCCTAACATAATGACCACTTTGACCACATTCATAGCACTTCCGATTTTTAGGCCGAGACTTAGACCTAGACTTACTCTTTCCCTTTTTCTTAGCAAATTTGTGGTTGTTATTATTACCAGGTTTATTAAACCGGTTTTGAGAACGTCCTCTCACATGCATAACCTCACCAGAATTTTGCCTAGAACTTCTATTGACTTTTAAATACAATTCTTTGCTTTTAAGGCCATTCACAACAGTGTCAAGTGTGATCGTGTCCCTACCATACTTAATAGCAGATTTAACATCACTATAAGACTCAGGAATAGCATTCAAAAGCACAATCGGAGTATAATCATCAATATTCTTATCACCCGTCAACTTAATATCTTGAATTAATTTGGTAAACACATCCAAATTTTCATCAATCTCTTTGTTTAAGTCAAGTTTAAATCTGAAAAATTTTTCAAGCAAAAACAACTTACTAGGCAAAGAAGTTTCCGTATACAATTCTTCTAATTTTTCCCACAAAGCTTTTGCCGAAGCAAGTTTACCAACTTTTCTAAGCACGGAGTCAGAAAGGTTTAAAATGATAGAAGAATATGCATACTCATCAATTTCAGCTTTCTTTTCAGCGGTATCTTTTTCACCATAAACACCACTAATAGCCTTATAAACCTTTTGCTGAATTAAAATCCCTTTCATTTTTTGTTGCCAAATCGAAAAATCAGTTTTTCCATTAAACGATTCAAGATTATAACTAGGCACAACCATTTTCACAAAAACACAACAGTTTTCAGAAAACAAGGCACACAGAGCAAGTTATAGTCACAGAACAAACAACAAACACACAGAAAAATCAGAATACAGCAGAAACACAAATAAGGGCCACAGATAGGAAACCCCTCGCACCACAGGATTCCACTACACTCGCGGTGTAGGGTCAAGCGGCTTTTACGCTCGGAGTTCCTTTAATACTAAATAAAAACCGAAAAGACGATCAACCACGTAAAGACGATCAACCACGTAAGAGCAAATAAAGGGATCACACAGAATCCCAGCAAATAAAGACTCAACAAATAAACCGCGGCAAGCGGTATTTACACTACGAAAGCGATAAATCCGCGGCAAGCGGCTACACTACTAAAAGCAGTAAAAGGTGAGTTAAAGCCTCTTTACCAGAGCGAAACCCTAGGGTAAGGGTTTCGTACCGCCACAACGGGGGATTCTCTGATACCACTGTTAGGTATCGACCCCGCTGTCGAGCCCGTACGCCATAGCCGAATAATGATTCCAATAATTTAACTAATAAACTATTACAATGTATTCAGCCTACGGGATAGGGATTAGGGATTACAAATAATCTAAATAACAGAAATAAATTATAAGACCTAACAATATAACCTGCGGGAATGCTCGGAGCTACACGCTCCATCCAAGAGCAAACCGACCAAAAGGAAAAAAAAAAAAGGGAAGGGAAGCTGGAAATACAAAATATACCAGAACACCCTGCACCTCCCACAACTGCTGTCCAAAACCGCCGGACTGGAAAATGACTTCCTTTTTCCCGGCCCAAACCGCTGCCACAACACGAGACAGAAATAAGTGCAGATTTAAGGGAAAAAAAAGAAAGAACTGAAAGCAAAAGTAGAAAAGGAAGGATATCACCTTTTCTTGGGCAGCAACGATTCGCACAACAACAACTCGTACAAACCGCGAGCTTCAAGCTCCGGGCGGAGAAGGGGAGGGTCGAATCCTTCGGCTCAGAAACTGATTTTATACCCCAAGGACATGCACAAAGCAAGCCAGGTAAGTGCCCTAAGGTGGAGAAGATGAGCACACCAAGCGCTCAGCCCAAAGCCCTCTCGAACCCGCCACACCGATCGGTCAACCCCAAACAATCCCTCAAAAGTTCCGATATTCAATCACAAAGAAGAAATCGGAAACCACCTCTACAAACCCACGAAGAATCGAAACTCATATTCACAAAGAATCTGAGAGAGAGAACCGTGTTTTTCAAGAGAGAGAGATTTCAGACGTGAAGACCAAAAGAGGAGTACTGTTAAAAAATTCTTAGGGTTTCAGCCAACATTAAGGATAATAAGGGGCTAATGAAGGGCTGGGATGAAATCCCTAAAAGGGACGGCTGAGATGGAGCCAAAGAGAGGATCCGTGGTTTTAGTAACGGGGCAAGGGTCGACCCGGGTCAATGCTTAGGGTTGAGTTGCATTTGGGCTGGGCTTAACTGGGCCACAAACCATAAAGGTATTGGGCCAAAAAACAACATGTGTGTTGATGTGTTTTTCATGTTCTTGTTATCTGCTCTTTGTGCCAATAATGTCGTTTTGTTTGATTTTTATTATTTTCTTGCAGTGGGTTGAGCAATTTTGATTATAGCATCCTTCATGATTTGTAACCTAGCTATTACATAATCAGTATGACAACTTCTCACCACAGTATATACGTATAAGGACCAAAATAACATTATATACACACAAATATACTAATAGATATATCTTAAACTTAAAAGACAGTTTGAAGACACATATTTAACATCAATAGCGAAGTGAAATTCAGATTTCTTCCATGTCTTGCTAAAAAACCAGCAAGCTACCCAATCGGTTTTAGTTACCTTAACATATTATGTCCTTTCCAGGACTAGATACAAAAGAAGAAAAAAACAGATCAACAAATTAAATGAATTTCTCATAAGCCAAGCATTGAGAATTACGACTTCACATAAAGTGGACTATGCATATGCAATGCACCCAAAACTTCACAAATCATCACCAAATGAATCATACGTAGATTCCCTTTTGAACTTAATCAAAAATAATCTTGTGGTTTATCATTGTTGGCTTCCCTTCAAATTTATCAATAACTTTTGTCATTTACATATTCATTTAGTGTTAATCTCGGTAGCTTCAAGTAAGATTCCTCCAAAATAATTCTCTAAAAGGCATTAACCCCATTAACCAAATCCAACCAATTATCTTTCTCAATTCTGGACATATAGAGAACTAAACTAAAATTCCATATCTGAATCATCTTCATAACATAATAAAACAACTCAAACCATTCTAAATTTGTTTGTCCATCTACAATCAGAAAAGAAAATCTCAATTTTAGAAATTAGGAACTTCAGAATACTTGATGCTTCCTAAATATTATTTTCTGCAATCATAAGCGGCTCATTATGATTGTATGACCAATATCATTAGCAAGTTGCTCCAAATTCTCAGCAACAATCAGACAAATATGACTAACCAACGAATCATAATGTTGTAATTGGTCCAATTTCTCAGCAACAATCAACAAATCAGATAATGGCTCCAAGAGCTACAGAGTTTGGACAAAAGGTTCTAAATTCAACCTGGTGTAGAGTTCCACTTAAGCGGTAGCACTGAATACAATCAGAAACATGGGATCTCTTTGATTTCAACACTACACTACAATGCACTGAGCTGAAACAACACGTCACCTGCGTCGTTGACATAGCAAAATTCTAAAACTTCAACTGTCACAATTGAATGGGAGTAAAACACACAAAAACTATATTGATCGAATCTAATAACATGTGGCTCCATAAATATTTCATATTCAAAGAATACCATACTCTACACCAAGCAATTGAAATTAGACAACAACCTATAATTTCAAAAAGGCAAATAAGATTTAATTTTCTTAAGGCATAATTCAAGCAAGCCGAAATAAAAAAAATTTAATAACATCTTTTGCAACGACTACAACATGTCGTTGCTAAAATGAAATCTTTTGCGACGAAAAGTAAAGTCGTTGCTAAACATTTAATCCTTGCGACAATACAATCCTATCAAAAAATTCCGACACTTATATTAATTTAAATATACTTAGGACAAAATAGTCGCTAAAGATTTTTGTAGTCTTCCTCTTTTTCTAAAATCATATCTGAATTAATATGACAGAGCATGGAAGACTATTTTGGCTATTCTAGCTATTTACAACACTTTGGCGTGTGCCTTTGAGTTCGGTTTCGTTATTGAACCAAAGGGACCTCACAATATCATCGACATTATTATCAATGTACTCTTCGTCATTGATATTGTCCTTACCTTCTTTGTCGCCTACCTGGACAAAAGAACGCATCTTCTTGTCGACAACCGGAAGAAAATTGCTAGGAAATATGCGACTTCCTGGTTGGTATTTGATGTCATATCTTCGGTCCCCGTTCAACTTGCTATCCGAATACATACCATATTCTACTTGTTACCTCTTTGGCGTTTGAAAAGAGTTGGTGCCTTATTTTCGAGGTAAAAATGATTTCTTATCTACAACTATTAACGTCGGATATGCCATATTTCACTCTTGATCACTGATCAAATGAAAACAATCTCTTTATTCTTTCTTAACAACAGATTGGAAAAAGATACACGTACACGCTTGTGCTATTCTATGGTTAGGTGTGTGAAGCTGATATGGGTAAGTCCATTTCACACTCGTTAGATAACCATATGTGGTTTATGAAAACGTGGATACAAATTATTGAAGTCTTTTATTTCTACTGTAGGTTACTCTTTTTGCAGCTCATTTTTTCGGTTGCTCATATTATCATCTTGCTGCTGTTCGTAAGCGTGAGGATTCAGAAGATACATGGATCGGACAATCTATGCCGAAATTCCACGAACAGAGTCTATGGATTCGATATGTTACTTCAGTTTACTGGTCCATGACTACTTTGACTTCAGTTGGTTATGGAGATTTACACGCTCAAACTCCGTTGGAGAAGTTATTCAGCATTTTTTTTATGTTGTTTAACATGGGACTGGTAGCATATGTGGGAGGAAATATGACAAATTTAGTGGCTGGGACTAGCAAGACTAGGCAATTTGTAAGTAACTTTTACTAGCTTTATTTCTTATAGTTGTCAAATATTTGTTTTCTTTCTAAATGGCCTTCAATTGATCAATTTTTGTCTTTATGGTGTGTTTCACATAATAGAGAGGTACGGATACAGATTCGATAGAGGCACGGTTTGTGGGCGGTGATGCTGGGAGGGGCAGAGGTACGGTGCACAAATTCGATGACCCCCAACCCCTATCGCGAGAGGAGTGTCGATTCGATGACCCCAGCCCTCCTATGGCGAGGAGGTCGAGAGGAGGGGGGGCTGCCAAGCGCAGAGCAGGGGAGGCGGCGTGGATCGGGAGGAGAGGTAGAGCCGATTCGAGAGAGAGATGTGCGCGATGATCCATCGTCCCTCGGGATACTCGTGTTGATCCATCTCCGGTGGCGACAGATATCTTTGGCGCGTGCGGGGTGTTATGCAGAGGAGATTAGCGATTCGAGAGACGATAGAGGAGCGGTTCGCTCGATTGGAGTTACGAGTCGATGATGCGTTTCTCGATTAGAGATCTGTCATCTCAGAGGAGGGTTCTCGCTTGGACAGACGCCTAGATCAGAAGATAGGTCGGGTTCCGGACCTTATTCAGGAGGAGATCAGTACATCGACGATCACCCCTCAGAGAGAGACGACTACTCTTCCGCCGATGTCGACTCCTCTTCCACCGGTGTCGAGTACTATTCCGCCGGTGTCGACTACTATTCTGCCGGTGTCGACTACTCTTCGGCCGGTGTCGACTACTCTTCTTGTGTCGTCGGTGTCTTTGCTTGGGGTGGTTGCGGGGGCCGAGGCGAGAGAGATTACTCCCGTTGTACCTGTACATCCTGCCCGCTATGTCCGCATGCTATCGAGGTACCTACAGTCTCCATTTATAGACGTAGACGAGCATAAGAGGCATATAGCGATTCGTCAGCAGTATACTCAGTTCTTGGAGATGCCTAACCCCCCAGTGTATGTTCTGTATATTTTGTTTGTCCTTAATAATATTTCATTTCAATACTCGTTAAACTGATTTCTTTGATGTCTGTCAGCCGAGATGTAGGGCTAGTGCCGACTGAGTATCAGGGCCCCTCGTACTTTCGGGAGATTGAGAACATAGAGGAGGATCTAGCCAATAATGTAAGTAGTTTTTTTAAGTATTTATTTCATTTCAATTAATAATCTCATATTGTTTTAATCTCATGTTGTTCAAAATGTTGCAGCATATTGATCCTTATCTCCGGGTCCTTGCTCGGAGATTGCACGACGGAGTCCAGCTGCACCCTGGTGTCAGAGCATACACTCTGAACATCCAGGATTGTTCATTTTTTGTAAGTTTTTAATTTCAGTTGACGTTCGTTAAACATACTTTCTAATGTTGATACTAATGATTTAAAATGAAAAATATCAACAGACGCACCTGAAGAATGCATGGGATCATATCCATACTAATGACACGGAGTGTCTGGATACCGACGGGGATAGATGCTCGTACTTACAATGGCCTGTACCCACACATCTGCTGCAGTATGTTCATGGGCAGTCTCCAGCGTGGGGTCATGCTTGGTACAATGTCCCAGATGTAAGTATTAGTCACATTATACGTTTATTGCATCTTACTTGTAGTTCATATTAGTCATATAATCCACTTAATAATGTTTCATTTTATTACTTGTAGATCGTTTTTATATGTCTATGCTCTGGGCATTGGGTCGTATGTCGCGTTAGGCTGATCGATTGGGAGATTCAGCTATACGACCCATTGTCGCATAAGATGGATGATCCTTCTGACCCGACCATCTTTTATCACCGTCACCGCCAGCTACTCCCGCTTCGATGTCTTATTCCTCGATTGCTCATGCTTGTTGGTTATTTTGAGCAGTGCGGGATTCCGATTAGATGCGATATGTTGCCCATTACGACGATGCCGGCAGAGGATCAGTTCATACAAACGGATAGCCACAGTTGTGGCGCATTTGCCTGCATGTACGTCGAGCGTTTGTTGGGCGAGTCCATCCCGGCGGATCATACTGTAGATACCATCCGCGAGTATCGACGGAAGATGGCGTTGGCAATTTTTGCGCACAGTCAAGAGATAGTACCTAGGGATTAGTTTGCACTTAGTATTCTATTTTGACTTTCGCGATGTACATATTGAATGTGTATATATTTGTTGATCGATATATTGCATCTTGTTTTGGTATTACCTAGGGATTAGTTGTGTTGGTTGTGTTGGTGATGTTGGATACTCTTTAGTCGTAGTACATGTTGTTTATTGTATATCTTGTAAATCTCTTTTGGTTTTTAATTGACCTTGATCAGAATTAATATATTATAACTAAGGTGAATGATGCTTCTCTGTTAAGAGTGCTAATTATAGTTACCCGTGTTTCTGTCAATATTAAGTTCGTAAGGTGAATTATGCTGCTGTTAATAATAGTAAATGTAGTTTGGGATAATTACAAATACTACATTGGAGGTTTAGCCTAATTACAAAAAACTTAAATATTTTTCAAAATTACAAGTATCCTTTAACTTGTTACAAACACCCCCTTAAGGTTTGTATTTACGTAACAAATACCTCCCTCTTGAGGGTGCAATTTGTAAATTAGAAACAAATGTCAAGGGAGTCTTTGTAAATCTGAAAGATAACTGGGCTTTTACTAGTAATTAGATTTAACTTGAGGTCATGTAGTTTTTATAATTATCCGATATAGTTAATGGTATTTCTGTGGAGATTAAGTTCATATTGAAGTAGGCATGTTTCTTTCTTGCTTGTTTTGTGCAATTTTGTCATCCAATACAACATCTTTCTGATTCTTGTTCTCCATTCTTAAGTTATCTATAATATTTGTCGATTCGGGTCACAAATAATGCTGCTAGTTAGACCCTGATAATAAGCACACACTTGATTCTGCAAAGATCGAAAAATGGGTGGGAAGTTTGGAGATACAGGATGTGACATCGGCCTATTATTCCTAAGATTTTAATTAGTGTACTCCTTGAAGATATAATGCTGGTACTTGGTCATGCAATCATAAACCAATTTTTAGGGTATAGGTACTCTAGGCTTGTCTTCAGCAAAAAACAACTCTGCCTGTATATTCCTTTCCTGATTCTACACTTATGGTTCTTTTATGTTGTCATGATACTTGGTATCTTACTTTAGTCATCCAACTTGTATGGAGCCTAGCCGAGGAACTGGGCCCTGATATTATTAAAACTATTTTGTCATCGGACCATATCAGTAACAACATTAGGCTTCAAGTCCATTGATCAATTTTGTAAGACTTTTAACCAACTGAATTTGGTGGCGAAAAGGGTACCAAACTGCTTTCAGGGTAATTTTGGTTTTCTGGACTACATTTTTCCACATTTAGTGTCAATTTACTGCTGTCTATTTTGTCTTATCTTTGATAATGTGGAAATTCTTTATTTGTTTTTCAATCTTGATAGGGCGTCCAAATATAAGCAATCAAGGCCTATATAATTTTAATTTGTGTTGTGCATATACCTGCATATAATGTGTCTAGGCCGAGTACAGCAGCATTTTAATTCATATGGTTTTCAAGATTAATCACTATATATTAATTTGTGGCAACCTTCTTATTAGATTTAGTGACATGGAATGGATCATGAGCTCTAAATGTCAGGTTATGTGGTGTGTTATATATACCATGAGATTTTGTGTTCTCCAATTATCTATTTGTGATTACGTATGATTTTTTAGGAGCAAATTGTGGGAAATACCCACTTGGGATAGGACAAAGACTTTTCTGACATATGAGATAAAAAACTAAGTTTTATACCCACTTTTCTGGTTCTTTTACCAAACTACTCTTGAGATTTAAATACAAAAGCAAAAAGTAGGTGAAGTCATGACTAAATATTATACAAACTACCCAATAGGCATCGGTTTCCAATGATAACCGATGCCTAAAGTGGGCCGGTGGCAATTTTGAAAATTAAACAAAAACTTTAGGTATCGGTTGTTGATTAAAAACCGATACCTATAAATTCTTTTAATTTTTAATATTAAATTAAAAATATTAAGCATCAGTTTCAAATTAAAAACAGATGCCTTTAACTCAACTTTAGGCATCATTTGTTAGTAACAACCATACCAATAACTAGTTAGCCATTAAACCCTTCAGCTTCACTCCCGTAACCTCTTAAATTCGCGTATTAACCCAGCCTCATCGTCAGAGCCTCGAAAGCAGCCGCCTCCGCCATTGACGTCGCCGTCTAGCTTCGCAAGCAGCCGTCCACGCCATTGACGTCGTTGTTCAGTGGAGAATCTAGCGCATTTGTTCTTTTCAAAGTTTTGAACTGTTATCAGTAATTTTCCTTTTTTTCTTTTTCCTCTTTGGTATGATTTTATATTGTTCAGTTTGAGAACATGTATTAGAGAATTTTGCTAAAATCCGTAACAATTTCTCTTTATGTAATCACAAACCTTCAGTAGCTGCAGCGCCATGGCTGCAGTTGGCCGGCAGCAGGTTTTTCAGTTAGGGTTTTTTTCCGCCAGATTTCTCTTCCACTTTTCCCAATAAGATCGAGTTAACGTCGGTCTCAGAATCGCGATTCTCCAAGACGGCGCGATTTAAAGCGGCAGCGGGGAGAAATTTCTCCAACGGCCAAACAGGTCTGAGTTTCTTGAAACTTCGCACATAGCTCCGGTTAGAATCAAACCTCTCCATGATTTTTTTTGCTCAAGGCATATGAAAATAGCGATTGCGGCTCCTAATGACTCGCCGTACAGAAAATGTGGAAGTTTTGTGTGATTTGCTTTAGCAGAGTTGAAATATCGGGCAATTTGAATGAAAATATGAGGTTTTGTTTCTTTTATTTATACGCTGGTGCTGCTTAAAAAAAAGGAGAATCAACTTCTGTCAGATTGTACATGTTTGTAAAGAGTTTGTATTATTAAACATATGATCCCAATCATTAATGTCATTTTGTTTGTTAACTCAAGAACTATCTTGAGGATATTAAATGGAGACATCAAACTGGTCTGTTACTGAATTCTACATTTGCCTTTTTTTGAAGATATAACATTTTTAATCTTTTAAGAAGTTTCATGTGTTTGGTTGGAGAGTGCTTTTACATAGTCTGCATTTCAATGCTATTATAACACAACATTTTTTCAATTGGTAAAAAGGAGCCACAGATTTCTGAAAGCTGGGAGGTTATGTTCCATACAACAAAAGAAAGTTGGGAGGTTATGCTCTAAACCGTTTGTAGAATTTAGTTGTGTATTTGTTGCTTCAGGTGCATTTGTAACTGAACAAACTCCTTATCAGAACAAACTGCTGTTAACAGGCTGTAAATCTTAAGGAAGCGAGGGAATTTTCAAGTGACAAGAAATTCATATATGTCTTCAAAATAAATAAGTCCACTTATCTCTTTTATATTTTCTGATCTCGTTCATTTGTATCTTAAACCAACTGTAGATGAAAAAGACTTTGCGTGCTTGAATTCTCATTTTTTCATATAATTTCGCCGTTTCTTTGAAAACTGTTTATTTGATTATTTATATGTTTCATGAAATGATGGGTAATTCTCTGTTTCTTGATTCTATGTGTCTTGTAGACTGGGAGCACCATTACAGATCAAATGGATATTTTCCGTGAGCAAATAAAGATGTTAGCTGGAGAGGTGGCTTTATCTACCAGTTCTCTGAAACGATTATCAGAGCAAGCAGCTAAGTCTGGAGACTCCTATGTGTCTTGTAGATTGTTTGTTAGCATTATTACTAATTTGGTATATGATTTTATGTTACAATAAGGACTTAGGTTGTTTAAGTAACATTGTGTGAGCGTTTAGGTTATAATTGCTATAATTTCCTTATCTGCTAAGTGATGCTTGAATGAGTCCATTTCATGCTATTAGTAGTGATTTTGCCTAATTACAGAAAACCCCAGCTAACTTTGAAAATTACAAAAACCACCCTTGAAGTTTACATCCGTCTTACATTTTTCTCCTGCCGTTAGTGGAGCTAATGGAAATTGCTAATGTCATCAAACATATTTGCAACTACATTCCTTAACTTTTCTAAATATTACAAATAGCTAGAAAAAAGTTTGGGCTATTTGTTATTTTTAGAAAAGTTGAGGGGTATAATCGTATAATATTTGACGACATCAGTACATGAACTAACGATTGAGGCAAAATATAAGAAGGATGTAAACCTCAAAGGCAGGTTTTGTAATTTTTAAAGTTAACAAACTGGGTTTTTCTGTAATTAGGCCAAATCTCAGGGGTAGGTTTTGTAATTATTCATTTTCTGACTTCAATATGGAAGTTTGCTTTATATTCAGTGTATTAATATCCGTTTAATCGAATGTTATTAGGTTGGAACAATGTGATGAGTTGAATGAGATGAATGATGTATACAGCTTTGGGATATTCCTTTTGGAGCTCATATCTGGAAAGGAGGCTACTTATAAACAAGCCTTTCAATCAAATGACACCATACTTCACTAGGTATGTACAAAACCTACCCGAGATAATTACAAATACTATCCTTGACATTTAGCCTTATTACAAAAAACTCCACTTTTCTATAATAATTACAAATAACCCTTGAAGTTAGTATTTATCTAACAAGAGGGGTGCAATTTATAATATAGAAACAACTGTGAAGGGGGTATCCCGTATTTGTAACCTTTAAAGATAAACTGTTTCTCATTTTTTGTATGTAATTAGGCTAAACTTCAGGGGTAGTTATTGTAATTATCTCATACTTTTATTGCTTTACAAGACACACAGGACTTGGTAATAATTCACATAACTAGTGAAAATTTACATTAGCCCATCAAAGCCCAACTCTGTGTTTGTACTGTGTAATTTCACACAGGGCTAACGGACCCAAGGGGGGTGGTGGCAACCGCCCCCTCGTCTTGTGATTGAACCCCTATAATATATTATTTAATAAATTAATATAGTATATAAAAATGTAAGCCAACATATTTTGCCCCCCCTCCCCCAAATTTTCATGTAATTTTGTTATAAAAGCTTGTATGTTTTATTTTATTTATATTAGATTTGGAGTCGGTCCAAGGTTTCAAGGACCTAGAGCAATAAATAATATATATACAATCGCGGAGATAAGAGGAGGCCAACCCGGCTCGCACCCTCTTTTTTTTTTAAAAAAAAGGTATTTTTTTAAAAAATTAGTTAATATTTATGTGTAAGCCCATTCCAAGTTATTGGTAATTAATAATTCTAGATACGCCATTATATAATGGCGTTTATTGAGAACAAGAAATCAAAATAATAAAAATACAAATAAATATTAACTAAAAAAAAAAATTTGAAAAATTTTACCTAGTAATTTTCAGGGTTGGCCCCTATCTCCGCCATTGATTGTATATATACATATATAAAAAAAAGACTAGTGAACCATTTACATTAGCCCATCA
This sequence comes from Rehmannia glutinosa, assembly GCA_016081115.2. Lineage (NCBI taxonomy): Eukaryota > Viridiplantae > Streptophyta > Magnoliopsida > Lamiales > Orobanchaceae > Rehmannia > Rehmannia glutinosa. The sequence continues at coordinate 294,782 of JABTTQ020003086.1, forward strand.
AACACCGGTACAAGAATGAGTTGACAAAGGAGGACAAGGCTAACTTCAACACTCTAGTTGAAAGGCAAAGACATAAATTAGTAACATGATCAGCCTAATTCTGACAACTGAACTCTTTCCATTTAATGGAATAGTTAATTAATCTATCTACTTTTTTTTTTCTCTCGACATGAAGGTTACACCTGAAATACTAAGGGAACTAAATAACAGCCATAACCGTGGGGAGAAAGAAGTATTTTGTCAATATAATGCTTAAGAGTAAGTCTCTGAATACATATCTAAGGTTGTATAATTACTGGTTAATAATTTGCTTTTGATTAAGTTTCCTACTGTTCTGAGGAAGGTCTTTCTTAAATGGAATTGCTCTTTGTGGTGAGTTTTGTCATGCAACAAGAAGTCCACTATGATAGCTCATCATTTCTCAACACTTTTACATTCATTATTACCACAGCATATCCGCAGATTTTTATGGGAATTTTTTGATTTTGATGCTTGAAAAGATTTGTTTGGCTACGCTTACAAGCATCTAAACACTCAATGATATCTCATATATAGGTGGATTTTTTCTTTTCTCTCATTACACCCAATAGGCCAATAGTGTTTGGATATTATGCGAAGTGTTTCATTCTTTGTCAAATAAGAGACTTGATATAAAAAACACATTAATTAATGCATGTATATTAGTTACTCGTCACACGTACTCAGTTGTAGGAATGGCAATGGGGCAGGTTTAGGACGAGTTAACGGTCAAACCCTAGAACCGACCCAACCCGGCGTTTGCCTCAGACCGGTGGGTCCAAAATCATTGGACAGACCCACTTTCGTTATCCAAAAAGTACCTTCGTTTGTCCCTCAGAATTTGTTTAGATTGCATCTAAGATTGCAATGAGAGTTGTATGCTAATATACTAATCTACTAGACTTGGTCCCAAAACCAAATGGCGGTTGTTTTTTTTTCCTGCATGTATTTGTAATATAATGCTTTTGTAGAGGAACTTGCTATTTTTTGCTCCATATCATTTTAAAGAGTGCATTCTACTATCTCAACTCATCCAGCAATGTTTTTAATTTGCAGGAATTTGGAAATATTGAGTCTCCAATGTCTTCTAGACTTAGACATTTCTTTTCAACAATTTGCAGCAGGTCTATGACCTTTTCAATTGGTTAGCTCAAATTCTTCACAAAGGAATGAATGTTAATGTGGTTGCTTGGGGACAGATGAATGATTCACTATCACCCTTATCTTATTAAAACAATAGAAAGGGGCAACTTGTCTTAGGCTGGTACTACTTCCTAGCGCGGTTTGGTCGATTGGCTCAATAAAGAGAAATGGATAGTCATATCCCCCTAAGGATACTCTTTAGATCCTGGACTAAGGGTGACTACTCCTTGGACCTAAGACAACTAATTAATACTTTGGGAGGAGATGAATAATCCCACTTTTCAATTTTGGAGCTAATAAGCTGAAGCTTTTTACTTGTCTTTTCTCAGGTATTGAATTAAGTCTTGAAAAACATACTGGTTTGAGCTTAGTTAAAAAATGACACTCATGCCCAGCTTTTAAGCTGGGTTTTTCTATATCATGCAATTCCACCTTGGATTGTGATTATATGATTGGTTTTGTTTTCCATTGTGTCCATTTACTGAATAAATTTTATGGACTGAAAAATGTCACTAATTTTTGGGTTGGATTTTGATTTGTGGTCTGGATTTTGATTGAGCTAATAGTTTCGGTGCAGGGAGGTCGGAATTTGGAAAAAAATGTTTTAAAAAAAAATAACAATAGGCATCGGTTGTTGTTATGAACCGATGCCCAAACTGACTTTATGCATCGTTTGTTTGCTTAACAACCGATGCTTTTGGTGAACATTATGCATCGGTTTTTGCTTAGTAACCCATGCCTATTGTTTACTTTAGGCATCGGTTGAAAGCGATGCAGACATGTGATTATAAGCATCGTCTTCATAAGCATCGCCGTTGAAACCGATGCTTAAAGTTGTTTACAACCGATGCAAATGGTCAATTTTGTACTAGCACATAAATATACTTTCTTTATTTATTTTTTTAACACAAGTTTTAGTTTTTTAAAAACAAAAAAACAGATTTTTATGAAATCGTTTAGTATAAAAAACAACTTTTTGAAAATAATTTTGAGTTTTTATTATTATATAATTTTAAGATATTTTAAATAAATGGCAAATGTTTTAAAAAAAGTGTGTAGTTATTTTTAAGAATATTTCATATTTTTAATTTTTTGATTTTAAAATAACTTCGATTCTTTTTTTGTTTTTTAAACAAATTATCGTGTTTTTTATATTTTAATATTTAGAATATAAAATCATTTTGTGGATTTTTTTAACTTTTTTTAATAAATTACAAATACTTTTAAATTTTATTGAAACAATTTTCAAAATTAATAGACAATTTGACATATTTTTCAAATAATTGTTTAATGTTGTTTTTTAATTGGTTTTTGGATTAATGCATTTTTTGGACCAGAAATGCAATTTCCTCTATGTACATGTATTATTGTTTGTTCTTTGTATTTGTATATGTATATGTATATGTATATGTAATAGACAAATGGTTCGCAAATTCATATCCAAGATCTTTGTATATGTATCTTATCATGATCCCAAAGCTCATCTAGTCACTGAATAACAGAGCCTTTCACAAACCTCATAAAACAGGGACAATAAGCCACTGCATTTTCAGAAATTGTCTCAAACATTAGCCAATACCCTTTTTCTATACTCGTTATATTTCCTATTGCCAATCTACTCACAAATTCCCATCAAAATTGGAAGGGGAAAAAAAGGAAGCAACTCGAAAACGATATACCACAAGAAATTTCACCCCAACTAATCCAAACTCAAATTCACAAGGGCAAGAACATTTTTTTTTTACATTTGCAGTTCATATTGAGTTGAAAGAGAAAAATCAGATCGAATTACCTTCTCATAAACCGATCTTGAAGTGGGCTGCCGATTCTCTCGGCTCAAGAGCACAATGAAGAGCAGAATCACTAATCCACAAAGCGTTAACCAAAAAACATTCGGAATCCGCCGCCTCACTGGCCACCGAAAATCTGATCCTCGAAGTCTCATTTACTTGGAGCAAAATACAGGAAATGAAGGTAGTTCAAAAAATCTATCAATACGGTTCTGGTATGTTCTAATTGAAGATTTGAAGGCAAATTTTGAAGATAAAAAATTTCAATGTCTAATATAATTTCTGTTTCACTGAAGCTCAAGATGCAAGTTAACCAAATTATTAGCAAATTGCAGGCTTTTAGAAAATTGAAACAAAAGTGGACCAAATTATAGACAAGACGAGTAAATCAGCGCATACAAGGTTACTTTATACTCATATTGAGGTAGCAATAATGCATTAAATGATCAAAATTGTCCTGTCATAGGAGCATGTCACAACCATGAACAGAGTTGCCAGAGGTTTACCTCATTGGATACATCAAAGACTCCTTCCTGAATCCTCTGAAGTATCTTGGCGGAAGTCTTTGTGAATGCCTGCATTTAAGATTTCATTGAGAAAAACGAGATTGAGAAACACGACAATAATAGCTAATATTGGTAAGGATAAAAGCTCTTTAGATTTTTGTTACAAATATAGTACCTCCTCAACATTTTGGGCTGTTCTTGCAGATGCCTCCAAGAATAGAAGTCCATTTTCTTTTGCAAATTGTTCCCCCTCCTCTTTGCTTACGGCTCTTCGGTGTGTAAGATCACTTTTGTTTCCTACAAGCATGATTGTCATATTTGGGCTTGCGTGTTGCCGAGCATCTTCGAGCCAGCTTGCGAGATGATTAAATGTCTCTCTCCTTGGAAACATAAGACATTCCCAGTTTATGGAAAAAGCTAATTCATATAATATAAGAGTTGAACACTAAGTAGAGAGTCAAAAAAATGTTCGCCAACACGCTGTTAAAATGTTCGAAGGCTTAGATCTTGGCCTCATGAAAGGCTTTTTCCTGACTCCAATCTACTGAAAATTAAATCAAAACATAAATGGCCCACATTTATGTTGATATTCCAATTTATCCTTGATAAGACAGAAATCCAGCAAAATTGTTTGGGCATGTTATAATTAAACAAAGCCTTTCAGCCAACAAAGATCATGCAGAGAGAAAACTGTAGTATGCACTCTGTACAATAGGCCTGCCAGCTAAATATTAGAGACCTTTTGTGCACAAAAACGCGAGAAAACAGGACAAAGAGCATAGATATTCCTCTACCTGGTGATGTCATGTACCAGCAGTGCATCAGCTGCTCCTCTGTAATATGATCTAGTGATGGACCTCAAGGACTCTTGGACTCTGTCATAATTTTTCTAGGAGCAATAGCTTGCACTCTTAAACCTCTCCCTTGACACAACAAAAAACATTATGCATTTTATTCAGTAAAAATTGATCAAATAAAATGATAAACTGAACAATTTGCAGCAGTAAAGGTCAGGGTGGTGAATGATGATGGACACACATCATCCAGTGCAATGTTGAAGTAGGCCGCTCTCTCTGTCAATATTTTTCGTATTTCCCTACTCACATTCTATATAAAATAACATAATAAATGAATACTAATTCCGTTCTATCACTGATTTCCAGAATCCTCATCATCCTACAGACTCTGTTTTACAACATAAAATGTGTTCCTTACTGTACATTGAGCACATGAAAAATGTATCAACATATATGTTGAATAATATCTTGAAGAAGAAATATCACCAGCATAGTTTTTCTAAGGAAAAGCTGCTTAGGTTAATACTGAAACTGAAAGCAATGTAATTAGCTAACCTATCCGCCATTGTTGAGTTACTTAAGCTTTTCCCCTGCCTACTTTCTTCAATGCTGTAAAAACCAAAACAACCGTAAAACGTAAGTTACTCTGATAAACTCAAATCACATTTATACTGAAATTGCAATCGATAAACAGAACATTACAATCTAACAAGTTCCAGAAATTCTAACCACCATTTTAAACGAACTAAACCAATTCGCAGAATGCACAAACATAATTTTTCGAAATCGAAGCTTCAAAAAGCCTAAAAATCAGCTTCTAATAATTTCAGCTTCAGTTGAAGCAGAGGTATTTTGAGACAAAAAAAAATAAAAAACTAATGAGAATCACAGTAAAAACACACCTTTCTCTCACGGCAATTGCATTGGCAAACACCAGCGCAGTCACAAATGTGGAAATAGCGATAATTCTCAGGAAACTTCCATTGAAGCAGAGTTTTCCTTATAATTCTAAACCCTAACTCATAAAATTCCTCCATAGCCACCGCAAGTATGACGAAGAAACAAAAGCGAGCTAGCTCCACACCTGCCGCCGACAACGCCGCCGCTTCCCCCGTTGCCAAGGGATTAGGGCCTCTCCAAAGCAGCCAATGCCTCCTTAAAGCAACAATCCAGAACATTAAGCTCGCTCGCCGGAATAGCTTCGACCCCGATAGCTAGTCTTCCTCGACCCTCGACCTCCTCCAACAACAACGACGAATCAGCAAGGCACCCCAACCAGACGAAGAAGATTTCGCCAATCTCGAGGATGATGAGTCTCGCCCTAATCCGATTGCTGCGGAGGAGAATAAGAAGAAGTCGGTTACTTACGAAGAGTTGAGAGAAAGATTTCGTAGAAAGATGAAGTATGAGAGTGACGGAGGGAAGAGTGGGGAAGGAGAGCATTTGGATGGGGATGATGATTGGTGAGGAAATTATTGAATATGTATCAGTTGTTTACGATAAACCGATACCTAAGGTCTAATTAAAGGCATCTGCTCTTCTATAATAACAGATGCCTTAAGTTTTTAATTTAAATTAAAAATAATAATAAAATCACAGGCATTGGTTTTCATCAACAAACGATGGCTAAAGAATTTATTTTATTTTCAAAATTGCCGCCGCCCCTATTTAGGCATTGGTTTTTGTGAAAATCTGATGCTTATTTAATGATTTTTATGGCATTTTCTTTACTAGTGGCACGATATGGCGCGGTATGGGCATGATATGATACGACACGATTTGAGCACAATATGTGTATGTATATGTACATAGAGATTGGCACGATATGACACAATATGGGCACGATATGGCACGATATGGGCACACGATTTTGTACATAGGGATGTGTGTATTTGGGGATAGTGTAAACGATTTCAAGCAAAAACATTAATTACATCAGTTTCAAAATTCAAAATCCTCAAATTAAAGGAGGGACATTTTGGTCAAATTGGGTAAAAAAAAATATTTTTTTAAGTTGGTTGGTAGAAAAAAATACTCACTATCCATAATGGGTAATTAAAAAAATTCCCCTTTTTTAGTTTAATATCTCTATTATGCAATACTATGCATACATTTTCTATTAATTGTTAAAAACAAAATTGAAAAATCAAGCTGTAGGTAACATTTTGCATTTCAATATTATTGTAATGAGTGTTCATTGGTATTTTATATTATAAGTGGCAAATAAAGACCATGGTTAAGTTGGACCTTCATATTTAAATCCTCATTTTAATTTGTTGATAACTGCAGGGTTCTGATGGCCTAGATTATGTCCGTTTTGGAGGAGCACATTCAAGTTAACTTCTCTCTATCTTTTAATTTAATTATAATTTTTGATAGAACTATTAAAGTGCACACACGTTGCACGTGAATTATATAATATTATTAAATTAATTTATTTCAATTATAAATATCATTCATCTTAATTTATGCATAGTTGGATAAAAACGAAAAAATATTATGTCGTTGGTGTGTTCCAGAGGTAAATGTAAAACCCCAAAGTTTATATGTGTCAGTGAAAAAAAAATATATGGAAGTGTAAGCACATCATAGCTGGGGACGATTAAATCTTTTTTACCCCCAAAGAGAATAAGTATTGCAACTTATTCAAAAGAATAGAAATTATTTTTTTAGTTAGATATTCTGGCCACAAAGTAATAATGATCCTCTTTGAGTTCATTTTCGATTACTTTTTAAACAAAAGTTGTTTCTTAAACATTGAAGAAGATTAGCAACCTGCACGTTAAAATTGAAAGAATTTGTATGAAAATCCCAATAAACATTTCATATTGAAAAATTTGCTTTTGAGAAATAAAAGTTAAAGTATGCTATGCCTATTAAAGTTATGTAAATATCCAAATATTTAAATAAGCATTCATCATTTTACATAAGATTATTAAACCGTTATAATTGAGTATGACTATCATAAGTAGTCTATTTATTTTTTCATTCATTACTTGAATGAAGGAACTTTTTTTACATTACTTGATTGTTCGGTATCGCGTTGTTGTGCTACCGTGAGTCCTACTTCAATAGTTATTTTCATAATAAAAATAAATATTAGTTACTATTTATAAGATATAATATTAGTTAGGCGAATAAATTTGTTTTTTTTTGGTATATGCACTCAAAACTTGTTTGCACGCAAAGTCCCCATATTTCATCTTCAAGTTGCGGCGTTTGATTTGTTCAATTTTAGTTATAAACATTGAAGTTTTTATTCATAGAATGCGATAAAACAATAATTGAGGCAAATAGACACCAACATTTGAATTTTTTTGTCTTTGATCTTATTGTTTGTCATGGCAAATCAAAGTCTAACTAAGAATTGCTTACGTTCGAAGTTAAATGGATACAACTTTTAGTTTCAGGTGAGTAAAATGGTATTCAAGGTATAAGAGACATGCTTAATTCTAACTAAACTGTCCAAACACAAAATGGAAGAGCCCACCTTTTGGTTTATTCTCTCCATTGTGTAACATTTCATAAATATCATATACAAAATATTAAGGATTATTTAAAGATATAGAACATAATAATCTTTATTTGGTAAATTACCAAAGTGCCAAGGGATATTTTAATCTATTCATAATATTAATAAATAAATTAAATAAGTATTAAAGACAGATAGATAGATAGGTAGGTAGAAGTAGATGTATTTTATGAATAAATTAATATGCCATCAACACCATGAGCTATAAGGCCACCTTTAAAATGTTTGGCTTTCTTAGAGGACTTTGAATTTACTTATTTTCTGTAATTAGAGGACCTGAAATAATAAAAAGTTGTAAATTAAGTCATACATCTCTTTTATTCTTGTTTTTCTTTTTTTCTTTTTTTTTTGTTGTTAAAATTCCATTCAAATCGAAAATTCCATTCAAACTAACCACCATTACTGATTAAGGAGCAATGATGTCTTTTAACCTTTTAAAGTTTCGATTTTTGACCAAAATGCTTGTACATGAAAATCATGATTATGCCAACACTTCCATACTCATCAAAAACTGGAAAATAAGTCTTAACAATGTGCTTTTAAAATGGCCATGATATAATAAGAAGAGCAATACAAACAATTGGATGAACCCCTTTAGCCAGCCTCAGCCCTCAGTGTTGTTGGTTTGGTAGCTTCTCTAATATGAGATTTGGAGGCCATCACTTCAAGCAGAATTCCATGTAAAAGAAGGATTCAGCGTGTTTAAAGTCTGCACCAACAAAATTGATTCCCATTATATCAACTTATCAAATAAAGGAGCAAACTTTAGGAATAATAAAAAGGGATAATTACAAAAACACCCCTGAGGTTTAGGTTAATTATAAAAAACCCAAATATGTTTCAAAATTACAAAAAAATCCCTTCAGATTTCATTTTGTCTTAAAATTAACAGGGTAAATGTAATATTTTTGTAAATGTGAGGGTTTTTTTTGAAATATTTTTGAAAATCATCGGGAAAATGTAAGACGGAATCAAACCTGAAGGGGTTTTATGTAATTTTCAAAGAACTCTAAGTTTTTTGGTAATTAGCCCAAACCTCAGAAGTGTTTTTGTAATTATCCCTAATAAAAATAAGCAAAATTATTTTTTTTAGTCCTCTAAGTAAGCATAGTTCGAGTTTGATCTTTTTTTATTTTGACTTTGGATTTAGTCTTGTATGAAGATAAACTAACATTCCATCTAATAATATGAACTCAGAGAGTTGAGAGAGGGAAAGCCAATTGAATCCTTTATTCACGTCAAAAATGAGGAAGAAGCTGGTGTGCAGCTTTTATACACAAAGAGTTCCCTCCAGATTTAAATGGTCCAATGATAGAGAAACACGTGTGCACTTGTAACTGAAAGCAAACAACTAAAACGTGAAAGGGAAACTAATAAAAGCGTGTTGACATGTTAACACCCCCCTTCAAGTTGGAATGTGGGTTGAGATACACATTCCAAACTTGAGCAAGAAAATGCGGAAAGCTGGTCCTCCAAGAGCTTTTGTGAAGAGGTCTGCAGGCTGGAGACTGGAGATGTGCTGAGGGAGTATAAGGCCTTCTTTGTATTTATTCCGGACAATATGACAATCGATATCAAGATGTTTCATGCGTTCATGGAATACGGGATTGGCAGTAATGTGAAGGGCCGCTTTGTTATCACACCACAAATCAACAAGCAAGGAGAGAGAGATGTGCAAATCCTAACTCAGATTAAGTAGCCATTGAAGCTCACAAACCGTAGCTGCCATAACCCTGTACTCTGCCTCCGCAGAGGACTTAGATATTGTCTTCTGCTTTTTAGTTTTCCAGGAGACAAGAGAGTTGCCAAAAAAATATACAATACCCTGTGAGAGATTTCCGAGTGATCAAACAAGTTCCCCAATCGGCGTCACAATACGCTGTAAGAGTAGCTGACTTACCAACAGGATAAAACAAGCCTAAGGAGGGTGTTCCCTTCAGATACTTTAGCAAATGAATCGCAACATCCCAATGCGCTTGCAAAGGGGCATGTACAAATTGGCTTAACTGCTGCACCCCAAAAGATATGTCTGGCCTTGATATGTTCAAGTATAAGAGCCTTCCTACCAGTCTCCGGTAACGTTCAACATCAGGAAAAACTGAACCTTGTTGTGCTGTAATGTTAAAGCCTTGAGGGAAAGGGGTTGAAGCTGGTTTGCAGCCCAACAATCCCACATCCTTCAACAAATCTAATACATATTTCCGCTGACTCAGATGAGTCCCCTGCTGACTCCTCAATAACTCCAATCCCAAAAACATATTTTGCATTCCCTAAATCCTTAATAGTAAATAGCCCATCCAAGTACTGCTTAAGGGACCATATAAGCTACTCAGAATTGCCAGTGATAAGCACATCGTCCACATAGATAATCAAGGCTAAAAATCCAGCACCACCTTTCTTGACAAATATGCAATTGTCATGATTGGATTGAATGAATCCAAAACTCAATAACTTGTTAGAGAATTCAAGGTTTCACTGCCGGGAAGCCTGTTTCAGTCCATAGAGACTGCGTTTAAGCAAGCACACCTCTCCCTGTTTGGCCTTGAAATATCCCTCAGGTGGATGCATATACACCTCCTAATCCAAGTAGCCATGTAGAAACGCGTTATTAATATCAATATGATGCAAGGGCCAACTGTGTTGTGTTGCTAGAGCTATAAGCATTCGAACTGAAACCAATTTTGCAACAGGTGAAAAACTTTCCACAAAGTCAATACCTTCAACTTGTAAGTATCCTTTGGCAACCAAATGTGCCTTGAACCTATCAATGCTCCCATCCGGATGTCGTTTGATTTTGTAAAACCACTTGGAACCAATGGATCTCTTTCCCTCTGGTAAATTAGTAAGTTCCCAGGTCTTATTCTCCTCTAGTGCAGCAATCTCCTTATTCATAGCATCAACCCATTCCCGATGTTTTGCACTGTAGATAATAACAAAGGTTGGTTCACTAGTACTTGCACTGATGTTAGCAAGAAGGCAGTGTAAGAAGAGGAGAAAAGAGAGTTAGTTAGGTAGGGAAAACAATTCAGGGTGTATGTATGAGAATCATCAGCTTCAGTAGAAGAACAATTAGAATGCACTGGGGCATCCAAGTCCTCAAAATCAGTAACATATTCATCCAGCCATCTAGGTTTATGCCTAACTCTCTTGACTCTCCCAAGTTGTTCAGGCATATCATGTGAATGTACTGGGTCCATTGCAGGTGTATGCACAACAGTTTCATCTGGTGCAGGGTCCATTGCAGGTATACTTACATCATATTCATCTGGTTCAGTCATGTGAACAGGTAAAGGGGCTTCATTGGTAGGATGAGAGAGTACATGGAAAGGGAATTGTGATTCATAAAAAATCACATCCCTAGAAACAATCACTTCTTCAGTGGCAAGGTTGTATAACCTATACCCCTTAACACCTGTAACAAAGCCAAGAAACACACATGTATTGGCCCTGGGGTCAAACTTTCCTTTGTGAGGCTTGGTATTTGAGGCATAACACAAGCATCCAAAGACCTTAAATCTCTCATATCGGGGTGGTTCACCATGTAGCAACTCAAAAGGGGATTTCCAGCCTAATAAAGAACTTGGTAAAGAGTTCATGATGTGAACAGCTGACAACAAAGTGTATGGACAGAACTTCTTTGGTATCTTGGATTGAAACATCAAGGATCTTGCAATCTCCAATATGTGTCTATGTTTCCGCTCCACAACGCCATTCTGTTGTGGTGTGTAAGGGCATGATTTCTGATGCAATATTCCTTCAATTGAGAACAATGTTTGTGCCTCATATCCCAAAAACTCTGCCCCATTATCTGATCTTATTCTCTTAATCCTCTGTTGGAACTAAGTCTTGACAAATCTACTAAAGCCTTGTAAATGTTTTGTTGTTTCTGATTTGTGTTGCATGAGAAAAATCCAAGTAGCTCTAGTGTGATCATCCACCAAAGTGAGCATGTAAGAGGTGTTAGTGATAGAAGATTCATGGTAAGGACCCCAAATATCTATATGAAACAATTCAAAAGGACATTGTGTTTGTATTGAACTTTGTGGACAAGAAAGTCTACATTGTTTGGCCTCATGACAAGTATGACAAGCAAATCAATGCATATTTTTACATAAAGACTTCAGAAATCAATATGCTCTAAGCATGTTAAAAAAGAGTGTCCGACCTTTCGTGCCAAGTAATGATCCTCCATTCTAACATTCTTGTGTAAAGCACCACCAACTCAAGCTTCCAAGATATATAATCCACCCAATCCTTTGCCACCGCCCCCGATCTACCTCCATTAAGGTCCCCGCAACCAACATTGGTTCCGAGAGAAGACACATTGAAGCTTGTTGCCTGTGAGCAATTGACTAATAGACAACAAGTTGTACTTAAAACCAGTGCAATCAAAGACATTTGTTAGAGTAATCTCATCCGTAAGTCGCAAATCTCTTTGTGAGTAACTTCAACTTGAGAACCATCAGGTAAGTGAACAATAACAGGGTTAGGCATGAGTATAGGTTTAGCAATTAGACCAGGAAAAGAGCAAATATGCCTACTCGACACCCGTATCCACAATCCAATTATGTTTACCAAGTGTATGTAGAGCAGAGAGCAAAGTGTGTGTTAATTTGTATACATGAGTAATCAACCATATGTGAAAAAGAGTGTATATCCCCCAGGAGGTGGATGCAGGTTGTCCAGACAAATACTTAGCTATCTCCTTTTGAATCATTCTTTGCAAAACCGCATCTCATACTTCTTATTCTCTTCTTCTCCTCGATTTTCCTGGTGCGATTCAATGGATCCTTCCAACATATTGATCGCTTGATTGATTGGTTCACGATCCTTTAATTCTTTGTACCAATCCGGATACCCATGCAATTTGAAACATTCCTTCATCTCATGTCCATTATAACCACAGTGTTCACACAACAATTTAGCTCTCTCCTCCTTAGTTTTCCTTGGCATACCTCTGCCCCTGCCATATACATTCGAATTCCTACCAGATCCTCTGCCATAACCACCATTATTTCCTCTACTAGAATTGCTCTTATCAAACATAGCAGTTGTGTCCAATGGATCTAAGACTTTGTTGTGCACTTATTTTGCAAAATCATAGAATAGGCCTTGTTTATCGATGGTAAAGGATCCATAAGAGTTAACTGGGTTCTTCAGGCTCATATACATCATTCAGTCCCATAAGAAATTACATCAGTTTAATATCCATATCATTCTCACAAATAGCTTTACCAGCAACACACACACTTCGGAATTGGCACTAGACATGCATATTCATCCCAAAAACACTTCAGTTTCATGTAATACGTAGTGACAGTGGAATTACCTTGAGAAAAATTAGCTATCTCCTTCAAAAGTTGATATCGCAAAGGACCATTGCTTTCTCCATAACGTTCAGCTAGCTCATCACATAGTTGTTTTGAACTTTTGACATACATGAAGGCTTCAACAATTTCCTTCGAAATCACATTGAGCAACCAGGAAATTACCATAAAATCCACTTTCTGATATTGTTCATATGCCCGATATCGGATCCGGAATAGGCACCGCAGTAGATAAATCCAAGCTTCGACTTAGCACCAAGCGCCAACCGCGACGCTTCCGCTGCTCCAATGCAAATAATTCGATCCGTTGAGTGCATTTGTAACAAGCACCATCCCTGGATAATCCGAACCGTGCAATGATAAAGGATCGAGATCCTTGGTATATATTGACACCATTTTTGTAGTGTCCTGCTCCTTGTTCATATCTTCAATATCAGTTGCGTTGATGAATCCGTGTATTTGCCGAGCCATGTGTTTAACCATGCTCTGGTACCATGAAGATAAACTAACATTCCATCTAATAATATGAACTCAGAGAGTTGAGAGAGGAAAAGCCAATTGAATCCTTTATTCATGTCAAAAATGAGGAAGAAGCTGGTGTGCAACTTTTATACAGAAAGAGTTCCCTCCAGATTTAAATGGTCCAATGATAGAGAAACATGTGTGCACTTGTAACTGAAAGCAAACAATTAAAACGTGAAAGGGAAACTAATAAAAGTGTGTTGACATGTTAACATTGTAAGTAAAAAAATTCAAATTTTTAGTCCTCTTACCTGCTACAGCAGATAAAGTATACCTGATTGCTGAGGTGGACCCCCAGACTAAATGTATCAATCAAAATAAATGATGTGGCCGTTTAAGCCATCCAAAATATAAAATAGACGTTTAAAATGCTAACACAAGTTATTCTCAATTTTCTTTTCTTTCTCCTTTCTTCTCCAATTTCCACCCATCCACCAGCTGCCAACGACAATGCCCACTGCCCCCTTCTTAATTATTTTCATTTATTTTTCTTCTTGCTTTTATCTTCGTTCTTTCTTCATCACTGACAAACAATACGTTTGGAGACTAAACTGTGAGGTTTTCCTCAAAGATCAAAATACAAAAAAAAAAAAAAAAAATACAGAGACTCAAAACAAAGACCAAAGACAGTTTGAATGCAAATTAAATCATACTTGAGGAAAGAACATCCAAATTTTTTGAAATTATTGCTAAAATAGTGATTCCCATAAGTTTACTCTTAAGGCAAATATGTTCTATTTACCAAATGAGGACACAGGTGGGTGGTGGAAGCAGGGAAGTCGGGCCGACTACCGAACGGGCGGGGCGGGGGGGTGGCGAAGTGGAGGGGTTGCAGACAATAATATACTAATATATATATATATATATATATATATATATATATATAGGGATGGGATCTCATGTGGCAACCTCTTACCATGTGGCAGTGTGGACAGATCTCATCCATCCTAATCAATCAATGGTTCATATTAGGCATAAAAGTACACTATTTTACATTTATTTTATATGTAAAAAGGGCAAATCGGTAACTATCAAAATGGAGTAAAATAATACCATAATTACTTACCTAGAATCAAGGGATATACTGATTATCAGCTTTTCATAACAGACACGCTGAATCAGGAGCAAAAATAACGGATTCAGTATTCTTCTTCACTCTTCATTGACGAAATACAACAGGAAAAAAAGAAATATGCATCAAATTCATAGAAACAATCATATCCGATATTTTTAAACAACAAAGAAGGTGTTCAACATGGGCGATGAGTACACTGAATCACACCAAAGTGACATGTTGGTGGACAATCCTGATAAAAATTGCGATTCAGGGGCGTTTTTTCCTGGTATGTGTGTTTCTATTTCGAAAAATCACAAATTAACTTTGTTCATTTTATCCACGTTATATGACAAAAAATTACATCATAAATTTGGTTTATTTTGGTGTATAAAAATGAAAAGAATTGTGTACATAATACAGTACGATAGTGCATTTTTGCTCGCTGCTTCACATGGTATACGTTAATGGTTACTCAGGTATAAAAATATTAGCAAAAATTGTACACAGTAAGTGTGATGTTAGTGTATGCATATGTATACTATTGTGCATAGATAAGCATGGAATATAGAGTGGTGTAATGCACGGTTGATGGTGAGCCTTTTATGCGTATTGTGGTGTACAAATATTTATAATATTGTGCCCTGGAAGCATTGTTCGTGTATAGATATGTATACTTTCGTGGTAATTTAACATGGAATATGGCGTATTTGGATGTTTATTTGAGACTAAATATTGATACTTATATTGGTATAAAAATATCGATAATATTGTACATTAGAAGCATATTTTAGTGTATATATATGCATACTTCGGTGTTTTATAATCATAAAAATATGGTGTAAAAATAATTCCATTACAGTACCCTGAAATCATATTTTGGTGTACACTTGTCCAATATTTGGTGATAATATAAGCATTCAGTAGTGCATTGTTAGATGTTTTATTTAGAATATTGTATACTAATATTGAAACTATTGTATATTTTGAAAATTATTTTGTGATACATTTGACTTATTTTGGTGTACAACTTTGCAGATGTTAGTAATGAAAGTATCCAACGCGTTGAAGTGCGAGAACGCCTAGTAATACCCCCTGGCTCTACCAAATATTGTATACCTGAAGTAGAATAAGATAAAATACCACGGTGGGCATGCACTTTGTCAGTTTGAGGTGTGGAGTTTATAAGGAATATGGTAAACGATGCGGCTTTGACATACGAATAAGCACATCAAGGAAATTTAAGAACAAAGAGATCCGTCTGCAATACATTATTTGTAACAGGGAAAGGTACAAACAAACGTCATTTGTGGGCAGTGTGGAAGTTACTCAGGTATAAAAACATTGGCAAAAATTGTACACAGTAAGTGTGATGTTGGTGTATGCATACATATACTATTGTGCACAGATAAGCATGAAATATGGAGTGGTGTAATGCACGGTTGATGGTGAGCCTTTTATGCGTATTGTGGTGTACATATATTTATAATATTATGCCCTGGAAGCATTATTTCGTGTATAGATATGTATGATTTCGTGGTAATTTAACATGGAATATGGTGTATTTGGATGTTTATTTGAGACTAAACATTGATACTTATATTGGTATAAAAATATCGACAATATTGTACATTAGAAGCATATTTTGGTGTATATATATGCATACTTCGGTGTTTTATAATCATAAAAATATGGTGTAAAAATAATTCCATTAGAGTACCCAAAAATCATATTTTAGTGTACACTTGTCCAATATTTGGTGATAATATAAGCATTCAGTAGTGCATTGTTAGATGTTTAAGTTAGAATATTATATACTAATATTGAAACTATTGTATATTTTGAAAATTATTTTGTGATACATTTGATTGATTTGGTGTACAACTTTGCAGATGCTAGTGATGAAAGTATCCAACGCGTTGAAGTGCGAGAGCACCTAGTAATACCCCCCGGCTCTACCAAATATTGGATACCTGAAGTAGAACAAGATGAAATACCACGAGTGGGCATGCACTTTGTCAGTTTGGAGAAAGGTGTGGAGTTTTATAAGGAATATGGTAAACGATGCGGCTTTGGCATACGAATAAGCACGTTAAGGAAATTTAAGAACAAAGAGATCTGTCTGCAATACATTATTTGTAACAGAGAAGGGTACAAACAAACATCGTTTGTGGGAGGTGTGGAAGGAAGCAGTTCACACACAAAACAACGTATCAGAGTATCAAACCGTTGTGGGTGCAATGCCAACTGCATACTAGAATACACGATGAATGGTGCATACACTAAAAAAAATCGAAGAGCGCCATACGCGTTCTTTCAATTTGGAATTGTACAGACATTTTTCTTAAGGTGAATCAAAATTTGAATTTTGGACACAAACAATTCATTATCAATTGTTCAAAGGCCAACATAGGCAGTTCGAAGACACATCACCTATTCAGGCAAATGGTTGGTGGATTTTCACAAGCGGGTGCACTACCAATTGATTTCAAGAATTTCAAGAGAGATTTTAAAGCATACTTACGAGGTGTAGACGCACAATTAATAATCGACATATTCTTGAAAAAAAAGGAGACGTGTCCAGGAATGGTCTTTAGTTATGACGTAGACAAACAAGACCAACTAACGAGACTTTTCTGGACAAACCCTATTTCGTTGCGAAATTATGCAATGTTCGGAGATGTTATTTAGGTATTGATATATTGTATAATGTCCATTACTTCAAGTCCCGGACGACCATAATCAATTTATGTTTGTGGTGATGGGTAACAGAGTAAGAGTTTGGAAGAAATTGTTGTTTCTATCAATTGATGAATCAGATATATATACATGAGTTACATGAACTACTTTGCTAAACTGACTCCTATATACAAGGATGAGATATGCTTGAACATAACCATAGATAAGGTTTATAAATTTAAAATACAAAACTAAATTTGCTGATATACATCAATCTATTATGCCCCCTCAAGATGGAGCTCGACAAGAGAGTCTAATCTTGTCCCGAAGAAGTAAGAAGAGAGTGCGAGGAAGAGGCTTTGTCAGAATATCCGCGAGCTGATCAGCAGATGAAACATGAGCAACACACAAAGTGCCATTTTGTACCTAGTCACAAATGAAGTGAAAGTCGATAGCAATATGTTTCATACGCGAATGAAAAATAGGATTAGAGCATAATTGATTTGCTCCAATATTATCATAGTAAATCACTGGACAACTAGGTAGTTGAACACCAAGAACAGTTAAAAGTGAGGACACCCAATTTATTTCAGCAGTAGTATTAGCAACAGAGCGGTATTCGGCCTCGGTAGAGGAACGCGCTACCGTTCTTTGCTTTTTCGAACTCCATAAAATGGGTGTGCGTCCAAGATAGACAATATAAGCACCTGTAGAAGAGAAATCATCGGTATTTCCTGCCCAATCGGCATCAGAGTAGGCATGCAAAGAAGCGGGAGAGTCACGGTAGAGCTGGAGACTGTGATTAAGAGTGTTTTCATAGATATCGGAGTATGTGTTTGGCAAGATCCCAATGATCAGTAGTTGGCCTGTGCAGATATTGAGATAACTTATTTACAGCAAAGGCAATATCAAGCCGAGTGAGTAACAGATATTGTAGACTGCCCACTATAGCACGGAATTCTGTTGGATCAGATAGAGCGGTTTCGGAGTACAAAGAAAGGGTAGAACTTGGGGATAGGGGTGTTTGTACATGTTTAGTGTCTAACATGTTAGCACGAGCAAGAAGATCCAACATATATCGACGTTGAGAAAGTAAAATACCATGCTCATTAGGGATGACCTCAACACCAAAAAAATAGGAATGGGAGCCAAGATCCTTAAGAGAAAATCGATTGGCCAATAGATGAACAAACTGATTCACTAGTACCATATTATCTCCAGTAATGATTAGATCATCAACATAAACAAGTAAATAAATAATATGGCCGCCAAAATTAAGGACAAATAAAGAAGAATCAGCATGAGAATTTTTGAATCCAGAGGCAAGTAAGAATGCATGAAGTTCTTGATACCAGGCCCGAGAATCTTGCTTGAGCCCATATATAGCTTTTCGGAGCTTACAAACATGAGAAGGAAAGTCACGATCAGTGAAGCCAGGGGATTGACTCATATATACACTTTCATGGAGACGACCTTGTAAGAAGGCATTGTTGACATTAAGTTGACGAAGTGACCAACCACGACTAACTGCAAGACTGAGAACAAGTCGAACAGTAGTAGGTTTAACGACCAGGCTAAAGGTATCATGATAATCAATACCGGGTCGTTGATGGAAACTTTTGCAACCAATCACACTTTTAATCGGTTAATAGAACCATCGAGTTACGCTTATCACGGAACACCCACTTACAACCGACAATATTTGATTTGGTTCAAATGGTACTAGCTCCCAAGTACCATTCCGAACAAGAGCATCATATTCTTCAGACATGGTCTGACACCATTTTGGATCTTTGAGGGCTTGGGTATGGGTCGTAGGCTCAAGGTCAGTAGGTTTGGATAATTGGGTATGAAGGTTTAATTTTTGAACTCGCTTATGAATTTTATTTTTGGCTCTAGTTTGCATGGGATGGGCTGGTTTGGGTGTGTTGGATTGGATGGACCGGGTAATGAGGGTATTATGGGAGAAGTGAGTAGAATTTGTGGAGGTTGGGATGCTTGCGAGAATTGGTTAGATGGGGCGGTTGGTGATGGGGAAATAAGTGATTTTGTTGGAGCTTCATAGTGGAGTTGCTCTTGAGTGCCAACTTCAGATGGTGACATGAGTGACGTGGGATGATTATGTACTTTTATTTTTGTTGGAATCCATGTTGAAATAGTAGTAGACTCTGGACGTGGAGCGTCGACAACGAGGGATGCAAACAGAAAAATTGACTCAACAAACCTAACATGTCTAGAAATACATATTTTTGTAGTCGATGGGTCATAACGAATATATGCACTTTGAGTGAGAGAGTACCCAAGAAAAATACACAGTTTAGAGTGTGACTTAAGTTTATTAGAAGTGTATGGCCGAAGCCAAGGATAACATAAACAACCGAATACTTTGAGTTTTGAATAATTAGGTGGAACACCAAAAATCTTTTCATAAGGGGATGAGAGTTTTAATGTTGGAGTGGGCATACGATTGATCAAAACACCTTTGCAATAGCAAATGCATGAGACCAATAAATTAATGGAATAGACGAGTGAGAGAGCAGAGTAAGACCAGTTTCGACAATATGGAGATGACGACGTTCAGAAAAACCATTGTATTCCGGTGTGTGAGGTGGAGTAGTAAGGTGAGATATACCATTGAGAGCAAGAAAGTCAGTAAATGCTATATATTCACCACCATTATCTGAATATAGTGTAGTCATATTTTTATTAAAAAACTTTTCCACTGTGGCTTTGAATCTAATGAATACTTCTTTTACATCTGATTTTTGTTTGAGAGGATAAAACCAAATATATTTAGTGAAATGATCAACAAAAATAACGTAGTATTTAAAGCCATCATGAGAAATAACAGGTGAAGTCCATACATCAGAGAAAATAATTTGAAGTGGCCTATCAAAAACTAAAGTAGAGGTAGAAAATGAGAGTTTGTGACTCTTATTGCAATAACATGCATCACAAGAAAAATTTGAATGTAAAGAATAGGATAAATCTAAGTTATAACTAGAAACAATATGCTATAAAATTGGAAATGAAGGATGTCCTAATCTATGATGCCACTCAGAAGAAGTAAGCTTAACGCTTGAGAATGCACACGGTGGGGAGGAGATGGGCCACTCATAGACACCATCCTTAGTTTGGCCCTTCAGTAGCGTTGCTCCCGTGCGAAGATCCTTCACAAGAAAAGAACATGGTAAAAATTCAATGGAAACATTATTAGAAATGAAGAATTTAGAAATGGAAATCAAATTCTTTTTCATGTGAGGGACACAACATTATCAAGAGTAAATTGAGCATTGGGGGTTTTGAGAGAAGTGAAACCAGTATGGGTTATTGGAAGGGTCGAGCCATCGCCAATCATAATGTTGTCGGAGCCTGTAAAATGTGTATGAAGAGATAAATTGCTCAAGTCAAAAGTTACATGATGAGAAGCACCACTGTCCAATAGCCATGTTGGGGTGTTGGATTTATTAGCAGCAAAATGAGCTCTTGGTTGGCCATGTGAGAATGGCATTTGTGGATTGGAGTTGTCAACCGGTATAAGGCGAAATGAGGGGCAACGCTTGCCAGTGTGTCCTTGAATGCGACAAATTTGGCAGTAACCGATATAAGGTCTTGGAGAATTATGATCATGACGAGACACATTATGACCAACATTTGGTGATGGTCCCGCCCGCCTGTATTGTTGTTGTTATGACTCGAATAGGAACGGGAACCATTAAAGTTGCCAGAGTGACCTCCAGAGTTAGATGAATTGCGCCAGTTGGAACGACTCGCCAGATTCGCAGAAGCGGGAAAATAGAAAGGAGTGGTTTTGGTACTTTGAAAAGTTCAAGAGTTTTTCATGTAGTTCTTCAAAGGAGATTGAATTATCGCGAGCTTGGACTGCACGAACTAGTTCTTTGTAGTCATCCCATCGATCCCTTGACAAGATTCTTAAGCTGAAGTTTTGCTTGTTTAATTCGTCCACGAGATGGTTTCGCATATGTGGTTTCTAAAATTTTCCATGCTTTATGTGCGGTTTTGGCTCGAGCAATGAATGGAATAATTGTAAGAGATTTAAAAATGAATGATGGCATTCAAAATTAATTGGTCTTGTCTAATCCAAAGTGTATAGCCGGATTTGGTTTATCAAAACCATTCTGGGTAAGGGTTGCAGTTGGACAAGGTGTTGAGCCGTCTATGTATCCCAAGAGATCATAACCAATGAACAAGGTTTAAAATTGTAGCTTCCAGGACACATAGTTGACGGATGTGAGTTTGAGTGGAGTTTGGGTCGCAACATTGAAACTAATTAAAGAGGTGTTGCAATCATTGATAGGATGGGTGATAGTGTTTGTTGGGTTTGGAGGAGTAGAATCCGTAGGATTCATGGTGGGTTATTTGGAGAAAAAAAATGGGCTAGTGCTTTGATACCATAACAGAGTAAGAGTTTGGAAGAAATTGGTGTTTCTATTAATTGATGAATCAGATATATATACATGAGTTACGTGAACTACTTTGCTAAACTGACTCCTATATACAAGGATGAGATATGCTTGAACATAACCATAGATAAGGTTTACAAATTTAAAATACAAAACTAAATTTGCCGATATACATCAATCTATTAATGGGTGCGTTTGGAATTGGTGTGTTGGTGGGGTTGTGGTGGGCGTTTGGGGTATGGGTTGGTGTGGGCTCTTGAAGTTGCAAATTTGAAATGGGGAGGGATTCAATGGTGCTTTAAAGAGTTGCATGTTTGTGTTCATAAAGGTAGAGGATTTTTTTTTGGTTTGTTCGATTAGTGTAGGTGGTTTGAGTGGTTGGAATTGGAGAGGGGTTTGAGTATTTGAGTGGGGTGAGGTGTTATGGGGTTGTTTCTTTGCGGTCGGGGTGGGGGTGGGAGGAGGGTGTGTATTGTTTCATGGGTCGTTTGTAAGGGAATGGTTCGTACTTGGCTCCCAAGGGGTCGGGAGCTTCGTTACTGTCGTATTCTTCGCTGGGATAATTTATTTGAATAATAAAATTACAATCTTACCCTTAAAATAGCGGAAAAATAGAAAAAAATTGATTTAATCACAACCATTCATTTTTAATAATTAATGGCTATAATTGAGCCCACATTATCTCACCTAGAGATGGTATCTATTCAAAGTGACTATTTTTGAACCATTTGCTCCAAAAAAGATTCAGTATTTCTTTTCTAGGTATTATTGTGTCAACGAAGAAATTAAGCAGTTCTACTTTATTTTAGACAAAAACTCCTGGCATACGGTCGAACGGGCCAAAATTTGTTAGACATATCAAAAAAACCAACTCGATGGTATTTTTGTAATATTAGTAGTGGCGTTTTTGTAATATTCAGGGGCAGGTGGAAATTTTGTAATTTTTTGGGCTTGGTGGGCTTTTTGTAATATAGACAGTGTCATAGTACCACTAGGGGACGCGGTGACATTTTTGTGATATAAGGCAATGGCTAGAGCCTAGAATCACTAGGATCAGAAAAGTATTAGTTTCTTCCCTGAAAAATATTTGCAGTCCCTCGAAAAAGTATTAATAATTCCTCGAACAATATTTTTAATAGTCCACATGAAAATTATTAAATTTTTTCCATACAAAGTATTAGTAATCCCCCTAAAATATATTAGTAGTCCCTTTGAAAAGTATTAAGTTTTCGGATTAAATTTATTTTAGTAATTTTCCATGAAAAAATATTAGTTTTTTCTCATAAAAAGTATTAGTAGTTCTCCATAAAATTATGAGTTATTCCCCACAAAGGTATTTAGTAGTCCACCTGAAAAATTTATAGTACTTTCTCCTAATTAAAAATAGTTTTTTTCCTGAAAAATATTAGTCCCTTTAAAAAGTATTAGTAGCTTCCCTAAAAAGTATTAGATCTTCCCTGAAATGCTTCAGAGAGTTGATTCAATCAAATCAGCAAACTGTGATGGCATGGATGAATGCACTTTTCGAACAATAATGACTAAATCAGTTTACACCAAATTCAATCAAAGCAAGATAAAGATATGAAATATTAATCACTTGATAGAAGTAATATAAAAATATGAATCACATTGTAAGTCTATCAATACATCATCATCCCTCCAAAAACTCCACTTCATTCCACTTTCAACATCATTACTCACTTTTTCTAAAAACCCATGAGAAGAGATGAGAGACAAAAAAAAAAAAAGAAGATGATGATAGAAATGAGGGAAATTCTGCCAGAGAAAACGAAGAAGATGGAGAGACAAGAGCGTTCATTGGAGATATTTTGAACTTGGGGACGATGTCGCAGTGAGAACTCCATGGAGCGAGAGAGGAGAAGCGATTTGTGTTTTTTTTTTAGGTTGGAGTCGAATCGGGTTAGTTGTTGGGGCTTCGTATTACCATCTGGCAAAAGACAATGGGCCTGTTTGTTTATGTTTCCATGGTCCATTTCCAGTTTCTGGAGTTGGAAATAGAATTTTGAGAATTTGTTGATTTTCGTGTGGAAATTGGAATTGTATTTGGATGAATAAATTGAAATGTGTTTTATGTATTGTTGGAAATGAGATTGTGTTTGGTTAAGTAGTTTTGAAATATTATTTTATGTATATAATAATTGAAAAGTTGATAGTGGTGGGGCCCACTTTTAATATTTTAATTTGAATATATAATACTATATTTATAAGATTGTAGGTGAGGGGTCCCATTAGATAGATATAATTTAAAAATAATAATATTTTAAGTAGATAAAGTTGATAGTAGGGGGTTCCACATATATAAGTGGGTTAAAATATGAGAATAGTGATTGATGAGTGATGTATGGTAGTGTATATGTTTGAAAATAGAAATTATAGGTTTGAGATATTGTTTTATGTGAAAAATAGAAAATGAAAATGATGATTTCCATTGGAAATTTTATGGACAAGCATAATTCCACTTTTATGAATAGTTGGAAAATAGAAATAAGCTCTTGGAAACATAAACAAACAAGACCATTTATATTAATTTTTCCAATTTAGATGTATATATAAATATAATGTACTTGCATATATACAAAAATTAGTGCTCATTTGGTCCAATTTCATTGATAATGTCAGTTTAGAATAAGAAATTGTATGGTTTTCCTTCGGTATATAATCTATATATATAATAACAAACTTGTTTCTAAATCTGTTTTCCCGTCTTTTTGCATTTGCTAAAAACGAAATTATATATTTTTTAATGGAAAAGAAAATAAACATATATGCCCAATATATTTGTAATTATATCTTTAATTTTGTTTATCTTAATTATGGTAAGCATTGACATTTTAATTTAGGTATGTCTAATTAGTATTAAATACTATACCTCTGAATTTGGAAAGATTTAAAATAAATAAAAACTATTTTGTTGACCGATATTATTGTACTTTATCATTAATTTTGTTCATTTTAATTTTGGTATGCATTAACAATCTAATTTATATATGATTTATCGGTATTTAATATTGTATTAAATAAATTCCAAAAGATCTAAACAAAAATATAAAAATGAATATGCATTACTTGCTTGATCTTCATATACTATAAATTTTTATCTCTTTTGTTTTCAAACTGAAATTTATAATATTTTATTCATAATAAACGATGAAAAAGGAATATAATATAATTTTGAACTGGAACAAATATGTACGGGGTTTGCTGATATATAAAGTATATTAATGAGTTATTATGATTTAAAATTATATATTTTGATTGTACTGCAATATCTCTATATCTATAATGAGTTAGTTTATCTTAATGTGTCCAATGTTTATATTATATTCAAATCTATATATACGAAAATAATCGCACGCCCTCCGTCAATACAACTTATCCATTATTGATGATGCAACTTTTTGTGGAGTTGATCACCATCTTTACAGGCTATTCAGTACGAGTTGATATGAATACAAATATTAATTATGAGAGTGTCAAAATGAGCTCGGTCCGATGGGTTGGGTTGTAATTTTGGAGGCCCAAAAGTTGCACCTGTGTGGGCCTAAGCTGACCCGGTCATTGCATGTGTATTTTTCATGGTTTGGGTCTAAAAAATAGCTGCTTAACGGAATTTCATCATGGCCTGACTCGATTTTCTCCTTGGCTCGACGGACTAGCACATGTTGACCCATTTGATAGTTATATTGGTTACATCACATGGGGGCCTCATCTAGTAAGAGATAATAGTAAAATATTTTCTTGTTTTTATTGAAATTATTTAAAAATTATTGTGTTTTAACTTTTGTTTTTTTTTTTTTTTTGGGGGGGGAGGGGGAGTACATATCATGTCAAGAGATGGGTGATACGAATCAAACCTCATACCTATTGTCTGGGTTAGAGAGTTTTAACCACTAGACTATTATCGGATTCCCCATCTTTCGCTAATTGTGAATGGATAAATCGCCCCATGTTGACCACTTGACCTCCTAAAGAATGTTATTAATTAATCTAAACTCTATGAAACATTTCACATTTTATAAGTGTTTTTCGGAGAAGTTAAAAACCAAATCCTTAGTAATACATAAACAAATTAAAGATATTCTCTATATTTTACATGTGTCATAATTTTATTTTATGGTAGTTTATATATTTCTTGATATAAATCATAGATATCCTATAGTATTTATTGTGGGGTAATTAGCAATTAGCATGATAGTCTCTTTGAAGACTTTGACTATATTGTTCCACTTTTCCTATTCTCTTTTTATTTTATTGTTAGAAAATTTAAAATTTAATCCAATACACAATCTGGAACAAAATGTAAGCATAATTTTCATGAAATCATAGAAACGAAAATCAAAATTCGTGATCTTGAATTTCATGATTTTCACAAATAATTTGTAATCGGGGTACTAACCTTGAGCAACCATGTCAGTGTCGGATGCAGGATTCGGGACTTGGAGGGGCGAAATCTATTTTGAAGACATATGAAATGATTTTTTCTTCAAAAAATTTTTTTTTTTTTTTTTTTTTTTTGGGGGGGGGGGGCAAATGTAATTTTTCATTAGTATAGATATAATTTTAAAATAAATAACAAGTAGGAAAATTAAATTTTGAAAAAATTTGGGGGGACAGTGGCCGCCACTTGCTCCTCCTTAGTTCCGCCATTGCATGTCTTTCTTGTTGAAGATGGAAGAAACCACTTTCTCTCTCTTGGCCTTCGTTAATCCCATAGATAGATAATTTCTTCACTGATAGATTTTCCAGTTCTGAATGGGTTCTATTATAGGCAGAGAGTGGATCGGTTTCTGATAGCAGTTATCTGCCAAAAACTATTCTCGCATAAATATTCTCAAAACACGTTCTATCAACGTGAGTAGAGGTGGAATGGAAACCACCTATTAACTGTTCAATCAAGAGTTATCTGATAACTTATTTATTTAAACCTTAATATAAATATTTTAAATTTATTATTTAAATATTTAAATCCTTAATCATTTGCACGTGGGCCACATATTAATTTTACACAAAATGCAAAACTTTGTTATCTCACAAGTGTAATTCTATTGAAGATTATTGTATTTACTAATTTACGGCAAATGTACATATAGTTGAGACATATTTAATAATTGGAAGAAGCATCAGTATATATATATATATATATATATATATATATATATATGAATGTTTTTATGCAAAGCGTCAGATAACTGCTTTCTTTTCTCTCAAACCCTAGCCGCTTCTACTCTTTCACCTTCTTCCTCTTTTCTTCCCTCATTTTCCATGGAGGATGGGAGAAATAAGTTTCAATGCTTTTAGTAATTAGTTTCAATAAACTTGTCCCAAATATGTGGCTTTTATTTGTCCCTAATAGATGGCTTTTTTTCCTTTTTAGTTAATAAATTTTTCCCATTTGTGAGATTTTGCTCAAAAAATTCAGACGAGCCATTAACTGACGATATGTGATAGAAGCGAGATCAAGTTATTCGATACATTTTGTCCAGCGCATTCGTTGCGAAGTTCTGAATCTATGGATCAGTTAGATTTGTTTATTTTTGTTTTAGATCTGTATAGGTCCTCTATGATCTGTAGGGCTTACAATTGTTTTACATTTGATATTGTAATCAGTTGTATGCAAAGCTACTTTACATTTCAAGTACAAAGAAACTGAAATATTACGTAGACAACCGGATGAGATCTTCTATTCTAAAACCATGTTTTATCTCTTTCCATCGTGCAGATCTTTGACAAGTGTACAATACTTATCATATTGAAATCCCACAATGTATGCTTGATTTATACTTGAAAATTAATTTGATAAGTGTTGTACACTTTTCAAACATCTGTGTGTTGGAATAAGAAGTGAAACACTATTTTGGAATATAATACGGTAAATGACATAGTGTATGTTTTGCATATTTTTGTGTGTGTTTTGTGTGATGATTTATACATATTTTTACGTGTTTTATTTGAATTTGCATGTTTTAGTGTTATGTTGTATTATTTTATTGATTTTTTAGGTTTTGGTGGAAAAAAATAATTTTTGGAGCAAAAAATGTTAAAAAGTCATTTCGCGCAACTGCGGCAGTCATCGTATTTTGGACGTAACGTTCGCATCCGAAGCCCAATTGACATGATTCATACACCATTGGAAATCTAAGACAAAGTTCTACAATGTCTATGTCTGTTACGAAATGCAACTGAAGACGTTTAGATGGGTTAAAATCATGTACAAGTCAAAATAATATGTCAAAATCTCGTAAATGACACGTCTTGGTATATTGACCGTAACTCTCTCTAAAAAATTGATATTGAGGTGATTCAAGTGGATATGGAAAGCTAATAGATAGAGCTACAATTCATAATAATATATCAAGATGAAATTCCGAAGTTTAGAGGTTGTGCGGTCGCGCGCAAGTTGTGCGCGATCGTGCGCTGCACGCGCGCGCGGTTTCTCTGACTTGCAGAACATGAATTTTTTGATTTTTTTGCGTTTTTTGGCTCTTCCAACTCGTATAGGACTCTAGTCTTATAAATAAAACTTGGGGAGCCCATATTTTCGATACACTCTCATTCTTAGCACTTTTAGACTTTACTTTTTGGTATTTTTCTCTTCCATTCAACATTGTGATTGTTTGGGTTATTTCCCTTGAAGTTATTTTGTTTCTTAATCAAAGAGTAAGATTTCTTCATCTCTTTTATCTGATTTCAATTATTGGGTGATTATTATTGTTGCATGATTATGTTTATGATTGTTTTCTTTCCTTCAATTGAGATTATGATTCCATCCCCAAGCATGAACTAATTTCCTTGTTCTAGGATTAGGATGATTTGATTCAAACAAACAAGCATGAGTATTGATTAATTAATTTGTCTTACTGGATGAATTATTTTATTTGATAATTGATTGTCTGATCAACATTTGATTATTTTGGGAGAATAATTGAGATCGATCGAAGATATTATTCCTGGACTAAATTTATTTAGGGGGTTAGATATGAATCAAAGATGTATTATCTAACCCTGAGCTTAATGAAAATAGCAAATTAGGTTGGGATAGCCCTAATCTGTGAATACGTGAGTTATCAGATCTAGGCCTAGTTTTTACATGTTTATTATATTTGTTAACCGCATAATCAATTAATTGATATTCTACTTGCAAGTTTGATGAGATGATTCTGAAATCTTAGACTTTTATTCATATATTTTTCTCAAAGTTTATCCGTGTTCAGTTTGATTATTGTCTTTTTACTTGTTTTTCTTTATTTAATTAAAAAACACAAATCTTGTTAGAGTGTTTAGGATTTAATTTCTGTTATTTGTGAAACATAATAATTATTTGCCGGCTAAGTCTTTCTTGAGAGATGACTTGTGGTCAAGTTGCTACACTACGATTGATCTCATTCTCTTGCAAGGATTGCCAGATTTATTTTAGGTGTTTAGCGGTCGAACAGTGTAAACCCACTCCATTTCAACTCTTCAAATTTGGTGTAGTGGATAGTGTTACTTCGAATTTGGTGTAACACTGTTCATTTACAGAATTTTGTTGTAATATAAATATCCTTTTTTTTATTTATCAAAACGATAGCAAATATATTTAAAATTTGAGAACAAAATTATACTGCCAACTGGCAAAAGGGCCATCTTGAATAGACATGGATGTCAAGGAAAACCTTCGCACGAGATAAAAATAATCACTTATCGAGGGAGTAAAACAAGACTCAAAGAAAATAAACTAAAAACCAACAAAACAAAATAAAAACAAAGCACTCCGACCGAAGACTAACCACCCAAAATGAGGACTAGGCATTCCGCAATGGAGACCTACAACTAGAACAATCCGGGCAAGAGCTACATCACGCACTGCAAGACAGAAACTACTGACCCACCTACGAGTTTCGCAACCAAAAAAACAAAGATACCAACAAAAATAAAAATAAAAACTTACATCAAATCCAAACGAACAATAGGAAAACCAAAAAAAAAAAAAAAATGGTCTCTCCTCCACCAAATTCGAGCCACATCACGACATCACTACTCCCCGCTAACTGCTATTGGTCCACCTTTGATCCGCCACCACAAAGAAACTCCCACGAATATCCCTTGTTGCTCTCCAAATTTTCTTCTACTTCAAATTTGAATTATAATTTCGTCCTATATTTTATATTGATAGAATATATTATGTAAATCAGTGTATATTTGGTAGCTTAGTTATAGCCTAGAAATCCTCTCTTATATGAAGAAAGTGTATATTTAGTTTAGCTTAATTATAAGGCTAGAATTCATCTTGTAATCATGTATAAATCTATCCATTTGATGAATGAAAGGGATCATGGAATTACATTCTTTCATGGTATCACGAGAACTAGGGAAACTTCTTCTTGTTTCTTCTGTAGTGCCCTATTTTTTCTCAACCAATCTTTCTGTCTTCTTCGATCTTCCCTCCCCTATCAGCCACCATGACTGAAAAATCAATATTTCACCCAACTCTTGTTGTCTCCAACATCAAGAACCATATCCCCATTACTCTTGAAATGGAGACTGTCCAATATGAAACATGGGCAGAGCTTTTCAAAATCCATGCCAAATCTTACCGGGTCCTCCACCATATCATCCCATCGGACAAAGCCAACAACAAGGCGCCCACCACCGATGCCGAAAAAGAATTATGGTCAACTTTAGATGCTACAGTTCTTCAATGGATTTATTCCACGATTTCAACTGATCTTTTACATACCATAATTGAGCCCGACTCCACGGCTATGGAGGCTCGGAATCGATTGCGAGATCTTTTTCAAGACAACAAAAACTCCCGAGCAGTCACACTTGAACAAGAGTTTTCTCATACCAACATGGAGGATTTTCTGAATGCTTCTGCGTATTATCAATGTCTCAAGGGATTGTCGGATCAACTAAAGAATGTTGGCGCACCAGTATCCAATGACAGGCTTGTTCTTCAGATGGTTGCGAGACTCACGGAGGCCTATAGTGGTGTTAGAACACTTATACGCCAAAGCAACCCCTTCCCTTTTCTATCAAGCCCGTTCTATGCTCATTCTTGAAGAAGCGGGCTTGGCTAAGAAGGCCGCCACAGGTTCGAATTCTGCCATGACGGCTGCCATAACCAAGGAGAATGATGGTACTCCACCTTTATATGACGTCTACCCTCAAAATTGAAATAATGGTGGTAACAAGGCTCCCCACGGCACCAATTCTGGGAAACATCGTGGTGGTGGCCACGAGGGTGGCAGAGGCGGCAATCGTGGTGGTGGTGGCGGACGTGGTAGGGGTCACCAACTCCCCCGGCAGCAGCAGTCGTGGTCTCCACCATGGACAGGTGGGCAGCAATGGCCTTGGTAGTGGTCTCCTTGGGCAATTCCTCCTTGTCCATACCCTACATCTCCTTGGACAAGGCCCAATAATCAGCAGCGGCAGCAACCTGGGGTACTTAGGCCACGACCACAACAGGCTTATTCTGCAACAGGCCAATCTTCTCCCACTGATATTGAAGCCGCGATGCACACACTTGGGCTTACTCCTCCAGATGCAAACTGGTACATGGACACCGGCGCTACGTCTCATATGACATCTAACTCCGATAATCTCTCGTCTTATTTTATTATGAGCAATAATTGTGGTATAATTGTTGGTAATGGTCATAAAATTCTAATTCGTGGTTATGGTCATACAACTTTATCTTCCCCACACCCACCTTTATCCTTAAAAAATGTCCTTCATGCTCCTCATCTTATCAAGAATTTAGTTTCAGTTAGGAAATTTACCACTAATAACTTGGTTTCTGTGGTAGTTGATTCATTTGGGTTTTCTGTGAAGGATTTTCAGACGGGGAAGCATCTAATGAGATGTGATAGTCGGGGCGAGTTATATCCCGTCACAACTCCAGCCCCACCATCGACTTTTACCGCATTAGCGCCTTCTTTATAGCATGATCGTTTGAGTCATTCGGGAACCCCTGTTTTCGATTCCCTTAAGCAAAATAAATTTATTAAGTGTAATAAAATTTTAATTCTCATGTTTGTCGTTCTTGCTCTCTTGGAAAACATATTAAGTTGCCATTTGTTACTTCTAATTTATGCACTTTTATGCCTTTTGATATTATTCATTGTGATATTTGGACATCTCCTGTTTTGAGCTCTTCCGGACATCGTTAGTATTTAATTTTGTTGGATGATTACTCAAATGTTTTGTGGACATTTCCTTTATCAAAGAAATCTCAGGTTTTCTCAACTTTTTCATCCTTCCGCACATTCATCCGCACTCAATTTGAACGGGACATTAAAAATATTCAATGTGATAATGGTCGAGAATTTAATAATGGGCCGTTTCGGAAATTTTGTACTGATAATGGTTTGTTTTTTCGATACACTACTTGCCCATTCTTCTCTACCACCTTTCTTTTGGCATCCTACCTTCTCAACATACTTCCAAGTAAGCAATTAGCCTATCAATCTCCTCTTAAAATTCTCTATCAAAAGGACCCATCTTATTCTCATCTTTGGGTGTTCGGGTGCTTATGCTACCCTCTTTTTCCCTCCACCACTATAACAAACTATAACCTCGTTCATCCCTATGTGTCTTTTTGGGTTACCCTTCCAATCATTGTGGTTACAAGTGTTATGATATATCTTCGCATAAAATCATTATTAGTCGCCATGTCATTTTTGATGAGACAAATTTTTCATTTGCTAAGTTGCATAGTCTCCCCCCTCCCACTTATGATTTCTTGAATGAGGACTTGTCTCCATATGTGATACACCATCTGAATTCACAAACACACATGCCTTCTCCTCACCAAGACATCCCACCCCAGCCGACTAAGACACAAGATCCTCCGCCCAGCTCGCCAAACCCCTCCACAACCCAACCCCCGGCCTACGGAGGAGGACTTGTCTCTTGGTGTCATTTCACCTATTGTATAATATCTCGGGAGTGAAGGTAGCCCAACCCCTATTGATGTTGGCCTAGTACACTCCCCTACCCGCCCTCCGGCCCAACCTACGCCAATACCCGTCCACAAACCAATCACACGTAGCCAACACGGGATTTTCAAACCAAAACATCACTATGATCTCTACACCAATGTGTCTAAATCCCCTATTCCTCGTAACCCCATTTCTGCTCTTCATGACCCGAATTGGAAAATGGCCATGGAAGACGAATATAATGCTCTTATTAAAAATAAGACGTGGGATTTGGTGCCGAATCCACACGATGTTAATATCATTCGGTCTATGTGGATTTTTACTCATAAAGAAAGATATGATGGTTCTTTTGAGCGGCATAAAGCCCGTCTTGTAGGTGATGGCAAAACTCAACAGGTTGGCGTGGATTGTGGAGACACTTTCATTCTGGTGGTCAAACCGGCAACCATTCGCACTATACTCAATTTAGCTCTCTCTAAAGCTTGGCCCATACACCAACTTGATGTGAAAAATGCATTCATGCATGGAGAACTCAACGAAACTGTGTACATGTATCAGCCCATGGGTTTTTGGGACCCCATTCATCCTAATTATGTTTGTTTGCTCAAAAAGTCCTTGTATGGACTCATACAAGCACCTCGAGCCTGGTATAAGCGTTTTGCGAATTACGCTTATTCTATTGGTTTTACTCATAGTCGGTCTGATCATTCGCTCTTCATCTACCGTCACGGTACGGATACGGCTTACATTCTTCTGTATGTTGATGATATTATCTTAATTGCGTCCTCTGATGTTCTTCGCAAGTCCATCATATCTCTTATTAGCTCAGAATTTGCTATGAAAGACTTGTGGCCTTTGAGTGACTTCTTGGGTATCGCGGTCACAAAAAATGCAGGTGGTTTATTTTTATCACAGAGGATATATGCAACAGAGATTATAGAACGAGCCGGCATGACAAATTGCAAGCCGTCTCCCACACCGGTTAATACTCAATCAAAGATGAGTGCTAATTCCAGCCCTCCATGTGAAAACCCTTCCCATTATCGAAGCCTTGCGGGGGCTCTGCAGTATCTTACATTCACAAGGCCCGACATTTCTTATGTTGTGCAACAAATTTGTTTGTTCATGCATGACCCGCGAGAAGAACACATGCATGCTCTCAAGCGCATTGTGCGCTACATTCAGGGTACACTTGATCATGGCTTGCATCTATATCCGTCTTCGACAACTACTCTCTTGTCTTATACGGATGCTGATTGGGGTGGATGTCCAAACACCAGACGTTCCACCTCTGGTTATTGTGTTTTCCTTGGAGATAATTTGATCTCTTGGTCCAATATGGTCTTTGAATATTGTTGGTTATGTAACCTTCTTCTGGAACTTCATTGTCCTATTCAAAAAGCTACATTGGTATATTGTGATAATGTTAGTGCCATAAATTTATCTGGCAATCCCGTTCAACATCAGCGCACTAAACATATCGAGATGGATATCCACTTTGTTCGAGAAAAGGTTGCTCGAGGCGAAGTTCGTGTCTTACATGTCCCGTCACGCCATCAGATAGCAGATATCTTTACAAAAGGCCTCCCATTATTTTTATTTGAAGATTTTCGGATGAGATCTCAACGTTCATCGACCTCCGTTTCAGCATAGGTGTGATAGAATATATTATGTAAATCAGTGTATATTTGGTAGCTTAGTTATAGCCTAGAAATCCTCTCTTATATGAGGAAAGTGTATATTTAGTTTAGCTTAATTATAGGCTAGAATTCATCTTGTAATCTTGTATAAAACTATCCACTGATGAATGAAAAGGATCAAGGAATTACATTCTTTCATATATAATAATTAATTTATATAATGGTTTTAATTGTTTAAATTTGGTATATAGTAATTGTTTTGGATGAACGTCTATAATAATTGATTATAATAACTAACAAATAATTAATATTTACCAATAAATTCTTAAATTTAATATATGTCTATAAAAATTATAATAATGAAGAAATAATTATAATTTGAATTAAACGATATACTAATACCACTTGCATCAATTTCTGAAATACATACAAACTCTATAATAAAAATTGAAATTTAAAAAATAAAATACCAAAACAAACTAAATTAGTGATAGTCGATAATTTCTGAGTATAAGATAATTCAATAGTCTCGTAAATCATTTTCGTGTCCTACAAGATCATCAAAACTGACCAATAGAAGTAGAACTACTTTTGAGATCCTTGACCATGTTATTAGTTCTTTTCACAAATTTTTGATTGTTGTTCAGTGAAATACTCACGTAGTTTGGATCCTTTATTGAACCTACATCTTTAATAAAATTATATATATGATCCTTTCGACATTGAGTCATATCCAATTTCTTTGACCTCGTGGATTTGGTGTGAAATTTAAGTAAATAAAATAATTTTATAAATAAATAAATAATTTTTATTACAAAAATGAAAAAGAAAGAATAAAATAATTTACTTTTGTAATTGGTTGGAAATAGTTTTGGCAAAAATAAATTGAAACACTTAATTTGGTGTAAACAATTCACCAAAATTTGGTGCAACGGGTTAGAGCTTTTATAATGCTAACACGTTTAAAAGTTGAAGTAAGAAATTCAACTTCTTAAGTTCGTCTTAGCGTTTTGAGTATGTCTCTGTAAGACGGTGGTATGGTGCGACGGGTTGCACTTTTAGGGGTAAAAAAGTAATCTTTTAGTATAAAATGTGATACTTTTAGTGTAAAATGATCTTTATCTGAATACACTTAATTTTAACAGTATTCAGGATAAGATATCACTTTTACACCAAAAATATCATTTTTTAACCAAAAATATCACCCATCGTGTCGCACGCGACTATCTTACATAAGCTTTTGCCTAGCATTTTTCAGAGTACATACTGAGATTTGAGATAGTAACATAAACGAAAACGCTCCTTTAAGGAAAAGATTATGCGGACAATGAGATAATGGATGTGCATAGTTGCTTTCTTGCCAACTTTTATGATAAATGATAAGAAGGAAACTTGACTTGAATGAAAGAAAAAAGAGGAAAATGCCCATAGACTATGACTTTATGCCACATTTTACTTTACTTGATTTTGGAGACATCTATGCTAGATATTACTGGTGGCAAAAACTCCAAGACTTTTTCTTGTTTTCTAGAATGTCTATAATGTTTTCCTAAATATATGTATACTTATATATATAATATAATATATTATTGTATTTCAATTTATTATTACTGCAACGATAATCATGGACTCAAAATCATCAAACTCTTAAATATTTACCATGAAGTCTTACTTACGAAGGTGTTTGACAATCTTATTTAAAATTATCTTATAAGTTTTTTAATATTAGGATATTTTTAACTTATAACATACTAATTTTGTTTAAAAAATATTAATACAATCAATTAAAGAATGACATGGGACTATTAAATATCAGTGATCAATTTTTTAATTTAAGCAGTCAAATTAAATTAGCTTGTTACAACTTAAATAAAAGTTATGTCTTTTACTTTTAAGACCCTAATTTTTTTTTTTTTTTGGAATTTCCTAACACTTTAACATACTTTAACACATCTATAAGAGTAAATTCAAGGATGGAGCTCGAAGACTGGATGTGGTGGTTGCCTCCCTCAATTTTATAAATCTTTTATATATAATTATTAATTTTATATTTTTTCATGTATAATTATTACGATCCCCCTCCCAGAAAAATTATTTAAAAAACACTTCTTTATCCATTATTGTTAAGAAAAATAAATATCGACCCCTAACGTTCATTTTTCTGGGGCCTCTGTATATACAAGCCATAAATTAATTGAATAAACTATAAATATTATGAACTATTATTAAGTATTTCAAACTGTGCCCAAAAAGAATGTTACCAAAATGGCAAGGAACTAAAAATCAAATTTATGATTAGAGACATATACAGATGAAATTTATTTGATTCTTTGTTATCAAATATCTCAAATTTTAGAGAGAATTTATTTTGATTAACAGGCATCGAATCGTTAATCATTTGGTTAAGAATCTACAACAATAATCACAATTAATAATAATATTTGACCAGAGTTATAATATAAATTCAAAATTATATAAACCATAATATTCTCAATTGGGCAAAATCGCATTTTCGGTCTTTTAAGTTTGAGCTAAATACATTTTTAGTGCTCTATGTTTTATGTGTGTCGTTTGACAACCATTAATTTTTCTAAAAATTGTACATTTGGTCTTATTTTTTAATTTGGGGGATACCATATTCCTAAAATACTAAAGTGGCAATATTAATGCTTATATGGATAGAATTCGGTGACATGGTGCTTACTTAGCAACATACATAGCATGAAATTTGGAAAATAATTTATTTTGTCAACAATAATAGAATAAAATAGTTTACAAGTTTTAGAAAAATGCTTAATTATTAAAAATACGCATATATGAAAATTAAAGAAAAATAAAAGAATACCTTAGGAATTTCATACTTAAAAAGAGAAAAGATATATAAAATTAGTCATGATAAAGTAAAATAGTTTACATCATATATATATTATTAGTATTTTAATAAATCTAAATAATAATATTTAAAATTAAAATATTTATTTAATTTTAAATTGAAAATTTAATAAAATAGAGTATAATCTAAGCAAATAATTAAATCTTGTATATATACGTAAATGAATAAAAAACATAAAAAAAAATAATTAAGGAACCTGGCCCCACCAGTTCCTCGCTCCACCAACCAAAAAAAACAGATGTAAATAATTTACATGTGGGTATTATATATATATATATATATTATATGTATATTTTGTGCATATCTATGTAGATGGTATAAGTAAATGCATTTCTTCATTTGAATCCACTTTTCAATTTTGGTCTAAAATGAATATATATTATCGTGGTTGCAGAAATAGAATATATATTATGATCAATTCACCCTCCAATTTGTAGTAAGATTAAAAAAGTAAATATACATCTATTTATACCAATTAAGCCATAACATTCATAATTTACATCCAAACACCCACTTTTAATCCACATGGTTTTGTAGATGATACATGGTGTACATATACTTGGTGTGAGATCTACCATACAAGTGTCCACTACTTATAAATTAATATACTTGGCATCGAGGATCAACCAGACAGAAAAAGTGGTTGTAGATGTGTTGTCAGAAGGTGAATGACCCCGGGAGTCCGATCCCACCATTGTACTCAAAAAAAAAACTTGGCATCAATATATGTAAAAATGAGACATTTGTTATGATCCATGCACTGCGAAAAGTGTACACGTGGTGTACCATGGATAATATATATCAATCCACATAAGATTAATTATGTCATGTCTCGCATTTTAGGAATAAGATATCGCAAAAATTGAAATAGGACCAAATGTGCAACTTTTTTAAAAAGTTGGTGGTTGAAATTGATCAGAATGCCTTTGATTGAAGTTTCAGAAACGCATCATCGACCCCGGGATCAAATCCCACCCGTCTCACCTCTGTCGTGACTTTGTAATTGTACTAAAAAAAAAGTTGGTGGTTGACAATGGCGTAGCTAGGAATTATTATGGGAGTGGCCGATACACTAAATGCAAAGGTTTTAGATAAAAATTAAAAAAATACACATAAATATTAACTAAAAAAATTTACAAAATTTTACCTAGTAAAAAAATTAAAAAGAGGGGGCGGGGCCTGATTCCCCTACCTCCGCCATTGGTGGTTGATAAACGCCACATCTAAAATATGTATGACTAAAAGTGTATTTGACCAACAAATACCCAAAAAAAAATGTAATTATGCCTTCTCAATTGACTTAAAAATTCTCAAAAAATAAAAATTCAACTTCTTAAAAAGAAATTATTTTTTTAATTGTCAACAAAAGAAACCCTGAAGGAAGGGCAACTTAAAACAATCTTGCTTATATTCTCCCAAAAAAAAATTTCTGCTTAGTGCTTATGTTATATTATACGTTATCTCCACAAGCAGAGTTGCAAAAAAGCCAAAAGCAACTTACGTTAAGGCAAAGATAAGATCAAAATCTGGACTTCTTTCTTGTCAATATTTTGTGGCTTCAAGCAATAAATTACACCACTCAGTCACACAGTGGAGTGTGTGTGCACAACAAATTTCAATGTCATAAAGTGATTAATGATAAGCAGAAGCAACTGACTGTGAGCTCACTATATAACTGCCTCCCCTTCTCTCTCTCCTCATCACTGCAACACTGCAATTACCCTTTTCTCTCTCACACAGTCCCACACACAGAAAATACCAAAAGAGTTCCAAAAAACATCTGAGCAAGAATTTCCCTGGTTGACCATTATCAGGTAAATTACTGTCACCCCTGAAAAAGAAAAAATATAAACAAAAAAAAAGAAAAGGAATTTTTACTTTTACCGAATAAAGTTTTCATTTTCACTCTGTCGTGGGTATTTCATCACAATGGTGTGAATTCTTGAATATTTCATTTCACCGGATTTTGTGCTGTGAAATTTGGTAGTAAAATCCATCCTTGGTTGAGTTTAATCGCTTTTACTATTCTATTCATGCATATTCTGTTTATCTGTTACTTTTTTTCTGTTTTGTACTGAATTTGTTGCATTTAATTTTTGAAATTTTACTGACAAGGAATAGAGAATTTTGACTTTCCTATTGTCATTTTTGGGCATCAAGGAAGAGCCCATCACACTGAGGTGGAGTGACATACTGAACTTGAGACAAAAATTCTATATTGTTTTTCAAAACCCCAACAGGAAGAAAAAAGAAACTAATAAATTAATAAATAGACTATGAAAGAATAAGAGGAGTCCATTGATAATTACTGGCCTAAATACTGAAATCGAATAGAAATTCGAATGACATTGGCTATGCAGTTTAAGTGTTAGTCATATTTACCGAATAACGAATTAACATATCTTTTAGTAGTCGGTTTTTCGTTCATTCTTGTATGCTGTGAAGCTGATTATTGTATAACAATCTCATGAATACAAAAGTTCTTAAAATATATGATTTTTCTCATTATGCTAGCGAATAATGATTTCTACAACATATTTTAGCCTTTGAAATCTTTTTGGTAGCTCTCTCTATGTATCGTCATCTCCTCGTGTTCAAATGACCAATGGATCAAATATTTGCATGTATCTCTTAAAGGTTATAAAAAGAAATTGCTTTGAAAAAAAAAGAAAAAGAAGGATAGTTGGATGGGTTATAAATAGTAGCGGTTTTATAAAATAGTCATCCCAATTGGTAAAGTTTTTCAGTCCAAACTAAATGCTCCAACTTTTGCTATGGTTGGGAAGTCTTACGCAATTCGACTTCACATAAGACCAAGTTGTTGTAAAAGATAGCTTTTCCATTAATATATCGGTGCTATTTTTTTTTTTTTTTTGTCAACTGATTTGCACTTTTGTTTTCTCCTCCTTTTTACTGACAAAAAGATAACTGAAATTGGCATCTTCATCTGTTCTTAAATAGGCTGCACAAACACTGGATACATTAAGGAAGAAATGGGTACAGTTACTCTGTTGCACAGCATTCTGCTTTTATTTTACATTGTGCTAAGTGCTTTCTATCAATCTTCTGCTACTGGGATTGAAGCAAACCAGACTGTTGCACTTTTCATAAATGCTTCTGAAGCATCAGCAAAAAAAGATACCGAAACCTTGTTCGGTATATTTTTTGAGGTGAGGTTAATCAGCCATGATGAAATTTTATGTTGACTACGCCTTCGTTTTTTTTGTGATAGTTGTAGCACCAGAAGTGTCACAGTTTTTTCATGCATTCCTGCTCTTAAGTTCAAAGTATTCTCTTTTTATTTTAATTATTTTCAAATCATCCAAAAACACTTTAACAATCCATCTCTTGTTATTCTATTAACTAATAGGTTCCGCTAGTCCATAATGATATCCTATCTAGATCCATTTTTGAATTTCCATGTTGATTGTAAATTATCTTCAAGCAAAAAAAAAAAAAGACTCATTTTTAACAAAATTAAATATTAGCATATCCTTTTATCTGTGCCAGGGCAAATAGCTTGAGATTATCTTGTTCCGTTGTAATGAGTGGTATGATCGTTTGTAAAATGAAATCTTCTATGAGATTTCTATGTACCAAATCTAGTGTTTAATGATTGTGCTTGCTGTCATATAAACTCTTGATTATCTGCAGGAGATTAATCATGCTGGAGCTGGAGGACTGCGGGGCGAGAGCTTGTCAGCAATAGAGGTCAGCTGAAATTCTTTGATCTTTTATTAGAGAAGGAACATTAGAAAATTGAATAGCCGCCTGATTTGAGTAAGTAACAAAAACTATTAAGTAACTTCTTGCTTGCTCCTTCCTATGACTCTATATTGCCATGATTAGTTAAAGAAAGTCATAATGTTGAGATTATCAGCACTTACAAAAAATGATAGTAGTATGAATTATGTAGTTTGAGACAGGTTTGTCATTATCCTTATTGATGCAAATTTTGGAGACTCAAGTAAATTTAATTGCAGGTTTTGAAGCAGGGACCCAACACACCGTCGAATATTGATCCTTGGTCTGTCATTGGGAATGAATCATCTCTAGTTGTATCAACAGAACGTTCTGGCTATGTTTTTGATCGAAATAAAATTGCACTCCCAGATGGAGGTGCTTTGCAACCATGAAGGCAATATTTGTCAGCGGGAGGTTGGTATTTATAACCCAGGCTTCTGGGGCATGGTAAAGGATTATTCTCTTTCCAATTAGAGGCCAATTATTCTTTTGCTACTGTGATGGATAATTCCTTTATATTTTACTTTACCTTCAAGTGTCAAACGGATATAGTTGAGTAGTGTTTGACAGTTTTTATTTTTGTCAGTGTGTGATTCCAAACATTTAAACTATATATTCTCACTCACATTATTTTTCTGCACACTAAATGATGCCAATTTTCCTAAATGGAACTTTGATGCCACAGGAGTGAACCCAAAGTTGCATTATGCTATTACATCTCAAATAATTTGAAACATATAATTTGCTTCACAGAATCCTAATCTTGCTTTATCACCTGTTATTTGGGTTTTCCTAGAAAAGAATGGAATTTGAATATCAACCTTGTTTTAGAGATAACTGTCAGATTGAACCTGTGAAAGCATTTAGCCACATTATTAGCCAATGACTTTAAAGGTTATTTGACAATAATTTCATTGTAATTTTAAATTTTTACATGACTTTGAGCTTATTATGGAGCTAACTCTTCTCTTGATGTTAGTAAAATTGAAACTGAAATTATTTTTCGTTAGTATCGATCAGTTTCATGCTCGCTTTTAGCTGATCGTTTGCAAACTGGACCAAAATTTTCCCTGCAGAATATCGAACAGGGAAGACCTATAAATTGGTTCTCTATGCTCGTTCATTAGGACAAATTGATGTGTCCGTGTCACTGACTGGGTCAACTGGATTGACACTGGCTACTGCTAACATTTTGTAAGAATCGGT
The DNA here is from genome assembly GCA_016081115.2 of Rehmannia glutinosa. Lineage (NCBI taxonomy): Eukaryota > Viridiplantae > Streptophyta > Magnoliopsida > Lamiales > Orobanchaceae > Rehmannia > Rehmannia glutinosa. Next base: position 337,000 of record JABTTQ020003086.1, read on the forward strand.
TCTTACAACTTATCCCTGATATCTACTAAGATTTGTTGATTCATCTGAGTTTTCTTCTTTCACATTTTTGTGTCACATATGTTCTTGCAGAGCTTCTGATGCTTCAAACTGGACTAAGTTTGAGGTTACTTTGCAAGCAAAAGGAACTGATGCAAAATCAAGACTTCAACTGACAACGACCAAGAAAGGTGTAATATGGTTTGATCAAGTTTCATTAATGCCCACAGATACATACAAGGTAATATACTTGTCATTTAATTTTCTGTTATTTGATTTCTATATTTCACTAGAATGATGGATCATCAATGAACTTACAAATGTCAAGGTGTTACGAGCCATAACACTATCGTGTTATTTTGCCACTATTACTGGGTGTTAACGTTTTAATATAATGAGGCAATGATACAAAATGTCTTTTGTTCCCTTTGTTATTTTCTTTGACAAAAACTTTAAATATTAGTGCTATTGTTTAAGTTTTTGTGCCTGGGTGATTGTGCGATACTCATGATATGCGCGAAGAGATAATGATTTGAGAATATACTATATTGTGTTTTTTGTACCTGATGGCAGCTCTCTTTCCAAACTGAAGTAAAATCTCAAATTTCAGCATTTTCTCATGGTGCGGTATTTATAACACCATGAACTTTTATTTTTCAGTTTTAAATTATAGTCGATTTCTGTTTCTATCTTGACACAGGGACATGGTTTTCGCAAAGATCTCTTCGAGATGATGAAAAATTTAAGACCAGGATTTATTAGATTCCCAGGTATCACTAACAAAAAGTCTTAGACTTTGTGCTTTCTTATTTTCAATTATAAACTGCATACTGCATAATCGGATATTATATCGAGGAAGGATGATAACATCAAAAATAACAAAGAATAAAGCTCATACAATTGTCTGAAAATATCTTCAACCTGAACATGAATTCATCACACTTGAGAACAATCAAGAATTACCTATTTTTTGTATAATATGTTAAGATACTCCTCGATTCATCTAGTGACTTTTGTAGTGTGTATGCACCTAATCATTCTCCTTTTCATACATGTTGAGATCCTTTTTTGAAATTTTCTGATAATAATTGAATTCGATGATGAAAACCTCACGCACTCTTAAAGCCACAAGAAAATGAAGAAAAAGTGGATGAAAACATGATTTTTGTGGCAAAGATTAGAGAATTGTATTTCAATTACATTTCAATACATTAAACACTGATGGAAGCATAAATAAGTTATTAAAGAAAGATTAGAGTTTCATCTTATGCTCCCAACGGTAGCTAACTTGTCACAAAAGGAATGCTGCATTACCTTAGACATCCGTTGGCCACTGAAAACAGCAGTTATATACTATTAGAGATCTAACATGTTTGAACCCATGATTTCAGGTGGTTGTTTTGTCGAAGGTGAATGGTTACGGAATGCATTTCGGTGGAAAGAAACTATTGGGCCGTGGGAGGAGAGGCCGGGCCATTTTGGTGATGTTTGGCATTACTGGACTGATGATGGACTAGGTCATTTGGAGTTTCTCCAGGTATATTTATTATTATTATTTCTTTGCATTGGAAGCTTAGCTCATAGGAATAAATAATGAATGCTGTTCAAAGAACTCTTAATTCTTTATAATTATTTTTGTCCTTTTCAATCACTTTTCTGCAGCTTGCTGAGGATTTGGTGCAGCACCTATATGGGTGTTCAACAATGGTACTTTTTTATACTATGTTTATATCCTTTCTCAATAACTGCTTATTGGTCTTTCCTCTTTTCTAACGAATTATGATTTTCAGGTGTTAGCCACAACGACGAAGTCGATACTCCCAGCATCTCACCATTTGTACAAGTACTGAATTTGATCTTATTTAATTTATATGCATTTGAGACTAGGCACTTCTATTTCAGCATTTCATGGAAATTTCTCTGAGGGTGTTTTACATTTGCTTCCGTGAAGTCAATCTGTCAAATTCTGAGTCCCAAAAGCAGATATTCCAGTGCTTCTCAGCTTTTGGCTGAACACTTTTTAGTATTTGCAAATGCCAACTTCGCTTTATTTAATCAGAATATAAAAACAGAGACGGGTTCTTTAGATTTCTATCTGCTTCTGGTTTGACTTTTACAACAAATAAGCACTTTTACAATTTTTTTCACCAAACACTCTCAGCTTCCCGATTCTATTTGCAAACACTACTAACTTATGATTTTCAAATACTTCTTACTTCTGCTACAATACACTTCTTCTAAGAGCATAAGTTTTTG